>CM070032.1:173802483-173840631 GCA_036250615.1 Ptychadena robeensis
TGTGGTTCTTAGCGGCGGCAACCGCGCCGCCGGCTTCCACACAAGTGGAAACTAAGCCTATATGTTCTGCCAGAAAACTGCATAGGAAACTTCTTCTTATATAATGACCAGATTGTTGCTACCACCTCCTCTTTTATCTGTTAAGCCCCCCATACACCTTTTAGATCACTCCATACAATTCCCTTTAGATCTACCAACAACTATGTATAGTATGTAAGTATAGTCACCTCCCTGATAGAATACATAGTGATTAGAAGGTTTAGAAAGGTCCTCATATTACATGGTTTTGGTAGAACAAAAGTGGATTGTACAGAAATTGTATGGAAAGATTGTAAGGTGTATGGGGGGGGGGGCTTTACATATCGAAGACAGAAAGTTCCCAATCTCCATCTCATCAAACATAACTGAGGAGTGTGGGAATAATGTACACGTCGCAGCCTGCAAATGCATTTTTTGTGCATGCTGAATAGAGGTCCAGTTGAGACAGGAGTATAACAAGAAGAAGAAGAAATACTTTTTACATTATTTTTAATCCAGGCAGTTGCTTTATTCTGCCCACTGGTCTATACTTGCATTGTATTAAAGCAGTTCAACCTTCAAAAGCTGTCTGAGTTTTCTTTTTTACAATGTAGACACATTTTTGCAAAAACAGCAGATATGGCATACACTTTGGCCTATGGCCGAGTTTCTGATGAAAAGCTGAAGAGGCCAAGTTGCGCCAACTTCCGATTTCAACAAATCCTGGGATTTTGAAATTGGTGTGTTCTCACCCCGCTTGTGCAGATGCAGAATATTTGCTTGTGCAGAATATTTGTGGTTACAAGACATATTGATCAAGGCTACTCTGAAGCATGTGTCGGTGCCGCAGAGGCAAGAACAGCCTGTATAATGTTAACCCTAGATATGAGGACATCCAAGCTACGGGAAGGATCATTACTTTCTGCAGAGAAAAACGCAGATAGACCTGTTCATAAAAATGGAAAATTTTGACTTTGAACTTAATTTATGCAAAAACTACATGTGCTAGAGCAACTTTTTTTGACCTGTTCACACAACTCTTCTCTACAGCTCTATATCTCTGGTATGTGCAGCGGTAAGTATTCACCAAAATGGTTAAAGTTAAGCCCTGCATGCTGCGATCAGCAGATTTTGCATCCGATCGACCGGCGTGTGCATTCGCCCAAGGATCGCGGGTGCCCACGTGGCGTGACCATGGGTAAAATGTGTGGGCAAAAATCTCGATCGGCCAGGGAACAGACATGTCCATTTTTCCCCTGGCCAATCACATTACTTTCAGATGAGGACCATCCAAAGTAATGCCCGGCACACAAGGGGAGCCTGCCAATCCTCTGGGTGACAGCTGCATCATGATGACGTCATAACGCATAAGGACACAAGTGACAAGATTGTGGGCATCCAAGCCTTGCTAATGTTTATTGGATAGTGAAAGCTAGCTCGTCTTATCTAATTTCCCAGAAAGCTATTGTATGCAAATTGATTAAAACAAACTTGATGTTGGTCATCACAAAAGTGAGAGCCAGTTGTAGTACCAACAATGCCCCCATAGAGCTGCTGAAAACACCTACATTGGGTGTGTCACCATGAGTACTTGACAATGGAGAAAAATTTACTGGTGTGATTTCCATAAGAATGGTGCTGTGTGCATTGTTTCCTGGGAATTTGCAGTTTTAATTCATGGAGGCTGCTCAAAGCTTAAGCTAGCCATACACTGGTGGATTTTTGCACAATCGATCTTAGATTCGATCCTCTTTCACCATTTACATATCAACTGTAAAGCCCCCCCCCCCCATACACCACATACAATTACCATGCAATTTCTGTACAATCAACTTGTCTTCTACCAAAACCATGTAATATGAGGACCTTTCTACACCTTCCAATCACTATGTATTCTATCAGGGTGGTCACTATACTACATAGTTGTTGGTAGATCTGATGAAAATTGTATGGAGGAATCTAAAGGTGTATGGGGGGCTTAAGTCGAACATCATTTGAGTGTACTACCACACAGTGTGAAGGCCCCCATACACCTTACAATCTTACCATACAATTTCTGTACAATCAACTTTTCTTCAACCAAAACCATGTAGTATGAGGACCTTTCTAAACCTTCCAATCACTATGTATTCTAACAAAGTTGTTGGTAAATAGAAATTGTATGGAGTGATCTAAAGCCCCCCCATACACCTTAAGATCACTCCATGCAATTTCCATTAGATCTACAACTATGTAGTATAACAACTATGTAGTGCCGGGTCCTCCCTGATAGAATACATAGTGATTGGAAGGATTAGAAGGTCCTCATATTACATGGTTTTGGTAGAAGAAAAGTTGATTGTACAGAAATTGTATGATAAGATTGTAAGGGGGGCTTTATGGATTTAAACATGATCGATCCCTTTACTAAGATCAGTGCGCATGCTCCATACTACGATCGCATAAATTTGCTGCCAACGTCTTGGTGCCAGATATCAAACTCTGTGCCATCATCCTCAGTCAGAGTCGTCATGGCTGCACTAAGTGGGTGGTTCTTATGTTTTCACTTACCACGTTTATATGAATGTATGTTTTGTGACAGACCGGTAGTCTGCCACGGTGTGGATGGTCCATATGCGGCAGTGAAGGGGTCTGCTGGTGTGTATCCAGAAAGATACACCTGTAGACCCTAACGAGATGGCTGGGTCCACTGGGACCACTCAGTCATGGCTCCCAGATGAGATTGGAGACAGTGCTGCTGGGCGCAGCAAACACAGGGAGTGTGTGGCCCCATGCTAATGGCTGCTAGCAGGCCATGAAGGATTTCTGAGGGAAGGAACTGTTGTTAATCGGGGCCAAGCCAAGAGGCTTGGCATTTTTGAGGAACTTTGGTTATTTTGATGTCTATTAACCCCTGCGAGGGTAACCCTTTGTTTGGACGGTGTGCTGAAATAAACATGGGCAGGAGCCCTTAAAAGGATAAAAGCGTGTGGACTGATGCTATGCGAGTACACCTTTGAGCTGATTCCCCACAGTTTATACATAATGTATTTTGGTACCTGAAGGTATAATATCTATTCTAGACTATCCTGTATGATGTATTTAAAATAAATGATTGTCTTAACAAATAAGAATTGTAGTATCATATATATAAATGTAGTATTTTAATTTATTTCTCCTCATATTGTTTATGGCATGCTGATAAAATGATACAGATCACATGCTATAGAATGATTTATACATAACACATTAGCAGACCATTAGAAGAGCTGTTTAAATATTGACACTCAATGAAAGCCTTGCTCCAGGACATGCCTGGTTGTGTTGATGCCTCTGGTACTGTAAATAACATGATGTCTAATGATGTCATGGTGTGTATTTTGGAGTGAGGTTGTGCTGTCACATTCCTATGACTGAGCTGTGTTAGAATTGTGAATGAGTGTGTAGCATGGCATTGCTCAGTGCTGTACACACTGTATTGCTGTGTTGGCTGCCTCCCTTGTTGGTTGTCATGCTGATGTCATTGCTCTGTGCTTGGCTCTGCCTCTCTGTACAGCTCTCCTCCCCTTCCATTCGTACAATCCTCTGTCATGATCTGATCTGTGTTATTTCATGTGAAGGGGATGAGGAGGCTGCATAGTGGTACCATGGACAGAGCACCCCTTCCATTGCAGCACTGATCACCTCCCTGGTGGAACACAGTACCCATGCTGGATAGAAGACTGGATTACACTCCTGGATCTCTCTTACATCTCTGCCATGCCTATGGGATGCTATTTATGTGAGCCCATCTGAGCAGACACTGAAGCACATGTACTAGAAGAAAGGGGATCTGCTGATGACAAGGCAGCTGTGTCTGTCCCAGGATGTGTCTGTGTGTCTGCTGATAGAGATGTGTGGACTTCCTCCTGCCCCCTCCCTGGTGAGCTGGAGGGCTGGAGCTGAGCCCTGACTCAGGAAGACCTTGTTATTGTTTGGGGTCATCTGGGATGCAGCTTCACATTTCACTAGTCCATCCACTCCTGTGACTCTACTGCTCTGTCCTCTGCTCTATGGATTCCTCTAACCCAGGAGATCTGCTGCTGTGACCTGTCTGTCTCTGACCATGTGGGTCCATGCAGAAGAAGTGCTGCTGGCGAACGCCCTATGGATCACAGAGAGGGCCAATCCCTTCTTCATACTGCAGAGGAGGAAGGGGCATGGGACCAGAGGAGGAGGGGGCCTGGCTGGTAATATCTCCATTATCTTTTATTATATCACTATATTTATTAAAAGTATTATTACTGTAGGCTTTGTTTGGATAGGCTGTGTATACAAAGTGTCAGAGAGCTTTGTTTATTTACAATGATACAGCACTTGTTGTGATGCACAATGTATCTAATCATGTAGCAGCCCTGAGCTGGCTTCCTGCTGATCACCTTGCTTGCAGCTCCATGGCAGGAAAGGCGTCACTTCCTGGGAGAATGGGGTGGGAGGGCTCTGCTCATTATCTAGGTAAATGGAGCATGCACACTGATCACAGCATTGTGTCAGCCATGGCCAATCTTCACAGCCTTTAGCTAGGCATAAACGGTTCGATATTAGCATTCGATCGACTTAGAACAATCAAAGTTTACATCGATCGAACTTAAATCATTTACTGCACACATGGTTCGATAAAGCTCAAAACATCGATTGAAAAGTGATCGGACATGATGGAAATTTTTCGTCAATCGTACAACGATCAAACTAAAATCGCAGCATTTTGTTTGTTGATCGGGTCAATTGTATTCGGTGACGCATTAATAAATGGCTCTGTCCTGTGTTTTTTTTTTTTTTTTAATCAAAACTGTAGATTTTAGTTGTATTCCGAACCTTCCATGTATTACTAGTTTGGATTTGATTAAGATCGATGTTCAATGAAAAGATCAAGATCGAAAATCGATTGCGCTGAAATTGAACCGTGTATGCCTAGCTTAAGGTGTTTTCATTATTTCCAAGTCAATGCTGTAATCCGCTACAACTGGGGTTGGCCATATGTCACCTAATTCAGGATGTTGACTTATTTCACAATAAACGAATTCCTTCATTTATGTTAACACTCAACTGGATCAGATTTAATTTGGTTTAACAGACATGTCATTATTTTCATCCTTTGCTGCATTTTAGTGCTGCTAATCTGCACCAGTCTCTTTGCAGTCAGTTACTGTCTACACATTTGCATGTCAGCCATGGCATCACATAGGACAGGTTTTATGACCGCAATGGACCATGCATGAGACTATATTGTGTGTTAAAATCCCCAGTTGTAGTCTATATTGGAAGCCAAGTAATGGCCTTGATGCAGGAACACACCTGACAAGGATAGAATGTTGTCCCTACCTTAACAGATACTACCCTAACAAAGGTAGGATAATGGCTTTAGCTTAACAAAGGCTGTAGATCTTATATTTTTTTTTTTAAGGATTGCAAGTGGTTTTGAAATGTAATACACATGATAAAGTGTAAAGGCCCCCATACACGGGTCTGTTTTCCATCGGATTCCGGGGCGCGTGCACGCGAAACGATCATCCCGGAATTGCGTGTAGCCCACCTTGTCCGTCCGATTACGTCCGATCGTTCAGGGGCCCAGAATCGGATCTGCCAGAGATCTGATCCGATTCTGCACACATCAGGGGGAGTTGCCATTTGTGGAGTAAGCGATCGGGCACGGAATCGTCCAGGAATCCGTGGGACAAGTTGGTATGTAGCGATCGGACGGACTTAATTGGCCGATCGATAGGACCTCCGATTCCCGCTGAGATCACCGGAATCGATCAGATAGGTGATCGATCGGCCATGGAATCCGACTGCGTATGGCTAGCTTTAGGCACTTTGTCTCTCTTGTGTCAAAATCCCTGCATTTGACGTGGGTCAAACAATGGAATTTTGACATTCCTCATCCTATTGGATAGAGCTACACTGGTATTGACGCAACACCTGACATGCGCCCATTCAAATGCATTTGGCTTGTTACATTAACCTGTTTATAAATATGCCCTATAGGTTGGCATAGCTGTGTTAAAGGGGTGCAAAAAGATGAGCTCCAGCATGGCACAAACATGCCCTTAATGTGACCTGTGCATCACGTCCAGTGCGTTGACAAAAGCTCTTTTAACCTGTGTGAAGACGTAGCTTTCTTCTTCCCTTGACATAAACTAACCCACTCTTCTGCTCCATAGAGGTATACTTAAGGGCAGGTACAGGTTACGATATGACTGTACAAGTTTTGTACAATCTGCTTTAGTTTTGCCAAACCTATGTAATATCAGGTCTTTTTTTAAGAATAGAACCAAGAAAATCCTACAGTGAGACTGAGAGGTGTGTGGTTAGTTTTCCCAATGTCTAATAACCATGGTCTCTGCTGTTCATTTACTTCCAGGTCACAAGCCTGGCCTAGTTGCACCTACATATTACAATCCTTTAGGCAGGGGATGTGTAAATTTTGTCTTGAAAGTAGACAGAAATCTGACATTATCCTATTTATGTCTCTTGGGTTTCATGGTAGGTGGGCAATGGGCAATAAAAACTTGATGGATAAACATACTGCAGAGGGGCCATGGTTGATGGATCCCAGTGAGTAGGCATCTGTGAAGGGGGGGGGGGGGTTCAGGCCCCCCCCCCCCCCTCCTTTCAGGTAAGGATAGGGACCAGATAAGTGAACTTTGTTTTTAAATAAGCGTTATCCTTAAAATATCATGATATTGTAGTTCTTAGGTTTGCATGTACTTTACTTGATCAATTAAGAACAATAAAACACGAGGGCCATTTGAACTTATTTTGGCCTCGGATAAGAAAGCTTTAGATTGTTTTCATTGTAAAATAATCTTTATTGGGAACAATGTAGTTCTTTGCAGTAACATTACAGAGGGGGTAGGAGGAGATTTTTCTACTTCATACAACATTATTGAATCATGTGCCCATCGTACAATTGCAGCAATGGGCAATTGGGATCTGATTATCAACATTAGCTTGGCATAAGACAAAGTACTTGTGCTGTCAAATGCACACATCCCACCAATGTGTATATTTAAGCCTACTGAATAATTAGGGTAGTTCTACAGCTACATGTGGAAAGATCACATCATTAGAGTGTATATGTGAAAACTCTTCAGCTGTCATTCTTATCCTTCACTAATTCGTAGGTAGTTTCACAAAAGCAGAAATAAAGGCATTAGGGTAACAGCCTTGAAATTTGTAAACTTAAATCAGGTTACTATATTGCTAAATATTCCTGTGTGTTATGACCGGTTCCCTTTTGTTTGTTTAGCAAGATTACCATGTCTAGTAATGTTTGCTTACTTTGTCTGATGTACTATGACCTAGTTGAGTATTTTAAGATAGATCTACATATAGTAATTTCTAAGATCAATCACTTTGTTAGGCATACCTTGCTAGTACCGTGTTGCACCCCATTTTGCCTTCAGAACTCCCTTCGTGGCATAGATACAACAAGGTACTGGAAACATTCCTCAGAGACATTGGCCCATATTAACATGATAGCATCACGCAGTTGCTGCAGATTTGTCGGCTGCACATCCATGATGCGAATCTCCCACTCCATCGCAAAGGTGCTCTATTGGATTGAGATCTGGTGACTGTGGAGGCCATTTGAGAACAGTGAACTCATTGTCATGTTCAAGAAACCAGTCTGAGATGATTGGCTTTACGACTTGGTGCATTATCCTGCTGGAAGTAGCCATCAGAAGATGGGTACACTGTGGTCATAAAGGGATGGACATGGTCATCAACAATACTCAGGTAGGCTGTGGCTTTGCAATAATGATCAATTACTACTAAGGGGCCCAAAGTGTCAAGAAAACCTCAAGTACCTCAAGGTTCGACGTATTGTGCATTCAGAGATGCTCTTCTGCATACCGTGCTTGTAATAAGTGGTTATTTGAGTTACTGTTGCCTTTCTATCAGCTAAAACTACTCTGCCCATTCTCCTCTGACCTCTGGCATCAACAAGGCATTTGCGGCCACAGAACTGCTGCCCCCTGGATGTTTTCCCATTTTCGGGCCATTCTCTGTAAACCCTAGAGATAGTTGTTCACGACAATCCCAGAAGGTTAGCGGTTTCCGAAATACTCAGACCAGACCCTCTGGCACCAACAACCATGCTACATTCAAAGTCACTTAAATCACATTTCTTACATTCTTCTTAAATGGAGTTGAGACCATAGAGGCATGCGGTAGTGTGAGATCTGCTGTCTGGGGCATGCAGACCAACAGGGAACAAATACTACACACATTCTCTGTCCAGATGTGTAATCTGCTCTTGTTTAAGTTGAGGTCAGCTTGCAGTTAGAATGTAAGCTAATACCTATCTTAAGCTCACTATAAACTCCTCAACCTTTGCTGAACCGATCTTAAGGTTGCCATTGAGGGATCAATTAGTCACCGATCGATTCCTGATGAAACACCACCTTGGGAATCCGATTTGTGGTCGATTTGGACATGAGCCGATCTCCAAAATGGCTGATTCCACAAAATCCAATTGATCGTAAAGGCTGCTGCATAGGGAGCTATGGGTCCACCAACGTATTTCGATTGCCAAACGATCAACCAAAAAACCAACATGTCGGTTCAATGTCAGATCAATTCCATTCCTTAGTTCTGTGCACATAATACCACTGGATACAAATCCATCTAAATACCTAGAAAACCCGTCAGATACTTGAACGATCCACTGTAATTTTCCTACGTGTCCAAACACTGATCGATGTTCTATTCCTATCCCTTTTGGTTGATCAATTCAGGTAAAAGGGAATACATTTTCAAACAATCAATTATTTTAAGTCGATCAAACGGAAACCTCAATCCGTGTATGCCAACCTTTACTTTTCCTACAAGTATGTCACCTTGACCTGGATTTCACTTACAGTAAATAATGCCAGACACCAAACATAAAATGATATATCCACAGTAAATTTGTAATCTCTCACGGTATTAATCAGAATACAAGGTGTCTATGTTTACATGGAATCACAAGAATGTAACTAGGAGGTACAGTCTGTAAGTATGAACACAAATAACAACTTATAATAATTAAAAGATCACTTAACAAGTATCAATGCTCAAGTGTTATTCATATTAACAATGGAATACCAGAATAGTATAAAGGTACTATTTTATTATTGCCTTACTGTTTAAAATAATTTTAAAGTGTAAGCAGAAAAAACAATACCCTTGCTTTAATGTATATAAAAAAAACATGCTGTGCACTTTGTTTTTGTTCATGTTTTTGGAAGCACAAATTCAAGTGCAGCCAACATGCATATTACTTTGCCTTTTTAAAAGACTTAAACATACTGCACAATGCACTGCATTAGTGTCAATGGTAACATATGGTCTCCTATAGAAACCTGTGTACCTTGTGCATCAAACAATGTGTGTCTTTGTGTGAAAGAGTCCTACCAGTGCTTTTGTTTGGTCTGCTAAATGTTTTATTCAAAGTTGTTTGTTAAATCCAGTGCAAAGGAAGTGACGTCACTTCCAGCATCGGATTTAGTTGTCTGCTGATTTAGGAGGGAGGGGGTGTTACTCTCCCTGCTAATGCCCTCCTAAGTTCCCTGATAATGTGCGGTGTGGAAACTTAGGAGGCAGAGTAATGCGCTCTCCCTCCTAAATAACCCTGATTTAAAAAAATCGGGGATTTATTGAAATTGGGATTTGGCCGGGAAAGGGACTTTCCCTGCCAAAATGGGATAGTTGACATGTATGTAGCAGCTAGGGCAACGCAAGGAAACCTGTCAAAATTTCACACTAGAGTTGTGCTTGCATTTTTGGTAATGTGAATTGGTGTTCGTTACAGGAAACGCCCTTCTGCATGCATTTTTGCAAGCATTTCTTATACACTTGTATAGGAGAGGCAAGCGCAGCACATGTTAAAATACATTTTTTGGTGTTTTTTTTTTTTTGCATTACCGCTAGCATGCCCCTCTTGAACCCAGGGGAACCCGTAAATATTTTCTATTGTGAGATCAATTTGGTTTAATGTAATACACCGATAACAGGAAACCTAAATCTCAGTTTTTCTAAGATGACTTAAGAATGGAGCGTCCCGAGTATATTGCATACATGTTGACATACCGTAGACTGCATGTGACTAATACCGTAGGTTTAACTATAAATCTGTGACCAGTGAACACTTCCCTATTTCACTGAATGACAAGGTGACATCAGTCCCTGGAAATGTTTGCTGGACTGCACAGATCTGAGGAGTGAAGGAATCCTCCACTTTGTGTAGTTATTTCCATTGTCTGCATTTCTGGCACATGACACCTTTCAGCTACATTTGTGAACTTTACAAACATTGACCCATCACTGTGAACTATAGGGATTACTGTTATCTGCCATGCACTCAGATGTTTTTATTCTTTATTGTGAAAGAATAATAGTTCATAGTAACCCTTAAAATATTAAATCAAGGAAGCCTGTGTATGCATATGGTGCACCGCACCACACTGTATTGCCAAAAGCGGAGGGCAATGTAGACAGTGTAAAAGAGCCCCAAGAGTTTAGGTTTTGTAGAGCATAAAGAGCATTTAGTGATATAGTGAGCATGCAGCTTTTCTAATTAACATGGAGACTAATTAGACTTCTATTAATAGCAGATCTTCCCACTTAGCATTTAGTTATGATTGTTCACACTGTATAGCACACATCCATCAGAATACATTCTGGAGTTGACTCATGAAGCGTGTTTTTGTGAGACTGCCTTCCCCAATTGTCAGTTCAGAGTGCTAACGTTGGCCGTACATCAGACGATTGAGTTCCTTTTTCTTAATTCAATTGACCAAAAGTGAATTAAATTGGGTGTTGAATTGAAAGAGCTGTGATTGGTCATGTTGGAAATTTCCCAGTGATTGTATAAGGATCTGATGGGTTTGCTAGATTTATTTTATTTCTATTTGTTCTGATTGTGATGCATGCACACAGATATGTAACAACTCAATTTAACAATGATCCATTTATTTTGAATATTTACATTGCACAAGTTGTGGTTAGCTCTAGGCTTGTATATGCAGTAGACTTCCTGTTATCCAGGTTTTGGTAGACTGTAGATAAATGTTGTTTCCAATTTTCGAGAGTCTATATAAACCAATAGGATACCAATATTTAAAGTCCCAGTTACAAAATATATACATTATTGTATAGACACCATTTTAACCCCATATAATTAGGTGCACAATACCATACAGTATATTGTATGTACAGCCAGGCTTGTCAAGTTTATACCAATTTCCTTTCTTTTGGGTCGGGTTTTTGTTACTTGAGTCCTGGATAACAAAGAGACTGCTGTATATTGCTTACATAATAAGGTCTAGAAGGTATAGGGAAACTGTATTTGTCCCATAATCATAGAAAGATTAGGAGCTTGACTACAATAAATTCTCCTTCCCTGTGTTCGCTGCACGTCAAACTCAGGGGGAAAAGGTGCAGTGAAACTACATATGGTTGTCGCGTCCGTTGGCTGTCAATGGACACGTCAACATGTAGTGTAAAACTGCTGGAAATCCACAGCCAATCTGCGGGTTGGGCGTCATGGACAACAACAACGTAGTCTAGACATACTGTATTTTTCGGACTATAAGATGCACCGGACCCAACGTTTTGAAGAGAAAACAAGGACAAAGAGACAGCTATTCAGATATTAAGTGAATATACAGAATGTTCCAGCAAAGTAGGCAGGACTGGACCATGCAGTATTCACTTTATATTCCTCCAGCCAAAAGTCCAGTGCCAGAAGGGAGGTCTTCACCGCAGCAGAGTGTCAGGGCTGAGACTTTACCATGTGTCTATACAGTAGTAGCACTCATTCTCTGAACACACTGACCAACTTATGAAAAGACACATTTTACAATCTGGCACTGAAAACCTACCCATGAGCAGCTATTTACATATGAGAGGAGATATGGGTCTGTTTCACAATATGTAATCATTGCAATGCAGAATATTAATGTAAATACACAACTCATGCTATCTAATTGTAAAATGTCTCTCTACATAAGTGTTCAGAGAATGGGTACTGCTAGTTCTAATACAGATAAGATCTCTTCTTGTCTGTGGCTTTTTGGCTTGGCCAGAGGGGTTGAAATTTATGCCTCCTGGGATGCAGAGCTATTGCTCCCAGGATGGTTAGGAATAAAAGAAAATCTGTATATATATATATATAATTTTTTTTTACATATTCGGACTAAAAAAAGCAGGGACACTTTGCCATTGATTTTAATGGTAAAAAAGTGTGTCTTATAGTCCGAAAAATACGGTAACCCAAGAGAGAATATACACTTAACCAAGGTGTCGCTGTAGCTTTTAGGAATAGATGGGAAGTCTGTGAGACCTCTATATTCATCCCACTTAATGTCTGTATGTAATCATTTACATATTCTTTAAAGTAGAAATTCTGAATTAGAACATTCAACTTTAATTCGAAATTCCGTTGGGATAGTCAAATTTTGAAACCGAAACGAATCTCGACCAGTTGGTTTGAAATCTTCTGAAAACGAAAAATGTGGATGGATAATTTGAAGGGGGTTTGTACAAAGCTTTTTGTTTGCAGCACTGGCATGTTCATTGGTAATGTCATGTAAACACATGTTCTAGTGCTGATAAGGCTGATTACATTTAAGCATGAGAAATTTATTGATCTCCATCAAAAGGAGCAGCATATTAAATGTCCATAGATGATTTCCTGGGACCTGACATTGATAATATTGCTTATGTCTAGGATATTACAGACATCACAGGGAGCAATCTTTCGTGTAGCTGTGTCTAATTGCTCTAACTTGTTTAGCAGACTTTTTCATTGAGGTTGTATTTTCTTACAGTTATAAGGTCCCTGTACACAGATCAAATTTTTTTCCGATGCAAATCAAAAGCTGCCCACTTTGAGCGTTTGATCCCGCTCCAAATGTTGGTCGCACAGGGATCCAACATCTTGTAAATCCCTTATTTTGGATGGCGACCCTTAATACAAAGTATCAGTCAGGGATTGAGCACTCTTTGTTTTATGTGCCCCCATGTTGTGAACGATTGTTTATCGATCGCACGTGAAACAATGCTTGTATGGCTATAGTTTTGTTTCATTAATGCATGAATTAACTAAAATAGACCTTTTTTGGAATAAAACCCCCAACAGCTCAAATGGCAGAAAAGAAAGCAGCACAAAGTCCATCAATTCATGTTCGGACAGAGTATAGGGGTATAGGGAGATGAGCTTAGCACTGTGTAGTTGGGTCTAGGGTAAGTTCAGTGAAAGTGGGTTTAAAATTATGCTTGACTGAGGCCAGGAACCTCTTTTGCTGGCACACAAAAAGTACTTTTGGCAAACAAAGATGATGAGGTTTTTTTTTTGCAATTTAAGTTTAACATTTGTGATTTCTGTTCATTTTCAGGTTTATTAGTTGGGACGCTGGATGTTGTTTTAGACTCAAGTGCAAGAGTGGCACCATATCGCATCCTTTATCAGACACCTGACTCTCTTGTGTACTGGACTATTGCCTGTGGTAAGATGATTTTCTGGATATATTTTAAGAAAAATCACCGTTCGTAAGACTCTATATGTACAATTTTATCTTTCAATTACCCTAACCTTGAACAATTGTTCCTTGTTTGATGACCACATACAAGCTGTCCATCTCGGCTGTCAAGTACTGGGTTGCTTATTTGGATTCCTTAAACACATTTGTAGACAATCTATCCATCTAGGTTTTTCCATTAACTTGTAAAGCAGGTTTAACTGCTGTGCTCAATGGTCTTTAGGTTGCCCTTCAATGTCCACAATAAAGCATGGACAAACTTCCTCATCATTATAACTAGAAAAACATTAAGGGAATCAGTTTTACATTGATTACACTGTGTGGCAGTGTCCATGACGGAATCAAATTGGTTGAGCAAAACTTAAGCTAGCATATGATAGCTTAGATTTATCTTATTTCTGTGGGCTGCACATACCACTGACAGCCCTGGTCTGGCTCAACTCAGACTGGATTAGCAGTCGTTTTCCAGGCTGCAGTCAGTGTGGTGTTCCTGGGGGCAGGCGTCTGCACGCCGCGCAGACACTCAGTGGTCAGTTATAATGTGTGGGGGGGGGGGTGCATTCTACTCCTATGCAAAAGCAAAAGATAACCGCCCAGGGAATGCCTCATATTGCTTCCCCAGGCGGTCACTGCAATCGGGCATTTAATGGGTGTAAATAAGCCCTCAGTCTGTCTATTATTCTGGACTTTTATCAGCACAGTTCCTGTTTACTGGCTTGTTTTGACTTAAAATACACTCTGGTGCTTTAATTTTTTTGATGGGCCCATTCAACTTGCACAAATATACATATCAACTGAACTGAAGTCATTAGAGAAGCAAGCTTGCTACTTTAACCCCCCTAGCGTTTCAGTACTGCTCTGGACGAGATGGTGCCGTCCGGCGGAGATCAGAGCCCCGGCAGCACATACTTACAGTTCTGCACTGTCCCGGTCTAACATTGATGGAAAGTAATAGCCCACAGTGTGATCGATTTTAGAATCAGGTTAAAAGGAATCGATTTTCCAATGATCTTTCATTTTCAATGATTCAAAAAATCTATATTTTAAGACAAAGGAAAAAATGTAACTGTGTATGTCCACCTAAAGAATAAAGTAATTTTGTGTTTCTTGTGTACAGGTGGCTCCCGGAGGGAAGTGACCGAACACTGGGAATGGCTGGAAGTGAATTTGCTGCAGACTCTCTCTATATTCGAAAATGAAAATGACATCACTACATTTGTAAAAGGAAAAATAGAGGTACTATAATGATACACAATGGGCAACATGTAAAGTATCTGACATAAACTAAATTTCAGTTACAGGTGTCACTGGGGTGGTTAGACACTTGGCCATTGTGGTTAACTGATGTCTTTATGGCCTTTCTTTAGATTATCTCATCAACGTTGACCAAAACAAGTACCATCATGTTTTCTGTGCGAAAAACTATTTGTTTAACAATACAGGGACTGCAGAAAATGTGAAGGCCCTGATGCAATAGAAATTGTTAAGCTAAATCGTTCTTAAGCTAGCCACACATGGTACAATTTATCACTCAATCGAGGTTTGATTAGATTTTGTACTTCGATTTAAAATATCGAACATCGATTGTCATTTAATCGAAGTTCTCCACATGGGAAGCACGATAATTGAACAATTTCGACTGAAATTAAATCGAAGTAATCCAAAATCGTCCATTGAATTCCTCTTACGATTTTAGTTTCAAGTAGCCTAAAAAATCGAGACACAAAATCGAGCCCAAAAAAAAATCGACCAATCGAGCAAAATTTTCCAACTTGTCCGATCACTTTTCAATCGACGATTGTACCAAAAATCGTTCAGCGATCATCGATTTGGTAGTACATCGAATAATGTTCAATCGATCTTTTTTTCCATCGAAAATCGTCGATTGAACGCTAAAATTGTACCATGTGTGGCTAGCTTTATTCTCTTGAACCCTTTTTTTTACTCCAGATCATGGTTGCGATGTTTGCAAAGCTGTCATCTGATTACAGCCAGTCAGCAAACATTTCTGCTTGATTATCAATATTACATTTGGGGTGGCCAGTGTGTTTTTTTTTCTTTTCATGAAAACACTTTGTCAAGAGAAATACGACTATAAACAGAAGGTAAACATAATACAGTTGCAAGGATTGACCCCCTCCGAATAAACCTGACACAGGGATCAATTTTCTTGCTACATACAGTGTAGGCCTTTTTATACCTGTAAATGTTGTACAAATATTTCCGAACAAAATGCATTAGCAGAAGATAACCCCAGCTGTCTCCTTTTTATAGGGTATCATTGCAGAGTATAATAAAATCAATGGTGTTAAAGAAGATGATGATACAGACAAGTTTAAAGAGGCGATTGTAAAGTTCCACAAGCTCTTCGGTATGCCAGATGAAGAGAAGTTGGTGAATTATTACTCCTGCAGTTTCTGGAAGGGCAGAGTTCCCCGACAAGGATGGGTGTACCTGAGCATCAATCACCTTTGTTTCTATTCCTTCCTGCTAGGAAAAGAAGGTATTGTGAACATATCTCTATTCATTACATTTATTTCTGTGGACACAGCACCCCAATCTATAATCTAAAAACATCCAAATATGTTTGACGAACACTCATAAATGGCAGGTAAAGGGAAATTATGTGTAAAAAATAATACGTATCAAAGCAGATATATATAGAGCAATATTTAGTGCCATGATAGATGAAAAAGGAGTGTGCATATGCAGAGCAAGAATGATAGGTATACTCCCATGCCAGCACCACAAGCTGCAGGTACTTACCTTCCTCCTACACCCAAGTTTAGTGTAGCCATTGTGAGTGAAGAGGACAAGAGCTATAAAAGTTTTAATGTGTAAAGCTAGCCATACACATATCCGTTCTGTGGTCGATTCCCGAAGATCAATCGAAGAGCGTGCAGGAAGATCGTTCGTGAATTGAATGCGCCCACCTTAAACTATGAACCCAAAAAGTTCGAAGTCGAACAAAAAACATATTGAACAGGGATCTGACAAGTTGGTATTGGCCTGTCCAGGGATCGATTCCCCAAGGTGGTGCGCATGGATTCCCTGAAGGATCGGTGAATGCTCATTGCCACGAGCCACTTTACAAAAGATAGTTCAATACTCGAAGGGGAATCTATACTTGAATGGCTAGTTTAACTTATATCTCACACAAGATAGCGAAATCTCTCAATACCCCCATTTGACAGTGTGGGTTACCTCACAGTCACAGAATCACATGGAGAGAAGGGGAATGAACCACATGTATCCAGTACCTGGGTGTATTGGGGATATCATTTCACACATCTTAGTGGATCATTTAGAGAAAGAGCATCATCAGCCTGTAGGGTCCATCTATATAGAAGACTATATAGGTTTGTTTGCAATAAGCCTTCAATCATTTTGCATTTTAGTTGGCATGGCCTGGCATACACACGCCGATTAGCGGCTGATTTTGTGGCTGACCGACGGGTGTGCGCGCTCGCGCCGTGGTCGGTGGCAAAATCGGCCGCCAATCGGCGTGTGCCCACATGGGGCGACAGATCCCTGGCCGGCCAGAGAACGAACATGTCCGATGTTCTCTGGCCAATGCCGGCCAATGCCATTAACTTCAATGAAGACCGGCGTCTTCATTGAAGGTAATGGCCGGCACACAAAGGGTGCCCGGCTGATTAAAGCAGCCCCAGAATGCAACGTGATGATGTCATCACACTGCATTCCAGAGCTCATCGGAGCTCGTCTGTCGGCACCAGTCTGTAGGTGTATGGCAGGCATTATTGTGTTTTATTTCTCTAAATTTGGGATTCATTTCCAGACTTTAAACATGTCTGTCCATAGCACTATGTATATTACAATATGGGATCCCTGGGCACTGGGAGGATCCCTTTAAACTAGAGCACACATGGACACTCTAATGCCTGGCATACACACGCCGATTAGCGGCTGATTTTGCCGCTGCCCGACGATCCCTGACGTCCCACAGCTCGGCCGGCCAGAGAACGGATGTGTCCAATTTTCTCTGGGCGATGCCCGCCGATGCCATTAACTTCAATTTCTTCATTAAAGCTAATGGCCGGCACACAAAGGGTGCCTGGCTGATGGAGTCAGCCCGGAAATGCAGCGTGATGACGTCATCACGCTGCATTTCAGAGCTCATCGGAGCTCGTCTGTCTGTGGGTGTATGGCAGCCTTTAGTAAATGACAGAGTTTTATGTAGAACCTGGTTACAGTTTGGATAAAGAATTCTGTCCTTTATTTTAGGAAATGCAGATAGAAGATTGTGTTTTTTATTTTAAAAGTAATGGCTTTATCTTTTCCATGCTGAAATGGAACTGGCACTGTTATTTAGATGACTCTATCAACAATATAAAGAGTGGTAGTGTGATCCTTTTTGTCATGCTATTAGGCCACTATTCATTATTAAGTTCATAACGGAGTATCAAACCTCAGGCAATAACACGCTGCTGACATGCTGTCATATTTTTCCCTCAGCCAAACTGGTGATCCGTTGGGTGGATATAACACAGCTGGAAAAGACAGCCACCCTGCTTTTCCCTGATATGATTAAAGTCAGCACGCGGTCTAGTGAACATTTCTTCTCTGTCTTCCTCAACATCACGGAGACATTTAAATTAATGGAGCAGCTTGCCAACATAGCCATGAGGCAGCTTCTGGACAATGAAGGCTTTGAGCAAGACCGATCCCTTCCCAAACTCAAAAAGAAATCTCCCAAAAAAGTATCCGCCCTAAAACGGTGAGTGAAGATTCCAGAGGTATACGGTCTTAATAATAAAGTGTTCACTCTACATGTACTTTTTTTATTAAGCTTTGTTGACAAAACATTTGGTCTTTAAATGGCAAAGAAGGGTTAGCTCAAAGGGTTGGAATACCAAGGAGTGTAGTAAGGGTAAAGTAGTAACTTTACCCTTACGCATGTTCTGTAGGTCTATCCACACTGGACGACCATAAACAATCTGGATTAAGTTACACATAAAAAAAGGTTAATGCATGTACACCATAGAGTCGGTATAAAATACTTGAATGAGTTGCACATAAAAATAAAAACAAAGTTGGGACATAAGGGGGAAGCAGTCCTGTCATAAAAAGTACCCACGTACGCCATGGATCCCCTCAATGTGTTTTCACCGTTTATGGACGGTCTCCTCAGGAGGGGATGGAGACCCAACTGAGAATAAATGGTGTAGTATTAAACAATCATCTGAATAAACATAAACCACATTTCTGTACGCTTTCCATGCCATCCCAAGCTTCAGGTGTACAGTTTCTGGCCGTGAAAAAATTCCTGGAGGCAAGGCCATCTCTCTATTTTGCTATGTATTTGATATGGGGACAGTGGCAATTCATCTGGTATCACACATTTGTTACCTAATTTCCAGTTCTGCCAAAGTTGATTTAATGAATATTTGGCCTTTGGTAGTAATTGAAGTGGGGTTACTGGTTAAAGGTGCTTTCTATAATGTTCATGTATTTTGGCAATGTAAAAAAAGTTTGGGGTTTTTGACATACATCAGCCATGTCACGTGATACTTGCAAGATAAGTTTTTCTACCTATTGGAAAAATTATTGTTTTACACCCAATGCTTGACGAACATCGTTTAGGGCAGTGGTTTCCAAACTTTCCGTACAGCCCCCCCCCCCCTTTTTCTATTTAGGAACATTATCGAGCCCCCCCCCCCTTCCTATTTAAACACAGGTTAAGAATTTGGGCCAGCCCCCCAGTTTGGCAACCACTGGTTTAGGGTAATAAATGAACATAAGGCATCAATGATACACTTGTCTTGTATGAGTTTGTATTAAATCATTCAAATATATGAAATTTAAAGGTGTCCTTAAACGTCAGATTTGGTGATCAATGGGTACAAACAATGCCAAACTAGCAATTAAGTGTTCTATTGAATATTAAAGCAACTCAGGACAGAAATAAATGCTACAAGTTAATATCTGTTCTGTGACCCAAACAAATATGTCTGAGTACAACAAGAGTTTGTTGGTTTCCCCAAATTGATTGATCAGAATGTCTCTTTTTTCCCCATTTTTATTTGATACCTTAAGGCATTGAATGCTCATATTAATGTGTGTTATGTGTATGTGGCCACCATCACTTTTATGTCATTCCAGTCCTTATTAACATCAACTCTTGTAACAAAGTTCTCTATTTTTTTTATTGCAGAGATTTAGATGCTCGAGCTAAGAGCGAGCGTTACCGCTCTCTCTTCCGGCTCCCCAAGGATGAGAAGCTGGATGGGCATACAGACTGTACTCTGTGGACACCTTTCAGTAAAAGACATATTGTGGGCCAGATGTTTGTATCCACCAATTACATCTGCTTCACCAGCAAAGAGGAGAACCTGTGCAGTCTCATCATTCCATTGAGAGAGGTGTGTTTTTGTGAATTTATATGGTTGTCACGGTGGGAAGTCACTCAACACTGGCCTTTATGCTAGCCATACACATGCCGATAACTGGCCGATTTTTAACCTGACCGACGGGCGTGCGCGCTCGCAGATCCCTGTCGCCCCACAGCTCGGCCGGCCAGAGAACGGACATGTCCGATATTCTCTGGCCGGCGCAAGCCGATGCAAGCCGATGCCATAAGCTTCAATGAAGACGGCGTCTTTATTGAAGCTTATGGCCAGCACACAAAGGGTGCTGGCCGACTGAAGGGGCCCCATAATGCACCGGAGTACAAACGTGATGACGTCATCACGTTAGCATCCCGGAGCATATCGTGACAGGTCTGCCTGCACACCATCGGGGTGCCTTTTAGTCATTTGACAGTCTTTTTCTGGCAAATTTACTGATAGTTTTCTGTTAGATTTAATTATACATCCTTCATTAACCATACAACGGGAACGAGATTTAAACATTGATAAGCTGCAGTTCTTCTCCACCTCCCTCTTTCACAACCTGTTCATTATTGTCAGCAGATTTGCTTGGATGCTTCCACTTGCTTGTTTTGTTTAAATATATATGAACAATATTTCAAGTGATTATTGATTTTAGACTGGCTGAATCCTGAAGTTTAGGTAGGTCAAACATACACATTTAAACATCAATCCACTCAAAACATAGTTTTTAATTCTAACTGTTTAGTTAACAAAATTTGAAATAACCTGCACATGTTTTTTGTCTCCAAGAGAAACTAACACCACCACTTACCAAAATAATGGTGCTATGGCTCCTGGTCCTTTGTTTCTGATTTTTAAGCATATTTACAAGCATATTAATGAAGATGAAACTAGTGGCTTTGTCCACTGCGGCGGGTGGTTTGTGGACGACATACGGCTGCCCATTGGCATCGGCATTTCCTGCCACTTACTGGGCGGTTAGCCTGCAGCTTAGGATACATTCGGCGGGAGACTGCCCTATTAATTAAAATAGTAAATACGTGAAAAAGCAGCACCCAATGCTTTTCCATGTCTTGTAGACACGTCCATTGATCGGGCAAGCCGCTTTGAGACTGTGGAGTGGACACTGTCCTGGTATCAGAATAAGTAGTGGACACTTTAGGTGGGCATACACGGGTCCATACCCATTCAATTGATGAACCCTCAAGTGATGACGCCACCACACTGTGCCCGAGCTTGAGTCGATTTAGCGACAAATCCATGCAATCCATGCAATCCCATTCTATATTTTCGATGGGGACCCAAGTCCCCGTCAAATGTAATGGCAATCCAACAGGGATTTACCAAAATGTTGTTTCCCTGTTCGTTCAATCGATACTGTTTGAAGAAAGAGTGGTCGCCATTAATTCCTGAATAATTGATCACCATGTACCTTCATGGCGATCGATTGTTATGGAATCTATTGAAAAAACACCCCGTGTATGGCCACCTTTTAGCCTAAACCCAATCATTTGGGGTGTATTAAGATTAGCTAGATTCGATTATTTTTTAATTTTCAACATCACTTGCTTATCTTTCAAATCACTGTAAGCCACTTAAATTATTCTTTACCATTGACTCCATTGTTATTTGACAAAATTGTGTATTTAAGTAGAAACCCCACAGAAAATCGTTGGTTTTGCTTACCTGTCCCTTTAGAAAACCTGATATTTTTTGGGGGGATGGTAAAATGTATGTAAACTGTCACAGACTAACAGGAAAAACTGGCTTGAGTAAGATAACATACCCAGGACATTAGCGTAAGTTTTCTTGTGTCATTTAAACATCATTAAGGCTCACAGTTAAGAGGACAAAAAAATTTAGTTGGGACATTTGTTGAATTGTAAAGATCCCCAGGTCTCATTAAAGTAAATTATACATATTTAAAGCTCATGGTCTCTGCTCCTTGAGCAAACATTAAATCCTAATGATAATGAGAGGGAGTCTGGAAATGACTTGACCTTTGAGCTGAGACCTGCGCTGTGTTTTATAGCTGCTGGAAGTAGTTTGGCCACATGATGCAGAGTTGGCAAGTGTGCATGCATGTCTCATATTTACAGTGAAACCTGCCCATACACAGGGTGATTTTTAGTTGGTTTCCTGAAGAATTGATCGCTGCGTGCGTTCGCAGTGAACGATTTTTCGGGAATTGAACATGGCCACCCTTTCTTCAAGCGGGATCAATCCCACTCCAAGAAAGCTCGATCAAACAGGGACCATTTTGGTCTCCATCCAAAGTATTGCATGGGAATCAATTGTGCAAAATGGTGTGCATCGATTCACCGGAAGTTTGAGCACAACCAATATCAATTCGTCTTAGTACCTTAGTACCTAAATATTGAAACATCAGAGAGAATGATATATTCCTCGGACAGAAACATAGATACATACATTGTAAATCAACCAGTATTGCAATGAATATAAACACATGGTACATGCATTTGCACCTTGTAGTGCCATTTCTTTTGGCACTTAGGCAAGCAGGTTTAATCCTGATGCAGTACACCAAAATGCATGCATGCACACATTACATATTCTGGATCAAGTTAAGGTACATGTCTATTTTTGGGGGCCAGATGACATTTACTTCATTGTCAACCAATAGAGGTGAGCACTGTGGTTTTAATGGGGAGTGATAAAAGTTAAAGATTTTGACAGCTGAGAAATGAAAAGGTATTTATTTCAGGGGTTCATCTAAATACTTGAGTAAATAAATGGAGTTTATTTTTATTTTCTGTAGGTGACCATTGTGGAGAAAGCGGACAGTTCCAGTGTCCTGCCCAGTCCACTGTCTATCAGCACAAAAAACAGAATGACTTTCCTATTTGCAAATTTGAAGGACAGAGACTTTCTTGTGCAGAGGATATCTGATTTCCTGCAGCAGACTACCCTGAAAATGTACTTTGATAAGGACATATCTGGGAGTGACAGCAGCATAAGTGAGGAGGTATGAGAGCACAGCATGGGAAACAAAAATGCTTGTTTGGTGCATTACAATGGAACTTTATAATAAAGTAATGGCGAGTGGTGCCCCAGGCTAATGTGCTAATCGTTTTTTTCAGGTTTATTGTAAGGCTAGCAGCTTTGTTTCCTGCAGTCCACAGCTAAGATTCCGAACAGAGGTTGATGGTGATCGACCATTAAATCTCAATGGCAATACTGCTCCAACTGCCACCCAGACCTTGATGACCATGTATCGCAGAAGGTCACCAGAAGAGTTCAACCCCAAACTGGTAATCATCAAAATATCTCTAAAAGATAGCATTGGGCCCTAACAAAATAACTGTCTTACTGCATTGCACAGTTCTTTTCATGATGCAACACTGCCAAAGTCATGTTGACATTTCCATGAAGATAATTGGTTTTACGGTTATTTAGTTATTAATTCTCAAAGGTATACTAAAAAAAAGCACCCCCTGTGTCACCCTCCCCCTGAGAGAAAGCCCTCTTAAGGGGTAGGGATGAGCTGGCGAGTCTCTCTCTCTATCCCACATGGAGAAGACGATGCTCAGATGCCGTCCCATGCCTGGATGTTCTTCAGGCTTCCGGGGAGCGTGGATGACTGTGAGCTTACTGCCACAGCCGCATCCATACACAACCTCCCGATAAACTACCCCCCCTCCACCCCTCTGACTGAGCTGGAGTCAGCGCATGGAGGAGATGGGTGGTTTTACATATGGGCAGTATGTGCAGAGGCCCCCATGATGCTGCCCTGGGCAGCTGCCCATATGTAAAGCCACCACTGCTTACTGTACAACTTCACATCTTGATCAAATGCTTAGGGTTGTAGCGGGGCAACTGGATCAGGACCCACCATCTGCAAGATCAAAGTTTTCAGGTTGTAACATGAGCTTGTATTATAGCCTTCCCTACCCCCAAAACATGGTATTTAAATGATGACTCTGTCATGTTTAAAATGAATTACATCTTAATATGTGCATTATTCAATTCTGTCCTGGCCTATGACCTGGAAATCAGCCAGTAATTCCTCCAAAACCAAACTAAAATATTAAACATCTAAAGTAATTGAAAATCCCCCAGAGACCAGCATTTTTTTCCCTTGTTTGACATTACTGATCAGCACAAACAGCACTTACAGAGACTTCCTCTGAATATCTTCCCTACAGTCACTATAATAATTGTAGCCTGTCAATGTTAATTATGTCCCTATACCTAGACTTGAACTATGATACTATTCATGATTGTCAATGTTTTTCAACAACAAACCAAATATTATTAAAAAATTTTTGGGGGAAAAGTTGCAAAGGCTGAATGGTATTGGTGAGCAATGCACAAGAGGTCAATACTAAGATATACCAATGAATGATCTTTTTTCCATCTAACCTTTTTCTATGGATGTGGAGAAACGGTATAGGAAAATGTTCTTCCCCAATTAACAGTATATGATATATGAAAGTAAATCTCAAGCATTCATTATACGTTTAGAAAATCTGCTTCAGCTGTATACTATTTTTCTTTTGTGAAAGGCTAAAGAGTTTCTGAAGGAACAAGCATGGAAGATCCATTTTGCAGAGTATGGCCATGGAATCTGCATGTACCGCACACAAAAGACAAGAGACCTGGTGCTGAAAGGAATCCCAGAGACTATGCGTGGGGAACTATGGCTTCTATTCTCTGGTCAGTTACACAACAAACATTGATATCCTATAGGTAATAGTATTTACGTGTAAAGCAATGTATTCTCTTTGTTGTCTTGTATATTAGGTGCTATTAATGAAATGGCAACTCATCCTGGGTATTATGAAGAGTTGGTTGAGAAGTCTATGGGTCAATATAACCTTGCCACTGAAGAGATTGAGAGGGATTTGCATCGTTCCCTTCCGGAACATCCAGCATTTCAAAATGAAATAGGAATCTCTGCATTGAGAAGAGTCCTTACTGCTTATGCCTTCAGAAATCCAAACATTGGATACTGTCAGGTAACTTAAAGATTCCATTGTTTATTGGGAACCTGTGCATATTTTTTTTATGTCTTAATCTATTCAATATGCTAAAAGTATCAAACAGTAGCTGTTTATCTGATACAAACAGTACACTACTACCCTCTTTCTTGTTAGTTTGTTGTTGTTGTCAATTCTGCATACTCTCAATTATATATTTAATATTTGATATTGTGATTCCAAATGCATTTTATTGCAAAACTATTGTCACCCCCAAACAGCCAAACAGGGCCACTGTCAGAAATCCTGGGGCCCAATACTCGGAGATTTTTTGTGCCCCCCAACAAAAGTTGTGGATGGGGATGCTGGCAAATCCCTCACACCCTTTTACTCCAAAGTTGTTGAGCAAGGGAGTGCCTCTCCCTTCCTGCAGACTGTGCTGACCGCTGAGCCCCCCTAGCTGCTTAGGCCCGGGATGGGAGTCATACATAAGCTAGCCATACATATTGTGATTCCCTCTGCGATCTCTGTATGATCTATCGTAACATGTGATCGCAAAATCGTTGATCGATCATATAACAATCGCAGTGCACACCACTTTGGGGAAACCATTTCTGCTCTATACTTTGAAGTGGGAGTGGGCAGCAATCAATTCCCAAACGATCGATCGCCCCAAACGCACAGTGCTGTCGATTGTTTTTTTTTTTTTTTTTTATCAAATGAAACATCAACCTGTGTATGGCCGGCTTCAGTCTTCAGGTATTATACCATAATGATACCTTTGTATTTTGCATAGTTGTTCACAAACAATAGTAGGTGGTTAGTGGTTCTTGTGTAATCAGGTACGGAAAGCACTCAGAATGTCTGTGGGTGTCTATAAAGGAGAGTCAGCAATTTTATATGAGACTTGGTTTCCTTTATGGTTCATTTTCCTTTTAATTTGATGATTGAAGCAGAATAATTCTGCAAACATTTTAGTCTTTGACCTAGTTGTGCAAAAAAACAAAGAAAAATAGTATGTGTTAATTGACATATTATGTCTTTGTTAGCCTGAACGTCTTGATTAAAGGCCCCAACACAAATTATACTCGTATAAATTAGATTATATAAATGTTTGCATAAGCATCAACAGTATATTATGGTCATAATTATGAAATGTGATATGAATAAATTCAGATTAACTCAAATAGTTTAACTAAGTGGATTGTATCAGATATCTTCTGTTGTTCATGTATATGTACATAAATGTATATGTGTACAGGATAACTATGTGAACCTATTGATACAATGACTATAAGAGCATATCATACCTGATGATGTGAGGGGTGGGACATCCCTCCTAAGCATACCTGTCAACCCCTCCCATTTTTGCCGGCAAAGTCATTTTTTATGTGACTTTCCCAACCATATCTCGATTTCATGAAATCACAGATTTTTCCAGTGATTTTGAAATCAGGCTGAGGTAGGAGGGAGGGGCGTTATTCTATCTCTTAAGTTCCCACCCCGCTTGTGCAGGGTGGGACATTACTAGGGAGAGTAACGCCCTCTCCCTCCTCAGTTAAGCAGGAACTAAATAGGAGGGAGGGGACTTTAATCTCCCAATACCGGAAGTGACTTCACTTCCAGGTATCTGGAATGCGGAAGATTCTGCCCAAAACTGGAAATGACATCACATCCCGGTTTCCCAGCCACCGAAATTGACAGCATTGGAACATATATACACTTCAGTGTTTCTTTAAAACGTCAATTTTTTTAATGTATTGTTAGTTGATATACATGTACTTAAGGCAGCCATATTTGCTGCATACATATGCAGACTCAGAGACTAGGAAACTACAGTGCAATGACCTACTTTGTAATGCTTTAACGTAGATCCAGTGACTTCTGTCCTGCTCTTAAGTAAACATATCACATATACCACACATATGGGGCAACTTGGGATGAAGCCAGTTAACCCGCGAATATTCTTTATGCATCCATTGGCTGTGCTGCATTGTTCCATCATACAGTGTAGGTCTCAATTGCCTTGGCCATAAGAGACTAGATACAGGGCACCCTCTAGTGGGTGATCTACAAATTTATACATTTACTACAACAAAATATGGAAGAAAAAACATTGATCAATGTTAAAGTGGGTAAAGATATAAAATGAAAGTGTATGGATGTAGCTGTAAATATTGGGATGAGAACTGAATCCTTATAGGGAATATAAGGATGGGATTACTTAGTCAAACTCCATTTTTGATACTTATTTTTTTCCTGTCTATTAAAAAATAGCAAAAAAAAAAAGAGCTAACCCAGCAGCATAACCCCAACCATACATTCATATTACTGTATGTCGTTTAATAGTGATTTCCCTTTTTTGCTTTTATCGTAGGCCATGAATATTGTAACCTCAGTGCTTTTGCTGTATGCAAAGGAAGAAGAGGCCTTTTGGTTGCTCGTGGCTCTGTGTGAACGCATGCTTCCTGATTACTACAATACAAGAGTTGTCGGTGCGTTGTAAAATTATTTATTTGTTGCTGATGGAAAATTAGGTATACTGTACATATATTTATATAAGTCAGTGGTTGGCAAACTGGGGGGGCGCGGAGGTATTCCAGGGAGGGCACATCTCAGGGAGCAGCCAAGTTAGCACTTGAAACTCTCTGTATGAGAGTCAGCTAGAGAAAGGGAAGAGAGAGAACTGCAGAGATTCCTGCTGTCAATAACATATGTTTTTTTTAGGAGCTCTTGTGGACCAGGGTGTTTTTGAAGAGTTGGCTCGTGATTATGTGCCTCAGCTGTATGACTGTATGCAAGATCTGGGTGTCATTTCCACTATTTCCCTATCTTGGTTCCTCACCTTGTTCCTCAGTGTCATGCCTTTTGAAAGTGCAGTGGTGGTAGTGGACTGTTTTTTCTATGAAGGCATTAAGGTGATATTCCAGCTGGCTCTTGCTGTGTTGGAGGCCAATGTGGACAAGTTACTCAACTGCAAAGACGATGGAGAAGCTATGACCGTCCTGGGGAGGTATTTGATATTTCTATTACTTTTTAAAGTTCTGTATAATTATAATATGAATAGGAGATTTGTATATCACGTCTAAAAATAATTTTGCATACTGTTCTAAGGCTTGTGCAAGGTGTGTAACAAGGGAATGAATTGGGGTTCACAACCGCAGTTTCACAAAGAGTGAAGCATTGCAGGGGCTTTTCCTTCTGATCTCCAACAACATCTTTAACGGGACATTGCAACAAGGGTTGTTGCAATAGGCACTAGAAATCTCAGTGCAAATCCATCTTCTCTTCTGAATGTGACAGGGATCTACACGGCTTTAACTAACTGTAATGGTTTTTTGGTTTTGGTTTTCTGCAAATGTAGAAAGATGGGCCTCCTGGACATCCAACAGACTCTTAGTTGCTGTCTGGGGCTACATTATTAATGAACTTATTTTAAGTACTTGTGCATATTACAGCCTGCAAATTACCTTTGCTGCTTACTATGCAATAAATCTGCCTAGCTCATAAAAATAAAAATAGTTTGGTTGTGGCCAACTTAGCAGCCAAAGCACTACAGACACAACATAATATATAAAGCCATTTAGATTCTATTCAATATGCATGAGTTTGGAAGCTTTATTTAGATGAGTAGGATTGGTGGAGTATGATTTGAGCAGATATACAAAATAATCATAAAGATTATGAAAATGTTTAAATATATATATTTTTACTTTTTCTTTAGGTATCTAGACAGTGTGAGTAATAAGGACAGCACTCTACCACCGATTCCACATCTCCATTCCTTAATCACTGATGACACAGAACCATATCCAGAAGTGGACATTTTTACACTGATTGCTGCATCGTATCAGGTATTGTATATATAAATAAGGTCCATTGGTAATATAGTTCCTATTATGAGTGATAGGGTGGGTGTCTGGAAAGGAAAGTGTTAGACAGGGTTTATGTAGCACAGACTGAGGTGTTCTTAAAAAAAAAAAAAAGAATACCTTCTTTTCTGGATGCACAGGTGCTTTATGTCATATGTCATATGCTGGCATACACCCTATTATTGGAATGATCTGTCAAAAAAATTACCCACACTGCTCCTTCACTTTCTTCAAAAAAGGTTGTGGCCAGGGGCGTAGCTAGAAATGACTGGGCCCCATAAAAAAACATTTTTATTGCCCCCCCCCCTCTCGGACCCGCCATAGCAACCCCATCCCGCTTCCTTCAGGACCTCCCTCCCCTGAACCCCTCCTGCATCCCACACCCCATCACTGCTCAGAACTAAGAATTACCCCCCCTTAAAGAAGAAAGAACAGGCAGGAAGGGCGGACCTACTATGGGCCCCATAGTGGCTGCTAGGTTGGCTCCTACACCACTGGTTGTGGCCAAAACACCCTCCCACACAGTTGGGAAATACTTTACAAGCCTACAGAGCTTTGTTTTCATTGTTGAAAACAGTTATCTGGCAGCCTCTAGTGGCTATATATGTTACTGATGTGTTGAAGAATTGCATCTACAAAGGATAGTAGAGCCAAGCCTTCTTAAAACAAAAAGTATTTACATGCTCCAATCCATCACAAATGTGATGGATTGAAGCATGTAAACACTTTCTGTTTTAAGAAGGCTTGACTGTGCTACAAACTGCTTGAGTTGAGGGCATTTTTGATTCCTTTAATCCCTTTCTGCCATAACCTTCATGGTTATTCCTTTATCTACAAGAAATTAAATAAAGTGACTTCCACAGACGAGAGCACAGTGAGTAAAGGCCCCCATTCACGCACCGATTTTCCGTCCAATCGATTAAAAACAATCGATGTTTTCCGATATGAGGATCTTTGATCGATCAGACTGTATTTCATTATATTCCCAAATAAAGCAACCAATTGTCCGATTTTTACCTACTTCGATCAAACATTTTCCATCGATGATATTGTCGGACGATTTTATGTTTGATCGGAAGTGGAAGGGTTATGGCCGAGATCAGCAGCTTGAGGCACACAATTGTACCACCCGAATGGGAGTTTTTGGCCAGGGCCAGGTATCTGTGGGTGTCTGTTCTGGGGGTGGGGGGGGGGGGGGCTTATTTAAAATTTTTGTGAAAAAAATCTGGGGGGGGCCTCTGATGGGGATGGCTAATCACAGGGGAAACAGGGTCTCAACTTCAGTTTAGTTCACATGAATAAAAAAAAAAAGAGAAATACAGAATGTTAAAACATATATTCATCCTAGCACAACCTGGCAGATGATTTTACACACACCACAATGTTTGAAACAGGAAGTAAAAGTATGATAATTAGTGAGATCAGACCTAACTTGGTCGGGTCATAAGAAATAGTAGCCGATTGAATACAATTTAGATTAGATCGAGAAAAATTTTCCAACATGTCCGATCACAGTCCGACCGATTATTCCCGAAACTTCGATCGAAGTTACTCGGTTGAACCATGGGGGCATTGACCGATTTTTGGTAGACCGATGCAAAAAATTGATTGTTTTTAATCGATCGGACCGAAAATCGGGGCGTGTATGGGGGCCGTAAGTATAGATTTTTAGGATTATGAAGCGACTTTGAACTATTGTGAGAGCTCAAAGGTGAGCAAAAAATGTAATAATTTTTTTTGGGGTGGAGAAAAGCCCATTTTCATGGTGGAAGGGAGCTCATTCTTTTTCAAGAGCTGTCCGGGAACATAGCTCATGCAAATTTCCTGGATTTCTATGCAAAGTGCCTCAGTCTCACTGGCAGAACAGTTTGATAAAAAATGGATACTCTGTAACTATATTCACAGCAGCAGAGTCTGAATAACCCTTTAGTATTGCTCCTCCTTATCTCCCCACTGTATGTGAGGTACTTTACACTTACAATACATTTTATCACTGTAGAAATTTGGAACTATACGGGCAGACCTGATAGAACAAATGCGATTTAAACAACGGCTAAAAGTAATACAGACTCTCGAGGATACTACAAAAAGAAATGTGGTAAGTAACTACTTTTTCATGCATGCATATATGGTATAGAACACTAGTTATATTTCAAATTCATGGTTTTTGTAATAATGGCGAGCTTCCCAAGTACAAACAGTGATCAGTATAATGTAGGGGATTACTGTTATTACAACTATATACTATAAATAACTATATATACTATACTGATGGCTCAGGTCACTCACACATACCCTCCAAAATAACCTTACTGGACTATCTGAATGCTAGAACATTGCAGCTGTGCTAAAAAGAGAAAAAACAACTCTATCAAGGATCTCCCAAACATGACTTTATCAGAGATATTTTACATGTTCTTTTTGGGGGGGCTGTATTGCCAAAAAAGTGTGGGGGAAGGGTGTCAATGGTCTCCAAAGTGGCCTTCTAAGGTGACCATGGAATACCACAGAGGACACAGTTTGCTAAAAGTATTGTGACCAAAGGTGGATTGTACAACCTACTTGTATGAATCACTTAAGCAGGATGGATTTGGTCTGGCATGGGATTTGGTGTGTGTATGTGTGTGTGTGTGTGTGTGTGTATATATATATATATATATATATATATATATATATATATATACACACACGTGCCTAAATCCATATATATATATATACTGTATATATATATATATATATATATATATACTTTCAGATTCACATTTCGAATTTGCATTTAACAAAAGAAATTAGCTAACTTGAACAGAAGTGAAATTGGGATTTTAATGAAGACTCTGCCAACAATTCCCTTAATATTTGACAAATTCTCTGTATACCGGAAATGTGTGAATATTCTGTGTTTTTGTATGGAACAGTCTGTATTTTCCTGGAAGCAGTAACCGTGCCTAAATCATTTACAAGTAGTGGGTGATAGGACAAGTGATAATTAATCAGCTAGTTACATGGAATAAATTAGAACAAATTATTATTTTTCCTATGCTCGATTGTGCACAGTGGTGACGACTTTATTTTAGTAGTGTTAATGATCATTGTTCTGCCATTCTGTTTTTATGGCAAAATTTTGAAAGAGGAATGCTAGCAAATAAAAATGTTACTCTTTCAGGTCCGTACTATTGTCACAGACACTGCATTCACTATTGATGAGTTGGAAGAATTGTATGCTCTCTTCAAGGTATGGACAAAATATTATTTGTTTCTGTGGATTTCTTGATGTAGATATTCCTCTAGACCCTGTGGTTCTAAACCTGTGGGTCGGGACCCCCTTGGGGGTCGAATGACCATTTCACAGGGGTCGCTGAGTTCACTAAAAGCAGCAGCACTGATGGGTGGGATGCTTGGAGGGAGAGTACCGTATATACTCGAGTATAAGCCGAGTTTTTCTGCCCAAAAAAATCGGCAGAATGTGCTCACCTCGGCTTATACTCGAGTTAGCTGAGGGGGGTCCACTCACCTCACCTGAATTTCCATGCTGAATGCTTTAGACAGGCAGCTTCCCTCTTCGGTAGATCTTCTGTGATCTCTCTGATTTCCTGTCAGCTCTGGCTTCCCCGACAATCAGCTGATAGATATGAACAAACTCCACACTGCCACCTAGTGGCCAGTTATTAGTACAGATACAACACATCATAGCCTAAAAAATAAGAATTGCCTTGCAAAACCCATCCTGTAATAATAATAATCCTGTGTTCTCTTAAATTTTTTGATGATGTGGCACTAAAATTAATCCTGTTTGATTAAGTTCTAGGGGCAATGGTGCTTTCTCTATATTTTCTCATTTAGAAAACTCCACTATCTGACTCTGCATTTCCCACCCTCGGCTTATACCCGAGTCAATAAGTTTTTTCAGTTTTTGTAGATAAAATTAGGTACCTCAGCTTATACTGGGGTTGGCTTATACTCGAGTATATACGGTAAATAACTAACTTAGAAGGGATGGGGCATTACTCTCCCTTATGACTTCCCACCCCACTTGTATACATGATTTAGTTAAACCTAAGGGAGGGGACATTAAACTTACCTGATCATGTGAAATGATGCTCCAGAGTGTCAGTTTCAGTCCACACCTGAACTTCCGGAAGTGACACTTTGCAACGTCACTTCCGGGGTTGCGGATCTAAAAAAAGTTGAGAACCACTGCTCTAGTTTTCCCCAATGAACTTAGATTGCGTTATACGTTTTCATCTTACAAAAACACTATAATACCTGTAAGTTTGTTGGACAACCCATTCAGCATCAATATTAAGTTAAGAAAGATAATGGGTAGTTGCGCACAACCTTTAGCAGTGATTACACAGCTATAGTGATAGCAGTGGCCAGAAAAATATTAAGTTAAAAATATTAAGTTCACTGTCTCTCCAAACCCCTTAATATTATTAAGCTTCCAATCTTTTGAAAAAACTTTCTACATGATTTTGGATCATGTCTGCAGAAATATATTGCAGTTCAATGAAGAAAAGCAGATGTGATAATATGTCAGTTACTGATGCTGGACCAGAAGACAGCCTGCATATTCCATATCCCCCAAGGTGGTCATTAGAGTTGAGATCAGGGCTCTAAACAGGCCATTTAGGTTTCTCCACAATTCAATGAAATATTATGGACCATTGCTTTGCTGTGACCAGATGTCTGAATGCTCCAGTCTGAATGCCACAGATCAAAATGTAGAGTGGATACTATTCAAAAATGTTGCAAATGTTTTAATATGGGCAAAAAAAAGAAGATAGAGTGGCTGTTGGATGCTTAATACAGAACTGTAAACGCCAGAGCAAGTGTGCTTTAGAAATATGTAATGCAGAACACAACGTAACGCATTAGAGTGTGATTGTTACACTGGGTTCCTGCGTGAGATTTGTGTGTCTTGTGCAGCCCCAAATGTTTGATAACATAGTGTGAAAGAGCCCAAAAGATAGGCCAAATTTGATAGCAACATTACACTGGGGCTGATTTTTTGCTGTTACCTAGTACAATAATTTGAAAATATTTTAAACGTTAACAGAGAATACGTTAAATATTATTCTGTTTTAGGCTGAGCACCTGACAAGCTGCTACTGGGGAGGCAGCAGCAGCTCCATTGAAAGCCATGATCCCTACCTTCCCTATCTTGAGCAGTACCGCATAGACTTCCAACAATTCAAAGGCATGTTTATACTGCTGTTCCCGTGGGCAAGTGGTGCACACACAGATGTGATGGCTGTCCGTCTTTTTAGACTCCTAGATGAAAATGGGGACTGTTTGATCAACTTCAAAGAGTTTGTCTCTGGCTTGAGTGAGTATATGATATATATATATAAAAATATTGACGTGCTATGAAATTGCAAAGACTAACAAAAAAAAGTTCTGTGTAAAAGAGGTCTTGTTTTAAACATAGGATTTTATTAAACAATAGACTTTGTCCTATTGTTTGATAAAAGTTTATTATCAAAAAAGAAAGACTATTGTGTAATCACATCAAAAATTATAAAACCAGCACACGAAACAGGTTAATTGGGTAAAAAGACAAAGAAACCTTGCTTTATCTAAAGGCCCTCATACACCTTAAGGTGCCCATACACGCAAAGATACGGCCATCTATCTGGCGTGTATCTTATGCCACCATCCTTGTCTTCAGGGATATCGTAAATCACGGTTGATGTCTATTGCTTTGGATGGAGACTGCATGTCCTCATCCAAAGCAGAGCTGCCCTCCCCCTGACAGGCTCCCGCTCTCTGTGCTGTGAGAGGGGAGGGCGTGGGGGAGCTGTGTCTCTGCGTCGGCTCTCACTGGCTGTCTGCAGCTCCCAGCCATTGAGAGCTGTCACCGGATCACACTATCACAACGCTGTGATTAATCGCGGGTCGATTGCATGGCAATTTTGTTCTACCAAAACCATTTAATATGTGGAGCCTTCCAATCAATATGTATTCTATTAGGGAGGACCCGGCACTACATAGTTGTTGGTAGATCTAATGGACATTGTATAGAGTGATTGAAAGGTGTATGGGAGGCTTAAAGAATGAGATTTCTACAGCTCATTCTTGCCTGACAGCACCCATCTATATTATAATTTCATGAGATTGCTTTACCTCTTCCACTGCTGTATATTGTCCTATTAAACTTTCAGTCAGCACCCCAATGACTTCCAAAAGTTTTCTAAATTTGGTTATTTGGTGTCAGTATAAGCAATAAAAAAAAAAAACAAGCAACTGTAAAAACAAATGTAATTTTTAATTATTTTCCTTCAATGTTTAGGCGCTGCCTGCCATGGTGACCTCACTGAAAAACTGAAGTTATTATATAGGATGCACATTCTGCCTGGTAAATTGTGACTTCTTCTTCTGATTCTTTTAGTGACATTTGTTTTGACTGTAATTAGTTGTATCCTGTTTATTTTCATGCATTGTGAAATCTTACATACATTTCCTAAAATTTGAAAGGTGAATTCCAGTAAAAAAAATTTAATTATCTTGATATTAATACAGGCAGGGGGCAAATATTCCAAAACACATCCACTGCTCTTGTCATCACTCATCATTAGTGATGGCTGCAATGTTTGCGCGGTGGACAGTCCGTGGCGAACACAGCATGTTCTCCTCTCTAGCATACAGTATCCCCCCCCCCCTATATTTTAATATTCATAAAGCTCAGAGCCCTCATGCCATGGTCAGGAGGTACAGTGTTGGCCATTAATACATTTCTACCTCCTGGAACACACAACCCCCCATAAAAGAAGCAGCTTCGTGAGTCATCCAGCATTCATCTTGATGACGGGCAGAGCTGAGAACAGGACACAGGATGGCTGCAAGGAGGGGGGCTTTCCCCCGCACTGCACCGCAGCCCAGCTCAGCTACGCCCCCTTTCCTGTGTCCTGGCTTCCTGCTCTGAGCTGTGTGTCAGGCAGTGCTGGCTATGATGGGGCTATGTGGTCCCCATCCACAATTGACCAGGATTTATGGACATGTCTGTTCCCGATTTTGATAGATTTTTTGTTACATTTTCCATTTAATTGTCTAAACAAACCACCACTGCTTAATCAAGAGGAAAATCAAACCATGTATGGCCAACCAGCAACATCCGCCCATTTGCGAACAGCCCTGGTCCAATGTTCACCCATCACTACTCATCATGTAGTGTCACTCATCATCATATATATCATCATATAATCACTACCAAAGTTGGGTTCAGATCTATGGACTTCCAGATGGAAGTTTGAAAGTGATCAGTGTTGCACAGAGAGAGGTATTTACAACAACACTGTTTGGTGATTCTTTGTATTTTGGCTGCTTATAGGAAGTTGAAGAGATTTAACTATTTGTGTATTAGTGAAACGTGTAACCTTGCTACTGTGATCCAAAATGGGCAACTTCTCAACATACCAATTTCCATTTCAGATCTGACACCTGACCAGGAAGAACCTGATTCTGCTTTTGAGGCTACACAATATTTTTTTGAAGATATCACACCAGAAACTAGCCAAGGTAAGGCAAAGGCTGCATGAAATCTACACTCTACCTTAACAAAACTTGATATTATTTATTACTTATTCCCTTTTGAGATTGAGGAAATCTCTCCAATGGGATACAGTCAACATTCTGTTCTTTGAGGTGTTCTTTACGAACAGTAAAAATGGGCAAGCATAGGAACCGGAGCAGCTTTAAAAAGGGTCAAGTTGTTATGTTAAGATAGCATGGGTCAGAACACTAAAACAGCAGAAGTAAGCCTACTTTCTTATTGACAACCAAAGCTGTATGGACCTATATGGTGATGGAATTTAAGATGTAGGTTGGGTCACTGCTGGTAGAAGAGGACTCATCCATCAATGCCCTGGAGGGTGGTGGTGTATATTTATAGTGCCTAAAGTGATAACATATGATTCCAAACTAAGCCATGGAGCAAATTACATAAGAATCACATTTCCTTATAGAATTTGTGAATGTAAGGGTGCATGTGCATTATTTACTGGAGAATGTAATGTCCAATCTATGGAGCTCTGCCTTGCATCTTACTAGATGTAAAATTAACTTTTGTCTATAGTCTAGATTCCAGATGACACAGAACACCTTATAGTAGTCTTTTAGAGCCCAGATACCATCAGATCAATGTTTTGCCAGCACAGGGGGGACCTACACAAAATTAAGCTAAGTAGGTTAGATAAGGCAGCTTTCATGTTGTTGCTGATCAGTGCCTTTCCAAATTGTATTAATGGTCATAATTCCAATTATGCATTGAGAAAAACCTTGTTCATTAAGCTACCATTGTGAATCAAATCTTTGGTAAAGGTAATTGCTTGGCTGTATTGCTGTTCTTATGGTGTATAGTATGGAAATGCTTGTTCCTGATCATTAACTCAACAAATATTGACTCAAATAACAGTTGTTTGCAGAAGGAGATCAGCTGGCAGCTTATTCACATCTCTTAGTATAATTTTCCTTTAGAACTACTACCCATATACAGTATATAATAAAGCATGTGCATGTTGGACATTTTGAATAACAATATGAGTTGTAATGGCTTATTTCTCTGTGATTAGTGTTGCCTGAAAAAAGTTACAATGTCTGATGTGTGAACACCTTGACCATGGTATGCATAACTGTCAACCCTCCTGTTTTGGCTGATCCAGATATCAAGAAATCCTGGATTTTTCCTGGATTCTTAAAATTGCACTGATGTAGCAGGGAAAGGGCGTGCTAATGTCCCGCATATTATCAGCACAATCGGGGTGGGACATTAGCAGGGAGAGTAACACCCTCTCCCTGCTAAAACAGCCGAGAGGTAAGCACGGTACCGTCAGTGAGGTCACTTCCAGCACTTGAAACGCGGAAGAACCACTATTTGTGTACCAGAAGTGACGTCACTGATGTCTCTTCCTGTATGTCCCCGTTTTTTCCCCCCTAAGTTGACACCTATGATGGTATGACCCTTCAACAGAACATAGATATAACTGTAGGGTTTAGCCTCAGATACAAACAAAAGATCATGTGATGCTTACTATTGCCAGAAGATGGCGCACCAATCGTGTCTATACCAATACTACATTTGCACTTCCTTGTAGATTGATTACTGATTTGTGATAGTGCTGAATAGTGCAGTTATTTGGGGGAAAGGCAACACATTGCATTGAATTATGACAGGAGATGTATTCTGACTCCTGTCTATCCAAATGTAAAAAAAAGTTCAGGAGATATTTGTTCTTATATGTGATATGTGAACATATGGTGTGGTCAGGCAGTCAGAAAAGCAGAATTTTAAGGTGCACAACTAGGGAGATCAAGAGCAGGAGGTCTGGATTACTCTATATAGATTTTTTTTTTGGAGGGGGGAGGCGGGAACCAACCCTCAGGGGTGGCCAATCCCCTTTAGCGGACTTTTAAGGTGAATAGATTA
>CM070032.1:173847419-173859270 GCA_036250615.1 Ptychadena robeensis
ATATATATATATAGAGAGAGTATATGTATATAGAGAGAATATGTATATAGAGAGTATATGTATATATATGTACACCTATACATCTCTATATATATATATATATATGTATATATATAGCAATAGTATAGTGTTGTACCGTGTTAGCCATCGATATATATACACACATATACATCTCAATATATATATATATATACCTCTCTATCTCTATCATAAAATAGTCTATCTCTATCATAAAATAGTATAATTACGATCAATTAATCATAAAATAAACAATAAAACTTCTTTCTCTGGTCTGTTCACGTTTGTACATTTATTAATATACACACATATAAATACTAATAGATTGCTACGACATCCTGACATGCTGTTTAGCCACCATGTCAGTGTCAGCAACATGCCGGTGGTGCCGGAAGTTTTAATATGCTAATGTTCCGCATCGGCAGTAATTGGTTGCTAAACACTATGAGGTTTCCCGATGTTGCCAGACCAATTACAATTTTTGAACATGTCCAATAAATTACGATCAGAAAAAAGCGGAAATTACGATCGTAATATATTGGTTGTACCATGTGGACATGCACGGATTTCAGGACGATAAAATGCATTTATTGGTCGGTTTTAATGGATCCTAATTTTTATCTCAGAGTGTATGGCCTGCTTAAAGCTCCCCATAAACCTTTAGATCACTCCATACAATTTAAGTTAGATCTACCAACAACTCTGTAGTGCCGGGTCCTCCCTGATAGAGTACATAGTGATTGGAAGGTTTAGAAAGGTCCTAATATTACATGGATTTGAAATCGTGGGGTGGTAGTCCCCCATGCTGGCAAAAAGAAAACTAGTCTCATATTGCTTACAGCTAAAAGTCTGACCCCTCTCTGGTGTCATCGTGCAGCATGCATGTATAGAATATTCTTTTTCTTATGCAAATAGCTGAGTGTGTAACCTAAATACAAGTTCATTGGACTTGGTATAAGGTGAACTGATGCAAGCAGTATGGCTGCTGTTTGGATTACATGAGAACTATTTGTATATGTTGACCTTCTCACTGCCACTAAATAAGAGCTGCTGATTTTTTTTTTACCGAAAAGTCCACTATTGAATATATAACAATTTCCACTCATTATTCTGTATTATTTAAACACACGGGCAGCCATCACTGTCCCATTTGAGGTCCCCCCAATGTTATGGTAGTAGTGATCTGGGACTTATGGATAGTAGTACAGGTAAATGGAAATGGTTGGTGATATTAACTTCCTGTTTGTGGCACATTAGTATATGTGAGGGGGGAAACTTTTCAAGATGGGTGGTGACCATGGCGGCCATTTTGAAGTCGGCCATTTTTAGTCCAACTTTTGTTTTTTCAATAGGAAGAGGGTCATGTGACAAATCAAACTTATTAATTTCACAAGAAAAACAATGGTGTGCTTGGTTTTAACGTAACTTTATTCTTTCATGAGGTATTTACAAGTTTCTGTCTACTTATAAAATGTGTTCAATGTGCTCTTCTCCAACTTTTCACACACTGATAGCAACACTGCATGAGAAATGTTAGCACAGGCTTCCAGTATCCGTAGTTTCAGGTGCTGCACATCTCATATCTTCACAGCATAGACAATTGCCTTCAGATGACCCCAAAGATAAAAGTCTAAGGGGGTCAGATCGGAAGACCTTGAAATTGCTACATGATGATGTGTTTCCCTCTTTATGCACTGAAGCTGGCAAGTTCCCTGAGTTTTTCCAGCAAGATGGTGCACCACCACGTTAAGGGTGTTGCTATCAGTGTGTGATGAGAGGGATGCATTGAAAATCCAACACAATGGGGAGCACATTGAACACATTTTATAAGTGGACAGAAACTTGTAAATAACTCATGAAAGAATAAAGTTAAAACCAAAGACACCATTGTTTTTCTTGTGAAATTCCCAATAAGTTTGATGTGTCATATGACCCTCTTGCTATTGAAAAAATTGCCACCATGGTCACCACCCATTTTGAAAAGTTTCCCCCCTCAAATATACTAATGTGCCACAAACAGGAAGTTAATATTACCAACCATTCCCATTTTATTAAGGTGTATTCATATAAATGGCCCACCCTGTATATTTCAGTGGTTCCCGATCTTTTTTACTTAAGGCCCCCCTTGCCTGTGTCCAAGACTAGACAGGCCCCTCCAAACCCTAAATCCTATCAGCATACACTCATTAACATAAATTTTCCCAGAAGTGACATCACAAACTCCCACCCTGGGGTAACGTCCCTTCCCCCACACAACCCTTCTATATATCTCCAGCAACTGTGGGGATGAAACCATGTTCAGAAATTAACTTGCAAAGTCATATAGTGAGATTTTCAAATTGATATTCCACCATAGTAAAGGTCCCCATACACAGGTCAGGTTTTCCAGCCACCGGATTCCGGCCCGATCGATTCCGGGCGCGGCCGCCAAAAGAACCGTGCCGGAACGCGTGCAGCCCACCTTGCCGATCGATCAGGTCCGATGATCAGGGGGCCCAGCATCCGATCGTAAAGAGAACCAACATGTTGGTTCACATCGATTGATTCAGGGCTAATAAGGGCCCCAATCGGGCACGTTTGGTGGGGGACATCAGATTGGATCACCAAGCAGATCTGCATCAGAGGAGTGTGATCGATCGGAAACGGAACGTGCCGTAATACGTGAGACACGTTGGTATTGCAGCGATGGATACATCGTATTGGACGATTGATCACACCTGCAGATTCCCGGAGAATCGCACGATCGGGTGAGTGATCAATTGGCCATGGAATCCGACACGTGTATGGCTTGCTTAAGAGTACTTTCCCTAGTAACATTAGTGAAATGTTCACAAGATGGCACTGCCACTTGCCACCAAGTCCAGCTCGGGATTACCACTTTCAGAGAGAGGGGAGCACAGAGCTAAGTTGCAGCTTGTCTTTGCAGGACACAGGGTGTCAGCACCCCAACACCACTGATCTCTAGCACCCACCAAGGAGCAGCATGGACCCCAGGCTGGGAACCACTGGTATGTTTGATGCTAATGTTGTTTTTTTTATTTCTAATATTGTTTATAATCACTGATCACCCTATACTGTCACTTATTTGCTTCTCTTGTTTTTTCAGTCTAGATGCGCAGAGATATCTAAAGCATATTCTCTCACATACAAGTGACATAACAGTGAAGTTGATGATTAGGCTTTGCCGTATCTAGCATAGGAGCTGGTTGAAGCCAGATTACCTAGACTTTGTTCCTTGTTTGTCTCTGTCTATACCCTATGTTCTAGTCTAATCAATGAGTGTGCAGAACTTGCCAAAGGCAGCTGTAGCAATAAACCGGCTTTTCACAAAAGACCTCGGTATGATAAACTATAAAATAAAACTTTACCCGAAGACAACAACCTTCTTTTTACAGAACAACATATAAAATATCTTACTATACAATATTCCGGCTCTAACTCTTGCTCATCTCGCTTCGGCTTTTCCTTACTCCTGGTCTACCCCCTCCATCAATTACCAGGGGATCCGACACATGCCCTCCTATGTCGCCCTCTACAGGGCTAATTATGTCCCCCTGTTTCAAGAAATTTGTGCTCTTCTGTCAAAATGTAAATCCCTCTCTATTTCGTTTTTTGGGCGCATAGCCTCAATATAAATGACCATCCTCCCCAAATTGTTGTACCTTTTTGAGACCCTGCAGGTTCCCTTCCCATGACCTTTGCAGACTCCAGAATGATACTTTACGCTTTGTTTAGAACTTTAAACGTCACAGGGTCAGTTCTGTTTGCACTTAAATCCCAAGGCAGGCTTGCATTCCTAAACCTTCTATAATATTACTTATTCTACTCATCTCCATGCTGTAGCGACCTGGTTCTCTCAACAGAGTCCAACAGAGTCCTCTCCCTGGTCTTCTCAACAGCTGTTCCGCTTTGGCCACTTGATTGATGTGTTCACTAAAAAAATTTGTAATTTTTCTGAGCTTGTAGATAAGTATGATCTTTCCAGGGGGGGCCAGATTCAACACTATGCTCTCACTTTTGCACCCTACTTAACCTTCTCTTCATTGACTCAATTTGAACCCCTTCGCTTGGGTGGTTTCTCCTAAACGGGTCTTCTTTTGGCTATTTATGGGATTCTTGTGTCCTATACGTTGGAATCGGAACCCAAACATGGCTACATGTTGAAGTGGGAAAGAGTGTTGGATACTAAGATTCCATATGACACCTTGCAGTGCATCTGGAGGAGTGCAGCCAAGAGTTCTCTGTGCACTTTGTACAAGGAAAACACATACAAATCGGCTTTTCTATACTCTTCTATCTCTCTCCTTTTTTCTTCTCTCTCTCTCCCCTCTATTGTTTCTGTGCCCCCACATTTAATAACGAATTGTGCTTTTGTGTGCTTAACCATCTGATCCTTTTTCCTAACTGCAATTTTAATTTCCCCAGTATAGGGGGCCTTCACTAAGCCATACATCTTTCACTATTGTTTACAGCCATATTTCTTTGTTCTCTCTTTTCATTGTTGTATTAAACTTTCTGTATATTGAATTGTCTTAATTGAAAAACTTTCATCAATAGATAGTTATAAAAAATATCTTAGGGGTGGTTTCCACATGTGTCGGGACCCCTCCGTTAAGTGTATTACTTGGCGGTAGGTCCCGTCGGAGCACATTCACTTACCTGCTTGGCAGATGCTGTGTCTTCACAGCCAATCCACCGATGCAAGGCTGAACGTAGTGGAGTACGTTGAGTCTCTGCATTGGCAGATGTCTAAACACAGCATCCACCGAGCAGGTAAAGTCTATGTGGATGTGGAAACATAGCCTAACTATAACTAGTTTACAGTAAGTAACCACTATAAAAAATCTGTGTGCTGTTAGGGTTACTAACAAAAGTAACTTCACCTTGAAATTTTAAAAAGCAGAGATTAGTCACAATAAATGTGGTATTAGTATGAATGGTAGGTGGGGCTGCTAACGTTCACATAACAATATTTGGCCATCTTATTTGATAGGGATGCTTAACAAGATAAGCTTTTAGCCAAACTGAATTGACAGAAAATATGTGGTGGCCCCCTTCTGAATAATAACACTTGGTCTCTACATTGCAGGTAGATTACAAAAGTTATAGAAAAGTCCATATTTCCAGTAAATGAGCATGTTGTGCTCCTGACATTCTAATTGTTTGGGGTTTGTGAATTATAGATAACAGAAGTTTTGAACCGAGGGAGGGAAGCAGAGCTGAGCTGTAAGAAATAGGAAAAAGATATAAGAACTGCACTTCAAATCACAGTATCACCAACATGATCAGTGATGGCAAACCTTTTTAAGGCCGCATGCCCAAAGGGAAACACATAACCCACTTTTTTATCTTAAAGTGCCAATACGGCAATTTACTCTGAATAATGAAGTTTTAGTTTAAACAATGGGAGACTCACATTTTTTGCCAGTAACCGCTACCGCTCGTTACAGCTAGCACGGCTTTGTTTAAAATTTTAACATTTTTCGCCGATACAGGAATGAGGAGAATCAAGGAGCTCGGAAACCTCACAGGACTTGAGAGCAACTTGCGGAGTCCTCAGCGTATCTTCAATAACGGCCAATTTCGAGACTAAGGCTGTGCCCAACTTGCGATGCTATTCTGCGATGCAGATCAGGTCAATCCTCACTGATCAGAATGATTTGACCATGTCTCACTCCTGCTTCCTGTGTAGGCTAAAAGAGGATCAGCAAATCAAGTTAATTAATAAGATGATCAAATTGATCAAGTGACAAATCCAAAATTGACTAAAACACTGAGTTTCTTTTGATCAATTTAAATTTCGAAAGAGTATACAATTGAGAAAGCTTTTCCTTTAAATTCCATTGAATCTAGAAGGAGGAGGCTGTCATGAAAACAAGAGGAGTGGAACCCCACGAAACACTTAAAGTCTGTCTATCTGTTGTTCTAGTTCTATGAATTTTCCCTTTCTCTTATAGACTACAGCAGTGGTTCCCAAACTTTCCCTGCAGGGCCACATTTTTTAAATACAAACATTACTGAGCCCCCCCCCCCCCCATACAAAATATACAAGTATAGATTGAGGGTCATTCACACTAGGCATGTTTGCTTTGCAAAAACTTTTATCATTCACATAGAGACGCACCCTATACATGCACTCTACTTAAAGCTGCAGCTAGCTCCCCCATGGTTGGGCACCTGCTTGTCCCTCCCTCAGGCTTGTCTGATTGGCTGTCAGTTGTAGGGGAGGGTGGGTGAACTGTGCAATCAACAGAGGGAGAAGAGAACTAATAGCCAATAGGCTGCTGAGTTCTGCAGATCTCTCCTCTCTTTGGCTGATAGACGATTGTCACACAAAGGGCTCTGAGTGCCACCTAGGCGGCCCCCTTAGCTGTACTCCCCCCCCCCTCCCCTCCCCGGAGACCTCTGCACCCCCCAGTTTGGGAACTACTGGACTACAGTGAACTGAAAAGAATAAAATTATACACTTTTAATTTAGATTAACAAGACTATATTTTGATACATTTCAAGGCAATATCTAATCTCCAAAATTAAATCTAATGTACTGTACAAGAGTAAGACCATGGAATTGGATTGGTTTAGCACCTTTCCATATTCATTCTTTACTGACTAATTCCAGAAACAAGTCCTTTATCAATTTTGGGTAAAAGGTCATGACTTCATAGGATTGCATTGTACCGGCCTCTCACACACCCACAGTGGCCTCTGACTTCTTACACTTCATCAGAGGTGTGTCGCTGGCATTATGCCATCATAAAGTACAGCTGGCTGTAAAAATGAAGATACCAGAGGGTAGAAGGTCAGGTATGAATCAAGCACTGTCAGCAGTGTATGAACTGAAATAAAGTCATTTCCAATTAGACTCTTTTCCAAATTATAATGGCAATTTTAGTGTTGCTCAATCCTTATCTGCTTTGCAGTACAGACACAGATAGTGGAAGCTGATATGACAGAAGGACAATAAACTATTAAGAGAAAGCTGCTTATACTAGAGAGACATGCAAGTGACAATATGATGGTAATTATAAAGTGTATGTTCTGCTAAAAAAGCTAAATATGTGATTTATTGAGTAAAGCCCCCCATATACCTTACAATCTTACCATACAATCTCTGTACAATCCACTTTTCTTCTACCAAAACCATGTAATATGAGGACCTCCCAACCTCCCAATCACTATGTATTCTATCAGGGAGGACACTACATAGTTGTTGGTAGATCTAAAACAAATTGTATAGAGTGATTGAAATGTGTGGGCTTAAGATTCAGTGATCAATTTCAATTCAGTTAACAGCATTGCCATAGAAAATTCATTTAGGATTTAAAAAATGCAACAGCTTTAGGACTGCATTGGTCGCATTAACGCTGCAAGTGTGTTTTGACATGTTTGTGCTTAATGTGCCCTGTAGCACAGTGAAGACTACTGTAGGCCTTAGGGAGATTTGTCCTTGCTTACTGTCCTGATGATGTTTTACTAAAGGTCCCCACACATGCAACGAGCGGCGGCTGTTTTTGCCGCCAACCAATGTGCGTGCGCGCTCGAGGCCATGGGTCGGCGGCTAAATCGGCTGCCGATCGCGGGTGCCCACATGGGACCCCACAGCTCGGTCGGCCAGAGAACGGACATGTCCGTTAATCTCTGTCCGATGCCATTAGTTTCAATGAGGACCAGCGTCCCCATTCAAACTAACGCCGGCACCCAAAGGCCCCAACCAGGCCCCATCCCCACTCAACAACTCGGTGGCTGGCTGAGAGGTCAGCCTCAAGGGGCCGGTGCAATAACTTTGCATCGGGCCTGCTTCATGCTTGAAATTGCCCTGAGCAGTCACTGTTTCTTGCTGCGGTATAGCATTTGAATGACACATGGTTTGGCTTACTTTTCAATGCATTCAGCACCATGCATGGTTGAGAATATATATATATACATATAGACAGTCATGAACAAAATGATTACACCCATTGAAAGCCTCTATCTTTTTGTAACAATTTTAGACATACCGATATTTAACCTTAATTTTAACAGTTTTGGGAGTTTCAAACTATATAACCTTACAATTAAATCCTCAAGATAAATCATTTTACAGTATTCCGTAAAATGTTATTCTTATAAAATACCATATAATGCCAATATATTAGGACATTCCATGTTTCCATGCTTAAAATTGCTCAAATCCCACACAAGTGTATAGCATCAGGTACACATAATAAGAGCATCATTAGGGGGCGTGGCCTGAAGATGGCGCCGTAAGGACGTGTGCTCCCTGAGCTCCCGCTTCACGTCAAGACGGCGTAAACCCGCTATAGTTCGCCGACATTACCGCAGCCAGACCAGATGCAGGAATGGGGGAGACGAAAGAGACGGCGCGCAACGACCCGGTCCCAGCGTGTCACCGGGGGACCGCGGCGAGAACAGGCATACCGGCTTTGTTTGCTATAGCCGCGACTGCCGGAGCGCAAGCCCCGCGGACAAGATCGGCAGCAGACCGCACGCGGCATCCACCACACACGTTCTGCCGGCTCCTGCAGCTCTCACGATGTCACAGGGACCTCCGGGGTGGCGCAGCCCGCTACACCGCACAGGATCCCCCTAACACCCGGCATCCCAGAGAAAGCCAGAAACCCAGGGCAACCCCGGAATGGGCAGGACACAGCACAACCAGGCCTGCCGCTCCAGAGGTGAGCCTGACCCCTCACAACTGGGACAGTTCTCCCTGCGTCGCACTAGTCTTGCCCATTACTGCTGCAGGACCCACAGCCCACAAGGGGCAGCGCCACAGAGTTATGGACGAGGACTGGGGGAGGTGGTGGAAGAGGAAAAATTTTTTTTGGGACTGGAGGACTCATATACGGTCCCTCCCCACCATGAAAGAAATGGGAGAGGCCCTTGAAGACAACACAGAGGCGTTCCATTTTACCAGAGATGAGAGACACTGCAAGGGGAGGAAACAAACGCTAGGGCCAGCGGGTGGAGGAGGGGGAAGGCAGCGCAGGAAATCCGTACGCAACTGACACTCACCTAACGGTTGTCACGGACCCTACCAAACACTAAAACCCACACGCAGGGACGACTATAGTGAGCTCGACTGGCAGGACTGGACGATTTTGGGAATCGCCCAACTGCCGATCCTCCAACATCAGAATCAGGGGTCTCCCGAGGAGATCGTACAGCGGGACTGACTGCCAGTGGTACCAGTGACCTTCTTATTCCACGCCCATCCTGGGCCCGAGGCGTCCTAATAGACTTGTCATCAGACCACGGGCACCACGCCACCCTGGGCCCACGCAAACCCTGACTGACCAACGACCCACGCCCCCGGGACCTGTGATATGGTACGCCCTGTCACCATTCTCCCCATCAAGCAGGAGGCGCCCCATAATGGCTAAATGACGGGATTCCGCCGGGACTTCCGATTTAGGGAAGTAAGTGTCGGTCCTGTATGCGGATCTGTCCTGACTCGTACCCTGCGACGGCCCCAGGAGGGAGGCCGTCACGGACCATTCACTGGCAGTCCTCCAACCACCACGGCATCGCACTATAGATGGGGATTATCCCTTCCCGCCTATGAGCGGACAAAGATGGGCCGGACGGGCGGTTCTTCCCGCAACCGCAGCGACCCTCCCCCAGTTCTTGGAGGACTCCGAAACCATCCCGACCGACGGAGCTACCGGAGCAAGTGGCAGCGAACTTGACACGTGCGTCCCAGCCCCCTGGCCCGAGGGAAGCTTGGCAACCCCAGCAACCCGGGTGGGAGACGTCGCCGCAATCCAGAGGGACGCAGCAACCGACTAGATCGCCCTGCTGCGGGGGAAACCGGGGGGCGGCCCGGGGGCGACCGGCACCTCCGAAGTCCCGGGGTCCCCAGATCTGCATGCCTGCACCAGGACTCCGCGGACGGAGACCTCATGCACCCATGCCTGACGCAAGCTACCTTTCCCAGAGTGGGGGGTTTTACCCTGATATCTCCCAGCCAGGGTTGCTGCCCGCGCGGGGGGGGTCTAGAATGGCTGACGTGCCTGTTATTCCTGCACTGGAGAAGCCCCGGGGGAGGGGGGGGACAGGGGGAGCAGGGGGTTTGCCGGGTGGTTGGTTTGGGGGAGGTCTGGCTTAGTTACCCCCTATGATTACGCTTGTGCTGGTTGTACTTCGGCGAGTGCTTGGGCCCGATTCCCTGGAACTATGACTGGCTAGTCATTCGTTTTTGTTGGCCACCCACCGCACAGGGGCCCGGACGCAGGGTTTTGACCCCCTGCAGTGGCCCCACCACACCTGTGTTCGCTAGATCACGGTTAACCCCTCATGGACTGTGGGGGTGGTGTGCTGTGGTTACCACATCCAACTGAGCAGCGGACCTGCACTGGGTTTGGCCTGGGGAGGTGGCGTGGAGGGGAGGGTCCTACCTGCGTTGCTCTCTTCACTCATGACCCCACCTTAGGCCCAACCCATTAAGGGGAGAAATCCCTCGTTTGGAGGTAAGCCGGTGGTCCGGAGCCCGGGGGGGTGCTCCTACGGGGGGGGCCGGCCCTCCGCGGGACCAGTAGCGTGTGTTTGCACTGTTATTTTATCTGTGCTCTGTTATTTGTTGTGTTTTTTCTAGTTCAGTTGACTGTTTTACTGCCCGGGTTTTACCTGACCCCGTTGTCCTTTATGAGGCGTGTTTAGTGCGGCCCATGCCGGCACTTCTGTTGCCCTTCCCTCCTGGTCCCCACCCTGTGTTCCCTGAGTACGGTATCGCCGCCTCGACACCCTTCCTTCTACTTCCCTCCCCTTGGGGGTGCGCCGGTCGCACACCCAAGGCAACACGTCCACGCCTCTGCTGGAGGTGAGGAACAATAACCATTGTATCGGTGTGCACCAAATGTCATACAATGGTAATAGGCATCTGCTTCGCTTCCCATTACCCAGCGCAATGACCAAACTGTTGGATTTGGAGCTACCAGGTCTCCTTTATATTCCCTTCTATCTCGTTTGTTCCTGCCCAGCCGACAGGAGCCCCGCACTCAGCCGGCGACCACCTTAAGCGGCCGGAGGGCCTATATTCCCTTGCGCGCACCCCCCACTACCCGCGCGCCCTGGGCGAGAAAGGGGGGGGTTTGGGGGTGGTGTGGATTGTCTAACTTCCCTGTATCCGTTTGAATATTATAGTCCAAGGTTTTTTTTGGTTGGCCATTGCTGTCCCACAAGCAGTGCCTTTTGTTGACCCACAGCCCCCCCCCCCCCCCCACCCCCGCCGACAAGGCTTGACCCGGATGGGCGGGGTTTCCTCTTTGTCAAGGGCCACTTCCTACTGGCGTAAGGTGGTTTTTGACCCTGGTCCAAACCTTATGCCCCCAATGTGGTGCAAGCGACCGGTTTCGACAGGGGTGATATTTGGGTTGCTGTTGGGACTTTTAGCGACGGGTTATTTCTCTGCCTAGGGGGATTCGTATCTTCAATTTGGCCAGACTTTACACCTGGACATCACATCCGGACCTCGGGTCTCAAGTTCTCCAAGGCGGTCTAGGGGCATCCTCTGAGCCCACCCCCCTCGCTTTCCCAGCGACGCACCACTGCCAGTCCGAACTTCCTTTTTGTTTAGGCCCCTGGGCCTGGACTCCTGGCGGGTGCTCCACCCCAAAGACCTATGGGTAATACAGCCCCTTCTATTTCGGGAGTCCAGTTTTCATGTAAATTAAATTCGTATCTCTCGCTATTTCTTTAGAACTGTTGTGCTTGTTTTAGCCACGGCCCCATTTTCTACGATTTTTATTGGGTGGTCTTTTAAATTTTTTTTGGCCTCGATTGGAGAATTTTTAGATTAATAATTCGAGTTATTTTGATCTTATTTGACACTCCT
>CM070032.1:173859295-173878174 GCA_036250615.1 Ptychadena robeensis
ATAATAAAATTATTCCTCAAAAATACCACTTGCCTAATAATTCCGCACTCCCTGTATATATATATATATATATATATATATATATATAAATCATAACAGTGAACAAGGATATTTAGTTGAGCAATTACAGCAAATCACATTGCACAACTTTCGCTTGTTCAATAAAAACACCAGAAAATCAACAAAGTTAAGTGGGAAGGTGGCCCATTTCAGAGAAAGAAGTTACAATATGGATACATGTGTTGGAAATAAATTGCTCACACTATTGAGCTCATGAGTTAGCCAGGGGGGCCGTCTAGTGGTAAGAAGTGGTACTGAGTTTTTCCTTGCCATCATAAGTTCCATAGAGCTCTGTAGGTTTAATTCCCTAATAAATTCCTGAAATAAAGGTGCAGAGATAGACTTCCAATTGGTCAAGGCTAATTTAACAGCTAATAATAAGTGGGATAGGAGATGCCTCTGCTTCCCCGGCCTACGGGAAAGCCCAATGTGTAAGAGGACCATTTCGCAATCCAGTTTTACCATTAATATTTCAGCAGCTACGTTTGTATATTTTGCCACCATGGGCAAAAGGTAAGTGCACTACTATAAATGGTACCTAGTTCATTGCAACCCCTCCAGCAGAGCGGGGATTTAGAGGGATTGAATTTAACATGTAGTTATGGTGTATAGTACCATCTTTTAAGGAGTTTGATGGAGAGCGCCCAAGGCGAGGAGCCTTTGGTGGTGAGATAGTGGCAGCTTCCCATTTGTTGGGAGGAAAGGGCTTTTTAAGTGTTTTTTCCCATTTCAGCATGAAAATTTTTGCAATAAAGGAGGGAACGTTAGAATTTGATAGAAAGTGAATATATTTTTGGTAAGGATTTCATACACAGAGGTAGGGAGAAAACCATACCCTGCCTGGGCATGGGACTTCAAAAAAGTTCATAAACTTTTTAAAGAGATAGTTAAAGAGATAGTTAAAGAATTCCGTGGTCGGGACTTTCCAGCTGCAATTGGGCAAAAGTTTTGAAGGCAGAGCCTTGGAATAGCTGAGGGATGGAACATATAGAATATTTTGCCCATTGTGTATACTGAAGTTTGTAATGAGTACAGAGAGGGCAAATACAGAAAGTTTCAGCTCCTGTAGCATCATACATTAAAGGGTCACTCCACTTTAGCCAGTATTTCACTATTAGATGACAGTGGTTTGTCTTTTCTTAGGCGAAATTTACACTGTTGTTTCCCCGGCTCCTGTTAGTTCTCACAACCCGCAGCAGCGGGGTAAACGACCTGTCCGGAGCACCTGCAAGCTTGAGGGTTGTTTTAAAAACTAGTGGGCAAGAGCTCAAAAACCAACCTGCAGATGCCTCATGTCGCGTCTGCCAGTCAGTTTCAATTATTGCTTGTGTAAATGAGCCCTAACTTGGCTGTTTATTCCTTGTTACAAATGTCCGGCCCTTTCATACCACATAGACCCCCTTCATCAGAGAAACATTAGATTCCCCACAGAACTACAACTTGTGACTTTCTATTTACTGCAGTTTAGTAAATCAAATCTAAATATCAGAGAATGTTATCGGTGTTTCATAGTTTGTAGGACCAAATTTCAATATTGTGTCCCCATAAGCCAATCATGATAAGACTAGTAAGTAGAGATGTTGGACAGCAATATCCTGGTACACCATAAAATTAAAGCTACTACCTGAGATACGTAACATTTGAATTCTACACTCAGTTTGAAATCATTAAAATGTCCATAAACGTTTAGATTAGATGCCGATTTCGCTGCAGGTTGACCGCCGTGCGCACTCACCTAAAGCTATAAGCAAACCACACACACGTCATCATTTTCTGCCAAGAATCGCCCGGGTACCCTTTGTGTGTCGGTGCTTACTTTGGCTGGTCCCCATCCAAAGTAATGAAAACAATATAAAAAAAATTACGGACATGTCCATAATGCCTTTGGTCGATTTTGCGGCCGATTTTTCCAGCCAAAAAACTTTAAGCTTTAGATTTGTGGTCAATGGGCTGCAAAATTGGCTGCAAGTCTAAACGTATAAGTTGTAATTCGGCCTGATCTAAAGGTAGCCATACATTCCTGCCCCATTTTTCGGCCCATCGACTGTCGTGCAGCAGGATGACTTCATCACTCTGTCCCTGATCTATCTGGGGAGAATCCAAACTTGTATGGCTACCTTAAGGCATTACGGACATGTCTGTAATTCTTGGATCGTTTTCATTACTTTGGAAGGGGATCCACCCAAAGTACGTGCCGGAACATAAACTACCTGGCCAATTCTCGGCAGGTCTGGCCGTGCATGATGACGTCATCACGCAGGGTCGATTTGCTGGGAGATCGGCAGAAAATCTAAGTGGGTGTGGTTGACTTTAGATTTTGAGAAAAACTAAATAAATTAACAGTCGTTCAAACAGAAGAGTTGACCTGCGTTTTGGCCATCCTTTCTGAAGCTGAACACAATATTTGCTTAACAATTACGTCCGCACCAGAGACAGCTATTATGACCTGGTAATGTTTTAACCTCCTTACCACTCGCAACTCCAAACTGTACAAATATTTTTTGGCTTTAGATACACCGAGAGATTGCCTGAAGTGGGTTAAAGTGATTTCTGGCAAATGACACAAGAAATTACTGAATGTACGGACACATAGGGTATGGTTTCTATTATTTTTATTAAATAAATAAACATAATCCAGGTGTACAGAGTACGTGTTTTAATGCTCTGCCTTTTACAATGCAGCAAAACACAATGATACTGTGTACAGATATTACAGTACAAAAATATAACTTAATATATATGTGTTCATATTCCAGGGTGTGACAATGTCCTTTTTACAGGAGACGTGACATAAAGATTTCCATAGCTGACTTGCTTCTAGAAATGCTAAATGTCTAGCTGTCATGCTGACCCTCTCACTTTAATATTTAAAAAGTTGTGATAAATTAGTTTTTTCTCTAAGATTTGCTTATATATGTCTCCTTCCCTGACACAGGGAACAAACTTTTTAAGGGTCACAAATGTCAGCCCATTCATTTCTCTCCTGTTGCCATTATTTATTAGTTTAAGTGCTTTTGGGCCTCCTTCCTATAGGAACATCTTATAAACCACATAGGGTGCTAAGGAAGTCTGACTTCTGTGCACTGCTCCTAACCTGAACACTGCTGTGATATTTATGTTACCTATGATTTATCTGGACCCTCTAAGTGCTATTTTTCAGGCAACATGTTTTTGAATCACCAACCAGCTGGGTTTCACCAATAAATAATATCTATGTCCCATCTTACAGACATTCATATTTCACTATTATTCAAACCTGCTCACGGTAAAAGTGCCCAGACTGAAATATTGATATCACAATAAATTACACATGTAAGGAAGACATAGTGAATAGATGGTGGATGCGCGTCCGAAGCATATATGTTTCTTCATATATGGAGCTATGATGTATTCATTGCAATCTCTCCCTTCAACTCCTAGCACATACATGCATGACATATAGGGCAGGGGCATTACTACATCAGAGGTCTGTGTATCGCCATGTGATTGAATAGCAGATTCCAGGATATAGTCAAGGTTCTTTAAAGTTCTTCAAACTTCTTCATTGGTGGATCTCACACTGCATACTCTAATCTTTGTCTGGACATCATCATTGCTCTTTTTATTTGTTCATAGGACACAAACATTACGACGTTCCATGAGCCCAGACGTAGGAAAGAGGGGACAAACCTGCAGAGACAATGCAAAATCACAGATTACCATATATTACAATTGTATATATATGCAATAAGTGTATAAACAAACATTCTAGGCATTGATTTGAAAATTTAGAGTGGGTAGCATTTACATATTATAGGCATGATAAAATATTGACCATTCTATTTAGGTTCCGATAAGTTCTGCATTTCATCCCAACTTTATTTGTGTAATATTAAGTCTCAGTTGTTGCTTTATTGTCTTGTAATGTACAGCATATGTATTGCCCCCTATATTTGTATTGGCACACATATTATGGATTGTCCAAAATGGACAATTTACTTTACTGGATACATGGCAAATCTCCATAGCTATAGTTTTATGCTACCCATAGCTATGAGCTAAGAAGTCATTCACAATTATGCAGTAATTACCCTTTATAAAAGGCTGTGGGTCCCTCTTTGGTGAGCATGGTCCAGGCACAGTTCAGGGCTGACTTGTACTGTCCAGGAGGGGAGTTCATGTATCGGGTTTTTACCACGTCCACCGGGGAAGCGATTACAGTGGTGCAGAATCCGGCTCCAAATGCAGACACAAAATGGCAAGGAAGATTATCTGTGTAAACAAAAACAATGTTAATGTCATGATTAAAAAGGAGGAACTGCTTATTAGTGATGAGCAGCATAGGCAATATTCAAATTTGCGATATCTTGTGAATAATTCTACTAATATTCGATTAGATATTTGTGAATAGTCACAATACGAGCCCATTGCCAAAATATATCGCAATTACCTTCAAAATTAATGGTCACATGTGCATTGCGAATATATATTCGCAATCCATGGTCATAAGCATCCCAATGCAGAATATTGCGAATATCCACCGCCATATTCGTGACATTTGCTAATACTCGAATAGCCGAAAGTCGCCTAATATATTTGCAATTCGAATATTCAAGCTCAACACTACTGCTTATAGATAAATGAACATAAAACAGCAATTACCTGTCAATAGTTTTCGGTTCAGTAAAGCCTCCTTTATCAGGTCATAAGTCACAAGCTCAGTGCAGTTGACTATTGCATTTCTTGTCACATTTGGAAAAGTTCCTGCATACCACAAGCAAAATGATAGAATTAGATATGTCTAAGGTTCACCCCCATAATATGCTATAAAACCATCTGACAGTATAAGTATACATAATAATAATTATAACCCTACCCATCTCTCTAAGTCTCTATCAGAACATTTCTATATTTACAGTATTTTATCTTGACGAATGTGATAATAATCTGAGCCCTGATAAGCTAGTTTGTGAGATAAACATACTACATATGACCTCTTTAATAAAATTTAATATGAAAGAGCTAGGATATAATAATCTAGGTACGCAAGGCTGTACCTTTCCATAGTCCTCGCATCCCCTCTTCCCTGGCAATGGTTTTGTAGGCATTCATAGTTCCATTGTATCTCTTTTTCGTTCCATGAAGGTTGACTTGAGCTTGAAATCTGACTTTCACCACATCTGTTGGTTGGGCGATAGTTACCGCCAGGGCGCCAGTTGTACATCCAGCCAGTATTCTGCTGGCAATACCAGCTTCTGCACAAGCAAAACAGAAAAAAAATTATAAACAGAGCTTACAAACAGACCATCAGTATAATTTTACAGAGCATTCTTTGGACACTTCAAGACTTTTTGTTACTAGTTATAAACTTACTTTCTTTCCCATTGGTGTAGAAGAGTTTGACTGTATCATAAAGACCAATTCGAATAGAGGCGAAGCTCATTTGTCTCTGCAGTCCAGCCACCAACCCATTGTACAGGCTCTTTGGACCTTCTGTCTTAATGATGGTGCTGATAGTTCCAAACACCCCTTTGTATCGGATGCCATTTACAACTCCTGCTGATTCTCCTTGAATCTATAGACAGAGACATGATCATTAATACTCTAAAATTATTCATTCAATTAAAAAAAAATTCATTCATGAGTTGCTGTAAAGAAATGCTGAAAGCGAGTTGCTGTACTAGAAAGCATGTCATGTATGAGGTAGGTAGTTCAATATTGAGATTCAAAGCCCAAATAATGCTATTGAATACACACAGATGTTTCCTACCTGCAGTCTGACTTTGGCTGTGTCCAATGGGAAGGTAAAGAGATCAGCAATACATGCGGCTGTGCCTGCGCCAATGAATTTGACAGCTGGGGTTGGGGGGATGTCAGAGGGTCTCAGTCCAACCATTTTGGATTTATTGATGAAGACTGTACAGGAACACAAAACAAAAATCAATAAGGCTAAATATCTCCGTTTTAACTATTGATCTAAAACAGTGATATGTAATTGTATCCTATAATTACTTAATACAGTGGTTTCACATATAACATCATAAAAGCTAAGATTCCATTTTATATTAAGAATGCTATTACTATGTTGATCATTTTTTATTCACTAACTGTAATCACTATGTCAGAAAATAGTTGCAGAATGAAAATATTTCATTTCTTTAGTTTTCAGTAATAATGCTGCTACTTACTATTCAAGCTGGGGAAATGCTCTTTGCTTGGTCCTCTTGCTGGTTCAGGGCTTTCCTGTGCCTGGCCATTGCGCAGGGCTCCTTATATACTGGCAGCTAGCAATGATGTCATCCAATCAGAGGCTTTCAGGAGGAGGCTTTACCTGTGACAGGTACACACACCCCTATACTAGCTCAGCCCTCAAGAAATCAGCATTCCTCATTCCTCCTAGAAATCCAGTTACATATTACGTAGCACCTAACTTATACCGGAACAAACACATCTCTTCTCGGTAAATGAGGTGAAGTTCTCTGAATAAAATGCTGCACAAAGTTAAGATTTCACGTTCTCTCTTTTTCCTAATTCCTTTCTCAAAATTTTTAACCCAATATTTCCTAAAACTTGCAAACTGTGCTTTCCTCATATCTTTCTTTCTCATCTTTCACACAACTGCCATTCCTTTTTAAAAATTGTTTTATCTATTAATTAATTTTAATTAATAGATAAAACAAATTAATTAATAATTTGTTTGCCAATATATATATATGTTTATATATCCACCTCACCTTGCAATTGATACACATGCAAACTTTCTTGTTTCGTAATCAATCATTCAATATTTAAATAAATCACAAAACTTTTCTTTAATTAAGCTCTTAATAATGATAAGAAAAGGTGCACATACAATAAAAAATAGGCAACATTATAGAGGTCCCCTATCAGTCATTTAATATATTGTTACAATAAAATCCTATACAGACCTTGATCAGGAGGTCTCAAAAATCATGCAGAACAATCATTAAGATTTTCCAACCTGACCAATGCAGGTTTGAGCTTACATTATATTTATTATTTATTACATTATTATTGGGGCGGGTGGATGCGGCTGTCAATGCACACCTGGCACATGGGGGTCTGATCTTTCAACATGGGAACCTGCATAGACGTACACTGGGTGTTTTTTGTGTTGGATTGTTTGGGTTAGGGTGCTTGTTTATATTGTCATTTAACTACACACACCATAATTAGGCAATTGTACCACAGATACATTTGATTCAACACGCTACACATGGCTATATATGGATATACAGTATCATATAGGATTTCATATAATTTTTAGCATATATTTAGATGTAGGTCACAGCTCACATTTTCATTTTTTAGTTGCAGTCACACATGTACATGTGTCTAGGTCTATGTTCAGTCTAATGCAGGCAACCATTTTGATTTTTAGCAGCCAGGTCATCGATGGTGCATGGTTATGGCCATGGACACCCCTACCCCTGTTGTTGTCCCCCGTTATCCTGGGTCTGGGTTTATGTGGGGAGTCGTCCCTGCGGTGGCTGGTTTTTGCCTATCTTGCCCGGGGTGTCATCAAGTGAACCACATGATTAGCTGTTGTGAGTATAGACATATACAAACATTGAAATGCCTATTTATTATATACATGAAAAGTGAATTTCGGATACCTTGTAACTGTTAAAGATTGCACTGATGGCCGGACCTCCTGAAGAAGCTATTATCGCGAAACGCGTCAAAGACGTCCATCAGTGACACTAAAGTTATGTTTATGTAAACTGTGTAATTACAATCAGTACAATTTTATAAATGGTTGTATATATAAACTGTAGTTATCATGTCTGGATATTTCAAATGACTATGGATGAACTCTTTTAATAAAAACCTTGGTATGTTTTACAAAGATCCTGGGTTAAGTTATGTGCCGTTAAAGTCCCGGAGTTCAGACTCCATCCTAGAGAGAAGAATTGAGGGTATGCGTGATATGCGCTTCCACCCCCATTCTCCCTCCCCTTCTGTGTGTTCTTTTAGCTTACATTATAATTCTATTTCTTTTTATTGATCTCATTCTGAAATCAGTTTATAGTCAATCAAACCGGGATTTTTGTTTGATGACTAAAAGAAAACATATTAACTTTATTTTAAAAGTGACTGTTAGTGAACATTCAGTTTGTAATCAGTTTGTATTTGTATCAGCCAAAAGGACTATCAATTAGTACATATCATTTTTATTCAATAATGAACCAGCCCTAAAAAGTCTCTTCAATTTGCTAATGATACCAATAGATATTACAGCTGTTATTGTTCAACATATTATTTCTATAGCAGATGATTAATATATAAGAAGTCTTCATATTACAAAAACATTGATGTCTTTTCATTGACATTCATTTATTTGAATAAGATGGATTCCAGTAGTGCATTAGCAAAGCAAGTCGCCATCAATGACAAGCAGGGCCTTTTCTCTCCCGCTATGCTGGCACATAGGGTCCCTGGCGCCCAATAACTCGCATAATTAGGTGTGCATGCGACTAGCCCCCCACTTGACACCTTTTCTGGTAGCACCCCCCCCCCCTCCACAGTCGACAGGGGGCCCCAGGCAGCAATTTTGCATAGCCCACCAAATGCTAGAAACTGCCCTGATGACAAGTTGAAACAACCTTACTGAGAAGGAAAAAGTGAAATTCAATCTCGGTATTGTGATGAAAATTTTAGATAAACGCAGTTAATATATAATTGATGTAGATGATATAAACATGGTTTTGCAAGTACTTAAAGTGTTTTGTGTGCTGCTTAGACATAATTCATCAAGTAATCATCATTGCTTTCCTTCACTTAGCATGTGAAAAACATTCAATAAACAGGGCCAATTGAGAGACTATGGGCTTGTTTCCACTAATGCAGAATCATGCGGATTGCTGCGGTTGTATCCGCGCGGCTGCAGCCCCTTCGACCGCATCCATAGGCAAAGCATCGGGCAGGCTCCACTTGTGCGGCCGAATGCGGATATGCGTGGATGCGGTGCGGATGTGAATGCGGTGCGGTTCTGAACGCCCGCATACAGCATTTTCGTGTGGATGCTGCAACTGACTGCATCCCTGGACATGGGGCATGCCCGAAGTCCACATCCTACCGCACGGACGTCCGCGTGCATCCGCATGCTAAACAGCTTGGGTCGGGAGTAGCTGCAGCCGTGCGGATAGCACGGCAGCCATCCGCATTAGTGGAAACACGCCCTATGTCTAAATTAAAAAATTATTTAAGGAAAATATTTATATTTTTAAATTTTTTTGTGTGGGATGTGTTTTTACAGGTCGATCACAGGTCGATCAATATTTAGTTTTTAGAACTTTTGGTAAGGAGTGAGAGCACTTCTTTCAGGGCTCTTACAAACTATACTTTATATATATAATACACGTTACACGAGACAGATTTCCATTCACACCGGTATGCACTGCATTATGCGTTGCCAAGTTTTGTTATGCCTTAACTCATTACACAGTGCTGCATGCATTTTTTCTGTTGGCGTAAGTGATTCCAGTAGTATAACACATGCAACGTGTACTAAGCAAAGCATACATACAAAACCCAGCACATATAGTGAGAAAGGGGTCTTATAGAATAAGAACCTTATTGATGTGATCTCTGTCCAGGGTCATTATGAGGGTGACCTGTTTTTCCTGTTGTAATTTTTTTATTATTAATTTTGCCATGTGTTGTATTTTCTAATGGCAAAGTGGTGTGTCATATAACATAAAACACCTGTTGACAAATGTAACTTTATTTTTTAGTGGTCTAGCCCTTAAATAACTCCCCATTGACAGTTTCTCATCTAATAAAAGTACACTAGATTCTCCCATATAAGCCATATTAACCTATGGATTTTCTGAATTAGTTACCAATAAATGGGTAATTACATATATAGCAATTACAGATAACTAAACAATCATTAAGGGTCATCAGCGTGTGAATTAATTTACAAACATAAAGTTCATATGGGCATAGCCATGTGTATATCTCTGAGATACAATGTTAATATACTTTGAATACTTTAAGCTTCTAAGTATGTGGGTGTTATATGAAGCAGTGTCTCAGATATTCACCATTGAGAATATAACTTGTAAGTGCCTCTCCAGTGTGTTGGGGACAGACACATTGTACAGATCTACATTAGTTTTACAGTAACCCTGTATCTTGCTCACGCAAGTCAGAAGGTTTTTCAACAACGATCTTACATGTATGTATGTCATTGATATACATGTCTCGTCATGTCATATACAAGTCTTATAGATGTTGGGTACTGGGACATAGTTAAATAATGTACACTGTAGCTTTGTAAAGTTATGTATCATATCATCTTGCCAAGTCACATATTGGAAAGTCATGCCACCTTACATACAGTTCACTCTCCATTATGATATACGGTAGTCATCTTCTCTATCGAGCTTCCTCTTTGCACACAGTCCATAGTCTCTGGTCACCTAACTATTCAGAAAATCGTCTGTCTCTGAGCAGAGGCTCGCCATCACCAGCCAATAGCAAAGGAGGCTTGTGCATTTCCTCCAATCAGTCAGTGACCTGCTCAGTGGGATGACAGAGATGTCTCTCTGATGAAGGCAGCACAGGGGGGTGTGACGTGACGGGCACACAGGCCAAAAAACAACTTTCTTAATCAGTAACTTGCTCAGTTCAGAGATCACTCATTTAAACCTGCAATGACTGATAGCAGCCAGGAAAACACCTTGTTTTCTGCACTTCTGTTGAAAGTTCCTTAACATTATTGCCTTTGAAGCAAACACAGTCTGCACATTTTTATAGCATACTGTACATACCATTAAAATTAAACTGATACGTTTAACTAGGAAGTCTTTTTTTCTTAATACCCCTCCTCTGAGTTTGAACATTTATTGTCAGCTTTCTTATAACCTAGCAGTAGAACATGGTAAATATTTGTATACAATTAAACTATCTATAGTTTAGAATATTTATACGGAGGCTACAAAACAGGTTTACTGTTCATCTCTTAAAGAAACAAAGTCAAAATTTAGATTAGAAAGCAAGTGGGGTGAGCGGTCATTACTTAACAGTAGCGAACATCGGCCACGTCAGTTCGCGAACAGGCGAATTGGACTTTTAGAAAAGTCCGACGTCCGCCTGTTCGCGGGGAATTTGAATCGGGAAAATCAGAAGCGACGTCACCTACGTCACATCCGGCATCTGGAATTCACAGATTCTTAGTCCGATTACCTTATGTGACGTCACTTGCGGTTTAAAAGCCGATTTTTCTGTAGAAGATCGGGTTTTCTACCCTGTCTCTAGGGAAAAGTTCTTCCTTACGGAGGGATCTTTCTGCTCCTGATCTGGCTGGTGGAAAAATAATAATCTTCTTCTAGTTGACGAACATGGCAGGTCGAACGCCCGTACTGTTCGCCTGCTAGAAGAAAAGCAAACATTCCGTGTTTGAAGCTGAACTGTATGCCTTGAGGGCAATTCAGCCATCACTACTTAATAGTAATACTATATTATTGTTCCCATGGTCCTGTACATAATGAGTAGAATAGTCAGCCCTGACAGAGTCACACGGAGGCACACAGTTACTGATTGTACCACCCGAATGGGAGATTCAGGCAGTGCCTTATTTTCGGGGGGATGCCTTATATTACAGGGTGAGGCAAAAACATAAGGGTGCCTTATTTTCTGGGAAACAGGGTAAGTATATGCATAAAATTTGATGATTTGACTAAAAATGTTAAAAAATATGTTGATTTGTGGTCCTAAGTGTAACATGTCTCACTGATCAAACAGTTCTACATCAGAATGAGCAAATATTCTGGTTTGGTTATACATACTTTCCCACCATCTGTAAAGCCCCCCATACACGTTCCGATTTTTCGTACGAATTTTGCCCGACCGACCGATCGGGTCGGGAGATTAATCGATCGGGAGATTAATCGGATTACTGATTGTACCACCCGAATGGGAGATTCAGGCAGGGGCAGGTATCGGTGGGTGTCTTATTTGCGGGGGCTGGCTTATTTAATGGGGATGGCTTATCATAGGGGAAACAGGGTAGCTATCTAATATCTACAATATCCTCTATATTTTTATATCCTCCGATTTTTCATACGAATTTTGCCCGACCGACCGATCGGGTCGGGAGATTAATCGATCGGGAGATTAATCAGATTCGGAATTATGTACCCGACCGATCCCGATTTCTCAAAATCAGCCGAAAAATCGGTAGGGACCACTTCGGACCTGTCCGTAAATTTTTGGTCGATCTGCTGTTAATAAATAGGGTCGGGCTGATGGATCGGTGATAATTAGAATTCCGATTTTTCGTGCCAGCCGACCGACCATAACATTTTAGGTGAAAATCGGGTGACAGGATCGGACGAAAAATCGGTCGGGAGAATAATCGGAACGTGTATGGGGGGCTTAAGCTATAGAAGAACTTTTAATTTGAATTTGTTTTAATATCTTAAATCATCAAGATGAAGGCTGCTGGGGTTGTACATAATATATTACATTTAACCTCCCTGGCGGTTCACTGAGGTGCAGATTTCTGTACCAAAAGTGATGTTTTGCCTTTCTCCGCCCCCCGATCGGCTCACCCGGTGAAGCCGATGGGGCGGAAAGGCTTTGTGTTTGCCTGCAGCTTTGTAGAAATGCTGTCAGGCACCAGAGAGCCAGCTTGCGCCTGATTCCGTGCACGTGCGCAGTTTTGATTTACGATCAGACTGCGCCCGTACTTTGCCTTCAGGTGGGCGCGTGTTCCTTGTGTCAATTGGGGGGGGGGCGGGGGGGTCCGCACCATCTCTCTCCCTACGTTGTATTCTAGTCTCGGCGGTTCTCGAGTGCCTCATGGGCTCATTTCGTCCGGGTTCGTGCAACGTCTGACGACTGGGCGTAACTAGTGGTGTGCGACTAGTAATTCGTTGTCATGCATGGGTGCTCGGATTCGTCGTTTTCGGGGGGGCATGGCTTAGAGGGTACAGAAGTTACACTTGCTTTTCTTTGATTTGGATTGGATAAAACTATACCACCAATCAAAAAAAAATAAAATAAAAAAAAAATGACAAAAAAAAATCTAAGAAAAAAAAAAAGTTTCTGTACCTTTAAATCTCTGCCTCGCCCGTGTCTACGTCCCCGGCAGAGGAAGACTGTTCACGGAGATAGCGAAGACCTCGGCTATTTCCGGAACGGTCTTGTGTGCAGCCGTAGATGCTCCCACATCGACACTACCGTATGCAGTTTCTCTGATAAGCAATAAACTTTAGCTATCAAAATTATAGAAGACGTTTCTATAATCCGCCAAAAGTAAAAAAAAAAGATTTAAAAAAAAGACCGGCGACCGGTTCCCGCCTCCGTGACGTCACCCGTCACTCCGGGACCCGGAAAAGCCGGCGATGGACGCGCATAGAGGGCGGCGGCGGCGCAGGTGAGCTCCCCGATTGCCGCGCACCCGTTCGGGCGTATCGTAGTTGCCATCTTCAGTTTGCCCGAACTGGGTTCGGGCATATCGCTAGGGAGGTTAATACCATATTGTTAATCTTAAAATTGAGCTACACTGAGCAAAAATATAAATGCAACACCTTGAGTTCAACTCAGGAAAAATGGGAGCAAAACCGAAATATCTGAAACATTTTCTACATACATAAAAGACCCATTACTCTCAAATATTGTTCACAAATCTGTCTAAATCTGTGTCAGTGAGCACTTTTCCTTTGCCTAGATACTCTATCCCAGCTCTCAGGTGTGGCATATCAAGGTGCTAATTAGACAGCATGAATATTGCACAGGTGTGCCTTAGACTGCCCACAATAAAAGGCCATTCTGAAATGTGCAGTTTGATCACACAGCATAATGCCACAGATGTTGCAACGTTTGAGGGAGTGTGCAATTGGCAGGAATGTCTACCAGAGCTGTTGCTATTTCCAAATGCCTACATTCGTAGCTCATCTTTGTCCATTTTTAAACATTTATACAATGTATTACAAGTGCCTGCAAAAAGTTATTACATTTTAAAAGACAACAAACATGTATATGTTGTTCATCTTGTCTTTGCCCTTTTAAACTAAAACAGTTTTTCATCCAGCAACCATGTCAAATTACAAGACAATAGCTTTTATCCAAATAAGTTAAAGATGTATTTGTAAAATTGGTCCAAAGTGCTGCTTGGGTCAAGGCTAGACTGTATGTAACTTTGATCTATCTACGATTATCACTTCCCAGATCCTGTTTATTCAATGCCTTTACAAGTTTCACAATCAAGCCGTGTCATAAATGTATATTTGTCCAAAGAACAGGAAAAAGTACAGAGGAACTCTGCATTGAATCTTTATGGTCTTGTTATGGAATAGAATGCTAATAGCTAACATGTAATAACTACAAGTTAACAAACAGCATATCTCTTAATATTGTGAGGAATACACATTTGAGTACCGTAAATATGTTTACCTTTACAAACTTTACATAATAAAATATAAAATTAACAGTCCAATTTTTTTTCTGTTATGTTTATCTGTTTTTGTTGTTCAATGATTCATTTAATCAATTAGGTTTCTTTCACTCTATGCAACTCCAATTGTATGCATCTCCGGCATTACTTATGATGGTGGTGATGTGTAATATGCGACGTGTGACAGTGAGATTATCTGTATAAATTTCCTGCACTGTTGTCGCCATTAATATGCATCCACAGTGTCATGATCACACCACTGCAACCTCCCCAATGTATTGTTTGGACAACTCTAGGTATTATGTGCACTCATTGCAGAGAACTAACAGAGGGGAGCATTTTTTCAACAAGGTGACAAAGGGTCGAAAGAGAATGTTAAATTGCCCAGATCCGGCCCCTGGGCTTTAGTTTGCCCACCCCTGAGTATTAGTATATAAGTATTAGTACACACTACTTAAGCAGGAAACAAACGCATAGATATAGGCAAGACCGATGGCTGCTTCGAGCATCGTGCGCGCTCACGGCCACCTATATGGTCCATATCCAATGTGGCCATATTGGAAATCCATTGCTTTGCATTGGGACCACGGGTCTCCATGCAAAGCATCGTTAGAGCTGAAGACACAGCAGTGCTGCGCCTCCAGCTTCTTCGATGACGCCATCGTGCTGCTGCCGGGAACCTCAAATGGCTCGTATACAATTGAATTTGAGTGTTCCATTCAGACCCAATGGCTATAAATTCCAGCACCTAGCCATGCCACCTGCATTGACAAACTTTGTGGAAGAATGGCTTGTTCTGAAGAGCCTATTGAATTGAAGCACGGTACTGTTATGGTAATAGCTCACTTCATAAAATGTTGTCGCCTCTTGATTTTTCACCATTAACTGCAAATAGTATGACAAAGTGGAAGTGTGTAGGGACCACAGAAATGTAAAGACAACATAGATTATCAGTGGGTGCAGGGGTCTACAGGGAGTAGAAGTCATCAAAGCTCTGTTGCCTCAAGAATTGTATATTTTAAAACCTCCTCTGGCATTAACCCAATGGGAAAATGTTTTGATTCGTGGACCACAATGGGTTTCTTAAATTTGCCAGAGGGGCCAGACCTAGAGCTGATCCATGAAATGGGTGTGAAAAGAAGAACAGGTTTCCTATGGTGCACGGCACAGGTTGGAGTAAAAAGAACGACTATGGCATGCAAGTCATAGTTTGCCCATAACTGAAATTACCTCACAGAACAAAAACAGCACTTGTAGTTTCATGGGGTTTCCATGTCCAAACAACTGCATGCAGGCTTTCAGTCATCACCTTATTGATGCCTATGGATTTAGAATGGGATGTTATACAGTTTCCTGTGGGAGTAATGATTAGGTGTACCATCCATACATTTTAGATAACTCAAGAGTAATTCATTGGGCTAGGGTCGGATCTTTTTCTTAACGTTTGCGTATCATTCGTTACTGAATGAATAATACTGTCTGTATCCGATAATTAACGTAATTTTTCCACCAGACATTGTATGCTCATTGTTTCAAACAACAAGTTTATTTAAATACCACAAATAAAAAAAAATATCCAGAATTTATCAACAAAACTTAAATGGGTTTAATGGCTACCAATGATATAGATATAAGATGCTTTAGATGACATAATATATCATTGGACCTAAAGAACACTGTCCCTGACAGTTTCTTTAGGTTTAGTAGTTGCATTGTGGCCACTAAGAACCACTACCAAAGCAATTATTGTATACAATGAATATATCATCACTGAAGTAGATCGAGACCCCTTAAAAAAATTACCATATTTAAAACCTGCATAACAAAAAAAGCCCTATCATTAAAGTTCGATAAGGACCCCTGTAGCAATTAAACAGTTAGCACCACATCCCATTAAAAAATCTAAAAAGTATATGCCATCTCAAGTGGCTATTGCCAACTCGAGCAGGGGGGTGGCCAAACCCCAGGGACTTTAAGGGTGCTGAAATAAAGAGATGTAAAGTCGTCCAAAGAAGTGCAGATACATACAATATTAATTATAAATTCTAAAAACAGGTCAGTCAGTCAAAAAACAAATAGATAAATAGTAAGACCATTTTTGTGGCGAGGTTCCCAATAGGTGTTCATGAGCTGAGTCTTTGGATAATGAATTGTGGGACATCCAAGTTCCAATGCATGTTGTTAAGTCCCTGTTCGATTGCTATTACTTTGCAAAGTATCGAACGGTATAGATTGCGCAAAGAGGTGCTCATCGATTCTCCATTTAATCGACAAACACTGGAGCACAGCGTTGTGATGTCAAAATGACATATCCGCGTCCTGCTCGATCATTCATTGATCAAGTGGGTATCGAGCTGTGTATAGGGACCCTTAAGCCTGCCATACACCCACCGACTGGGTGCCGATAGACGAGTTCCAATGAGCTCTGGAATGCAGCGTAATGACGTCATCACGCTGCATTCCCGAGCTGCCTTCATCGGCGGGCACCCTTTGTGTGCCGGCCATTAGCTTCAATGAAGACGCCGGTCTTTATTGAAGTTAATGGCATCGGCCGGCATCAGCCAGAGAACATCGGACATGTCCGTTCTCTGGCCGGCCAAGCTGTGGGGCGACAGGGATCTGTCACCCCATGTGGACACACACCGATTGGTGGCCAATTTTGTCGCCGACCGATGGCGCAAGCGCACGCCCGTCGGTGAGTGGCAAAATGGGCCGCTTATCGGTGTGTGTATGGCAGGCTTTAGACGGTTTTTCTTCTATGAATTTTTGCTGTAAGCTACTTGCCAAGAATTATGTAACTAACCATCTGTCTTTAGTCTTTGAACACAAAGATCCTAACTTATTGCAGATAAATGACTTAATTGCAGGAAAGGTATCTCTGTTATCGTCCGGATGAATCTTTGCTTACCCATGTCACACTGACAAGAGCTTGTATACTGAACATACTGTACAGTGTACCTCTCAAAGGTGGTAAATAGTTAAAAATATCTTTTATAGGACAATGCTGAAGATATGACACTTAGATACAATGTAAAGTAGTTAGTGTACAGCTTGTATTGCAGTGTACATTTGGTTTCCCCACAAAATAACTCAATACACAGCCATTAATGCCTAAATCTCCAGCAACATATACACCCCTATGAGAAAAATTTCAAAATTTTGCCCATTTAGCCATTTTTCCTCCCCGGTGTCATGTGACTTGTTAGTGTTACAAAGTCTGTGAATGGGGAGCAGGTGTGTTAAATGTGGTGTTCACATTCTCTCATACTGGTCAGTGGAAGTTCAGGTCATGGCACCTCATGGCTAAAGATTCCCGACCCGGGATGACGTCATCACTCCCACTCCTAGTGCCGAGAATCGGCCGGCACCCCTTGTGTGCCGCCCATTACTTCGGCTGGGGGCAGCAGTCCCCAGCTGAACTAATGGGATCAGAGTAAAATTATCCGTCATGTCGGATCACTGTGCGATCCGACATGACGCTGATTCTAGCCCAATCTTGCTAGTTGCCGCACCCGATTCCTGCACGACCCAATCCCTAACGGATGCGGGAGAGCGCACGGCATCCGATCGGCGGTTGGGTAATGCAGAAATCGGCAGGTCTATGCCGAGCATAAGAACTAAGTATGCTCTGGAAAAGGGGGACCATGAACAGTGTAGGGTCCCCCCAGAGAGTACCAGACCCCTTGTTGGGATAGGGTCTTTTTCCTTTGTAAAAGGGGGACTTTAAACAGCATGCCCCCCCCTAAGAGCATACCAGACCCCTTTTGTCATGCCTGGAAAAGCAGGAAGGGGAGGTACCGTGATCAGAGGGGCCTCTTGTTAAAAGGAAACCCCAGATACTCAATTAGCCCCCACCCACGCCCTTACGCCTGGCCCATGTTGTAGGGAGTAGACACCCTTATCTTAACAAAGGGTCTCTCCTTCGTTGAGGTAAGGCATGGGGTCTAGTGCGACAGAGGGGTGGCCTCTCCTTCCTGTCATTTCAGGCTTTCCAGCAGGGGTCCGGTGTGCCCTGGGGGGAGCCCACGCTGGTCGTGGTCCCCCTTTTACAGGTCAAACCTGATGCTATGCCAGCAGAGGCAGGTCCATAGTATTCTTCCTGGAATCAGATGCTCCACACTTCCTATACAGCAGAGCTTGTAATAGTCCACAAAACCAAAATTTTGCTGACAATGGAATAGCTGATTTTTTTATATTTTTGAGATCTTTTATTATTTATGAGCTTCTACAATCTTCTTTCTGAAGACCTGATCTCATTATGCTGTTCGCTCTCTCCTCAACAGTCTGGAGCACACCAAACATATTTTTTAAAGGTTTGAATAGGAAAAACTGAATAATGATGCTCTTTTTTTGCTAAATCAATTTTTATTGAAAATTTTATAGACATAGACAGATTCTATAACAACATTACA
>CM070032.1:173878199-173894028 GCA_036250615.1 Ptychadena robeensis
AAAGGAAAACGCATCACATCATCCCTCTTTACTGCATTTGTCTCACTCCAAGCTGTAAGGCTGGAAAGCCTACTACCAATTAAGCATATTTAGGTGATGTGCATCTCTGTATGAGAAGGGGTGTGGCCTAATAGACATCAACACCTATATTAGGTTTGTGCATAATTATGAGGCACTTCCTTTCCTTTTGGCAAAATGGGTAAAAGAGGGACTTGACAGGCTTAGAAAAAGTCAACAATAAGTGAGATATCTTGCAGAGGGAATGCAGCAACTCTTAAAATTAGCAAGCTTCTGAGAGTGATCTCGAACCATCACACGCGTTTCATTCAAAAAATAGTCACAGGGTCTCAAGAAGCGCGTGGAACAACAAAGGCTACAATAACGGCCCATAGAACGAGAAAAGTCAGGGGTGGCCGCTGCAAGCATGCCACCTTGACCCAGTTTGGCCATATGTCGAGCTGCAACATCACTGAGTCTCCCCAAAAGCACAAGTGTGCAACTACTCAGGACAGAAAGGCTGAAAGACGACCACCATGAACAAGACAGACACAATCTGAAGTCAAGACTGGGCAAGAAATATCTAGACTGATTTTTCTAAGGTTTTTGGACTGATGAAATGAGAGTGAGTCCGGATGGGCCGCTTGGGATGGGCACGTGCTGGATTGGTAAAGGGCAGAGAGCTCCAGTCCCGACTCAGCCACCAGCAAGGTGGAAGGTGGAGTACTGTTTGGGCTGGTATCATCAAAGATAAGCTTTTGGGCCTTTTTCGTGTTGAGGATGGAGTCAAGTCAACTTCCAGTCCTACTGCCAAGTTTTCTGGAAAACACTTTCTTCAAGCAGTGGTAACCGGAAGACGTCTGCATCCTTTCAAGAAAAACATATTTTCATGCAGGCAAATGCTCCATCACAAACGCGTCCAAGTCTCCCCAGCGTTGTTTAGCAAGAAGAGGTATAAAAGAAGAAAAACTAATGACATGTGGCCTCCTTGTTTCCCTGATTTTTTGTTTTTTGAACCCCATTGAGAACCTGTGTCCATCATCAAATGTGTGATTTACAATGAGGGAAAACAGGACACCCTCTCTGAACAGTGTCTGGTAGGCTGTGGTTGCTGGACCACGCAATGTTGATGGTGAACGATCAAAACACATGACAGAATCCATGGATGGCAGGCTTTTTGATTGTCCTTGCAAGAAGGTGGCTATAATTGGTCACGATTTGTTTTTGTTTTGTTTTTGAATGTCAGAAATTATATTGTGACTTTTGGGATGTATATATTGGTTTCACTGGTAAAAATCATATTGAAATGGGTATAAATTTTTTTGTTAAGTTGCCTAATAATTATGCCACATTAGTCAGCTGCAAACAGTATCCCCCTAAAATAGCTAAAACTAAACACAAATAAAAACTACTTCCAAAAAAGATCAGCTTTGGATGTTAATGAGTTTTTTGGGTTTCATTGAGAACTGGTTGTTGTTTCAATAATAAATTCTTCCTCAAAAATACACTTGCCTATAATCCCCCCCGCACTCCTTGTATATATATTAATAATATATATATATATATATATATATAAATAAATTATATATAAATCATAAACAGTGACAAGGACTATTTAGTAATTGTTGAGTCAATTACAGCAAATCCACATTGCACAACTTTCGCTTGTTCAATAAAAACAAAAACAAAAACAACAAAGATTAAGTGGGAAGGTGGCCCTTTCATAGAGAAGTTAACAATAGGATACTGTGTGGAAATAAATTGCATAACACACTATTGAGCTTCAATGAGTTGCCCAGGGGGGCCGCTAGTTGTAAAAGTGGTACTGAGTTTTTTCCTTAGCCTCATAATTCATAGAGCTCTGTAGGTTGTAATTCCCTAATAAATTCCTGAAATAAAGGGTGCAGAGCTAGACTTCCAATTGGTCAAGGCTAATTTAAACACTAATAATAATGGGATAGGAGATGCCCTGCTTCCCGGCACATACGGGATAGCCAAATGTGTAAGAGGACCATATATCGCAATCCAGTTTTATTAACCCTTAATCTTTCAGCAGACTACGTTTGTATATTTTTGCCACATGGGAAAGGTAAGTGCAACTACTATAATTGTACCTAGTTCATATGCAACCCCTCCATCAGAGCGGAGGATTTATAGGGATTGAATTTAACATGTAGTTATGGTGTATAGTACCATTTTTAAAGGAGATTTGATGGAGAGCGCCCAAGCGAGAGCCCTTGTGGAAAAATGAGATAGTGGGCAAGCTTCCCCATTTGTTGGGAGGAAAGGGCTTTTTAAGTGTTTTTTTTCCCATTTCACACAGCATGAAATTTTTGCAATAAGGAGGGACGTTTAGAATTTGGATAGAAAAGTGAATATATTTTTTGGTAAGGATTCTAACAGAGGTAGGGATAAAACCATACCCCTGCCTGGGCATGGGACTCAAAAAGTTCAAAAACTTTTTTAAAGAGAAGTTTAAGAGATATGTTTAAATAATTTCCGTGGTCGGGACTTTCCTCCAGCTGCAATGGGTCAAAAAGTTTTAAGGCAGAGCCTTGGAATAGCTGAGGGAGGAAACATATAGAATATTTTGCCATTGTGATACTGAAGTTTTTGTATGAGTACAGAGAGGGCAATACAGAAAGTTTCAGCTCCTGTAGCACATACGTTAAAGGGTCACTCCACTTTAGCCAGTAAATAATTTCACTAGTTATATGACGTGGTTTGTCTTTTCCTCTTAGCGAAATTTTTACACTGTTGTTTCCTCCCCCGGACTCTGTTAGTTCTCACAACCCGCAGCATCGGGGTCAACGCCTGTCCCCGGAGCACCTGCCAACTTGAGGGTTGTTTAAAAACTAGTGGGCAAGAGCTAAAAACCAACCTGCAGATGCTCATGTCGTCGTGCCAGTCAGTTTCAATTATTGCTTGTAGTAAATAGCCCTACACTTTGCTGTTTATTCTTTTTACACATGTCCGGCCAACTTTCATACCAATAGACCCCTTCAATCAAGAAACTGAGATTCCCCACAGAACACCAACTTGTGACTTTCTATTTCCCTACTAACTGCAGTTTATAATCAAATCTAATATCAGAGCATGTTATCGGTGTTTTTCATAGTTATGTAGGACCAAATTTTCAATATTGTGTCCCCATAAGCCAATCATGATAAGACTAGTATAGAGATGTTGAACAGCAATATCCTGGTACACCATAAAATAAAGCTACTACCTGAGATACGTAACATTTGATTCTACACTCAGTTTGAAATCATTAAACTGTCCATAAACGTTTTAGATAGATGCCGATTTCGGCTGCAGGTGACCGCCGTGCGCACTCACCTACACTATAAGCAAACAACACACCCGTCATAATTTCTGGCCAGAATCGCCCGGTACCCTTGTGTGTCGGTGCTTCAACTATTTGGCTGGTCCCCATCCAAAGTAATGAAACAATATAAAAAAAAATTACGGACATACAGTCCTAATGCCTTTGTCGATTTTTGCGTGCCGATTTTTCCGCCAAAAACTTTAAGCTTTAGAATTTGTGGTCCAATAGGGCTGCAAATTGGCTTTCAAAGTCTAAACTTATAAGTTGTAATTCGGCTGATCTAAAGGTAGGCCATACATTCCTGCCCCCATTTTTCGGCCCCATCGACTGTCGTGCAGCAGGTGACCTTCATCAACCTGTCCCGTGATCTATCTGGGTCAGAATCCAAACTTGTATGGCTACCTTTAAGGCATTACGGACATGTCTGTATCTTGGAATCGTTTTCAATTACTTTGGAAGGGGATCCACCCAAATATGATCGGAACATAAACACCTGGCCAATTCTCGGCAGTCTGGCCGTAAACATGGGGGATGACGTCATTCACGCAGGGTCGATTTGCTGGGAGATCGGCAGAAAATCTCAGTGGTGTGGTTGACTTTAGAGATTTTGAGAAAAACTAAATAAATTACAGCGTTCGTTCAAACAGAAGAGTTGACCTGCGTTTTGGGCCATCCTTCGAAGCTGAACACAATATTTGCTTAACAATACGGGTCCCGCGATGATGTGGTCAAAATACTCATTTGCCTAATAATTCTGCACTCCCTGTATATATATGCTTTATATGTACTTTCTTTAACAAACCCCCAAAAAAAATGAAACAAAGTAGCTCTTCAGTCAAGATTTAGAAGACTATAAGTCTCCAATAGTCAAAATGGTTATCAACCTGAATAAACTATACTGAACATTCAATAACATCCATATGTAACATGATGAAAACGAGAGAGAAGCTAAACATCATGAGCAAGTAAGGTTCTTGCTAGCTCCATGACAAACAAAATAGTTATAGCCAGGGGTGCACATAAGTGGTACTCTGGTACTCAAAAGGGGCCAAAAACTAGCTATGCGTACCGGCATTATTGTTACAAAGCTCATATGCGTACTAACTAGTGATGAGCGGCATAGGCAACAATCGTATTCGCGGCATGCCGCGAATTTTATGGAAAACATTCGGAAAATATTCGCATTCGGCAATATTCGGGTTTTTTTTTGTTATTGCGAATATCGGCAGTTTTATTGCGAATTTCGCGCGCGCAATATATGTTTAACATGGCGCGAATTTTTATGCGAATTTTAAAAGTGACGATTTTCGCAATATTCGCATCACCCCAATATTCATTTAAAAAACTGTTGATGGTGTTGCTAAGCTCTTGTTGCAGCCTTCCCATTCGTCCACTTGCATTGAGAGGGAAGTGTAATGGATAAAAAATACCGAATATCCGGAATTGCGAATATTCGGCAATATATTCACCATCTTCGCCAATTTCCGAATTGACGATATTCGTGATTAATATTCGGAATCCGAATATTCGCTATCATCACTAGTACTAACAACTTTAAGGTGCTCTGTGTCTGGGTGGCCGCAGCTAAATGTTAAATATATGCAATTTATGTCACTTAAATAACTGCAGGGAAAAAAAGAGAAAAGCACTGTATCACAGCTGGAATATGACTATGAAAGGATGACATTTGGACTGCAGGTGGTAGCAGGGGTTAGTTACTAAGCCAGAAAATGTCAGGGTTGTACTGCTGAGGTATGTGATCTGGGGGTACAAACGTGTTGTACTGTGAGAGTTACATGTGACCCAAAGCCAGCTGGTGACCTGTGTATGGAGACAGCTAATCAGAGGCTCAATCAGGAACAGGGAGGTCAATCTGCAGCAAAATCTACCATGCAGGGGCTGACACAGAGGACAGTGAGGAAGACCACATACATATGGGTTGAGTACCAAACACCATCTCCTGGTACTCATCTGAGGAACTCACTGATTAAAAATATGTGCACCCCTGGTTATATGTGTAGCAAACTGGCTGTAGGACACCTACCATTCTGCTTTTGGATTTTACTGAACAAACCATATTTAGGCATTTGTCTTCCCATTAGTGCCTCTCTGAATGTATAACACGACACAGATTCTCTGGTATTTTGCACATTTCCTTCTATCCGCTGATGACCCTGCACTGCTATGTGGCAAATTATTCTGACCTGAATTACTAAGCACTACTTAGCCACCCAAGGACAGTCATGATTAAACTTTTCCTGCCCCAACTTTTCTTCCTGAGATGTCAGAAGCACTGGGGGATAGGTGTCCTTCCTACAGTACTGTCAAAACCTGGATATCTGCAGTGGTTCTCTGCGGACAAACAAGTTCCAGGAAAAAGGCCAAAAAAAGTCATGTGGTAATTTTTCTGGCATTGGTGGTAATTTCTCTGACGTTGGTGCACTACATAGCTCATGGCTCTAGTATCAATATTGAAGGAGGCAATTAAGACAATGTCAGCCCATACATCTTGGAATTATCAAACAAAACTAAAATACACTGTTCAAATGGTGAAAAAAATAAACACACAACAATTTGGGAAGATAAGCATTTACTAGAAGTATAAAAGTATTTGGGTTGAAGTTGAAGCATAACAGTCTTAGTGTATCAAGAGAGCAACAAGAGGTAAATACGGCACAAACAGAATCAAGCGACATTGAAACTAGTAAACACACAAACTAACTGCGTATTAAATGATTTCATGGGACAATGCTTGAGACCCAAAAGTTGGGGGCCACATGTGAAGTAACCCATTCAAAAGTGAAATATGTAGTACTGATAGGAGCAGATCCAGTGCATCCGGTCTTGGTATACACCAGTCCATTTATTTATATTAAAGGGAGTTGAAGGTTTATTAGGACAGCGCTCTAAATAGGCCTGCACTGGGAGAAAATCTTGATGTCACCATTAATATGCAGATTATGGGAAGGTATTTACATATTTATAACTTCTTGAGCACAGATTTCTTGGTCTCATCATTGTGTCACATGGTTCCATAGCATCTATATCATCTTAAAATCCTGATAATATCATTTTACTCTAACCCAGTTTTCTTTCTTTCTTCCCCAAAAACTCACCTAAGCACGTTTTTCTCTTTGCAGCGAGGAGATACCTTCACGGATATACCTTAACTCAGCATAATAACTATTCTGGGTAAAAATAACAACTGAACAGCCATTGCCTGAACTCTTTCTATTAGGTTGTACTTGTATTGATCTTTACTTGAGACTATGTTCCCACTTAGGCGATTAATCGCCTGCGCTGGCAGTTAATCGTCTGAGGTGGAGAATTTCAATCCTATCAATGGGGACAAGACCATTGAAAGTAGTGTAGGCGATTGGCAGGTGAAAAACACCAGCGCAGTGGGAACATAGCCTAAGGGCTTGCACGGCGACCGCTTCCATTAATTTAAATAGCCCTGTCCCCACTTAGGCAGACGCGTTTTTGGCCGCAAGCAGCTGTGGGCAATCGCCATGAATCGCGCCTGTAGACATGCATGGACGCTGTCAAAGATTGTGTGGAAGCAATTTTTAACCATGTCCATTCATTATCTATGGGTGGCGGCTGCACTGGCTCTCTATGAAAAAAAACTGCAGCGGTGGCCGTGATCGCTCGTAAACTAGTCAGCCACCAATGTGGGGACAAGCCCTATGGTTGCTCTCAGTGTGTACATCTGGCTCATGGGACTTCAAGCAGGGATCTTAAATAAAGTGAGTGAAGAACAATAAACATATAATATGACGTACCAAATACAAAATATATATAGTTCAAATGCCAAGTAGATTAGAGGGGTCATATGGCTAAAGCTGGCCATAGACTGTTCGATTTGCGGGCAATTTCGTGGCAGATCGACCACCGTGTGCTCAATCAAACACGCCCACCTTAAATCAATCTAGAAAATTACGGAAGCCTGTAATTTTTAGATTATTCTCATCACTTTGGGTGGGAGCCTGCTGGTCCCCAACCAAATTAAAGGCCGGCACACAAAGGGTGTGCAGCTGATTTACGGTATAACCAGCTGTGCATGATGACATCATTACGTGCGGCTGCCAATTTTACACGTCTATGGTCGGCTGTGTAGCAGCCAACCACTTAGGGCATCAGGGAATGACTGTAGGTGGCTGGGAGTTGTTATTCCTATGCAATATTTGCCTTTGCCTTACAAAGCAATATCAATGCCTCGTGCTAATAATGTATACTATTATATAGAATTTATAGAATACATTTTTGAAGACAAAGCAGTTCTTTTTTTTTTGTGACAGCTTTCATGGAAGCTCCAATAAGGAAATGATTTTCATAAGTTCCTGGCTAACTCAACACACCCGGCAATGGTTACTGATGATTGGTTGGACCAGAAGCTTGTTGGACCAGATAACTCTTATTAACTCTCCTGCAGCTGCAGTCACAATGGAGGGATGCAAACCACAAAATACATTTGTCACCAACACTCCCTTTTTTTATCCAGAACAATTGTGAGACAGACATTCAGATATTTAAGTGAAAACAAGAGGAACCCCTAAAGATATACATGAAGTGAAAAGAACCAATACCAGTTAAATTAATTCCATCTTACAATGAAAACAGCATGTCAAGATTAAGGTCTTTTGAGTCTTTACTCTTAGGCTATGTTTATATGGCATTTAGGGATGCGCCAATACCCCGTGTTAAGGCATGTGATTAAAGCAGGGGGTATCAGCGCATCCCTAAACAACATACAAACAGCCTTACTCCATAGCATTGAGATTGATAAACAAACATCTAAAAGACTGAACGTATGTCTCTATTTAAAATGTTTGCTAAATGTTCAATGAAATGTTTATCCTGAAGTCTGTCTTGGCTGAAACAAAAAATACACATGATTTTACAGATGATTTGTAAGTATGAAATGCACCTTCAGTAACATTTGGCTCTGTTCAAAGTACACAGAGCCACCAGACTGATGTATATAGTACCAATATGTTCATTATATTATAATCCACTGCCAGCAATGGACATGCATCAAATAATAGATTTTGATTTTGCGCTAAACATCCAAACAAATTTATTCTCTTAAACACTTTAAAATATATATATGTACATACTTTTTAAATATCAAGTGTAGTGTTTTCATTACAAGTATATGTGAAAGATGGTCTCCGCTTTTGAATAGTGTCATTACCATATAGAAGAAATTATTAGCTCCAGTAACCATAAGTGAAGCAGAAAAATAGGTTATGCTTTGATCAATAAGACATAGGTTCTAGAGCAGTGGTTGTCAACCATATTAGAACCACGACCCCCAAAGTGATGTCGCAAAGTGTCACCTCCTGTATTTGGAGCACGAAAATGCCGGCGTGGAGTGTCACTTAAGCTTGCCGAATATCGTAAGTGACACTCCGGGACATCAATTCCAGCAGATCAGGTACCATACTTTTCGGACCATGAGACACACTTTTTGACCCCCAAAATTTAGGGGGAAAAGTACCTGCGTCTTATGGTCTGAATGTGCGACCACTCGCCCGACGGTGATCGCAACTTGGCTCCCCCGGCAGATAGATCCGCTGTGTGCAGAGGGAGAGGAGATCAGCTGTGTGATCTCCATCGGCACACCTCCTGTGTGCCGATGGAGATCACACAGCTGATGGGCTATGTCAGCTGTGTGATCTCCATCTGCCGGGAGAGCTGCGGGGAGCTGAACTGTATTGGCTATATTTGCAGAGCCCCGCAAATATAGCCAATGCAGAGTGTGTGGAGCAAGCTGAACTGGCAAGCAGCTTCCTCACACACGCAGCAGAGAAGGGGCAGGGAGACCGGAGTGCAGATTTCCCTGTGCTCCCCCTCCCTTCCCTCTCTGAGCTCTGTGTGAGGAAGAAAAGATGCTGACGTGTGCTCTCTAGTGTCACCATTTTAGTGGCTGAATAGTGGTACTGCATGAGATTTTTTTCACATTTAAACAAATTAAATATTTTTTTTCTGATTTCCTGCTCTAAAAACTGGGTGCGTCTTATGGTCAGGTGCGTCTTATAGTTCGAAAAATAAGGTAAATGTAATGTCCCCTCCCTTATTTTTTCCCACTCTGTACATCATTTGCACAACTGTTAGGAGGGGGCACTACTCTCCCTTCTAACTTCCCACCCTGCTTGTTATGTCTGATGCTTTTAGTGAGCTCACCGACCCCCAGTTCGAGAACCAGTTATAAAGGAAACACAACGGATATTGGCTGCTATTGATCCTACAAAATCCATAAACTAAATCCATAAATAAATGAGCTCAGATTAGGGCTTCCAGTCGCTCATATCCTATGATTTAGTCGCAAAAACTATTCAGCCATAAAAATATCAGTAAAGGATAGTGCAGAAAGCAAAAGCACAAAGATAACCTCATGGGTGTACCCCTTTACAGTTTTAAGACTTAGGACAGTGTGAAGGTTAGAGTAAATAACAATTCACATTAACCTTAGTGTCTTTTCCAGTTATGTTTTGTTAATATCCTTAATTTGTATAATATCCTTAAATTGTGTATATGGATCACTAGTGTGTCTCTTCAGAACTACAAAGAGTGCAACACACCTTTTCAATAGTTTTGTGGACTGAGATTTTAAGTGCTGATAGCTCTGCCATTCAAGAAAGTAAATATACTTGGGTAAGGGCATATTTTAAGGCCAAGTGATTGGTTATAATATAGGTTAATGTTAGGCTTGAGACTACTTAGTAGTTAGAATCAGGATAAGGAACATGCAAGGACATATTCTATTTTGTTTTCAGTAAATAGTTTTAAATCTCTTTTTTTCTGACAATGAAAGACTATTGGGTGAATAACTTTAAATACGGTAATGACATCATTGTGTACGGGTAGATACCCAATGTACGAGACAACGTCACTGTGATCTACACAGATTGTGCAGCCAGCTGAGATCTGATGTTGATAGGCAGCTTTACTATAACATTTATAAGACTGCATTGTTATAATAAGTGTAGTATGTGATAATATAACTGCACTAGGATCCATATGTATAATAGTAATACTGTATGTTGACAATGAACTGACTTTGCTGATTATTATATCGATTTGTTTTGCTTTATACAAACCTGTGAAAAAGTTGATTGTCCATTAGCTTTAGTAAAACATAAAAGACAAATAACAAAACATTACATACATGAAATAGGTTTGTGGATTCTTTTTTTTTTTTTTAAATAATCAAGTACCAAGTGCCTGGAATTGTATAAGTTATGGACAGTCTGACTCTGTTAAAGTGTGAGAATGATATCAGGATTGCTGAGGAGATGCTTGATCTGGTCGTGGAACTTTTCTCTGTATTGGTTGAAATGCATAATGCTCTCAGGCTCTTCAGTGAACCAAAACTTGTCAAATTCATACAGGAGATAGCCTGGAAGAAAAGTATAAGATGACTGAACATGATATACATGTATACAGCATTTTGTGTTATGTGCAGTAAAAATAAAAACCAGCGGACACGTCAGTTTGAAGAATACAAACCACTTTTGGGTAAGGCTCCACTTGGGCAATTTTTTATCCAGACCCGAACTGCTACCATTATCTCCAATGTGCCTAGCTCCACTGGCGTGGACTATCTGTGGTTTGCCACAGTTTTTTTTGCAGCCGTGCTGCACTGCTCCGAATCCGTGGCAGTGTGGCTAGAATTCAATGGACGCGGATCACCCGCGGGTTTTAGTCAATAGACTGTCAATGGACTAAAAAAAAAAAACGTGTCTGTTCCAGACTGAAAAACACACACTTTTCTCACGTGTTTTTCTCTAGTCCGTAGTGGAGCCTTAGCCTTAAGGAGATTTAAAAATCCATTCATACTTACAAAAAAACTGATGGAAGCATTTAATCTCCGGAAAGCCAGGAACCATGTTATAGAAGTGAGACTTCAGTGCCCCACTCTTCAGTAAACTGTAAGCCATTTCTGTTAGGTTGATCCCAACTATTGCATACGAGTACCTGAAAAAGATGCAAAGTGATGAGAATCTTTCCCCTATGAATCACTTATAGAAGTCAGACGCATTTGAATGTATTTTAGTTTGAAATAAATGCAAGATCCTCACTTTTTCAAATCAGATATGTTTTACTTTAGTTACAGAAATGCTCTACCACTTATTGACATGTGTGCATATAATATGTGTGTGTTTGTATATATCAGCTGCACAAGTGCACAATTCACATCTGAAAGGGTGTAAACAGCATTATTCCACTTTCAACCATATATTATTGCAAATTGGAAGTTAGTAGAAGCAGTAGAGACTCGCATGGCACAAATATTCTCAATAACTGCTCAGCTCAAAACTTTAATCTAAGGACCCGGAGCTTTATAGAATGGGTTTCCATGAACACAAAGTGCAATGCTCTCCCTATAGTGGTGTAAATCATGATGAACTCTGTGACAGTGTAAACTTATTCTCTGGAATGATAACAGAATTATAATAAGTGCTACATGGTTCCAGCAAGCATTGTCTCTTTCCTTGCTGGAATATTCTCCAGCTATAAGTCCGTGGGGTCTCGAATACCTATAGTCCATAAAAAAAAACTGAGCCCATTCCGGGATCTGGCACAATCGCCGGCCCTCCGTGAGCCTGCAGCATTTCTGCAAAGCTTAAGGCTCACAGAGCTTTTCCAGCCCCGAGTCTTCAGCGTCATTGGGAGGACAGCACCACAGACCCCAATGTTAATCGAGGGGGCGTTCCCCACACACACCTCCTGACACCGGCGGTGTGTAGAGAGCTGGGAAGACAGCTGGGGACAGCCACGATTGCCCGGGCAGCTGAAAAGGCCCATAATGCCCAGGAGGTATTCAGAATGGTTTAAAAACACTTCAAACGTTATAAAATCATGACAAGGTGTATCTTTCTCTGTGTATCTCTGGATAAATAAATCATGCTTCTTATTGGAAACTTTAGTGTCTAAACCTATAAATGCTATTATCTATAGAGTATAGAACTATGTCTTTAATATACAATATTATCTTTAATAGAGCACGATTTAACCATGACATCATACGTTCATAAGTCCCTTTTACTGATTCTGCCATCTAGTGATATCACTGTGGAAGGCAACTGCTGTGCCAGGATCACAAAATGCAATATGCACTACAGCAGATTAAACCCGTGATTCAGTCACTTTTACAGAATGCTGAAAGTTCAGCAAATAATGTAGAAGACCTTGCACAGCACCCAGCAACATATATATCGGGGTTATTCCTAACAGTGTAGAGGAAAAAGCTATGTGAGCATATTTTAACAGCTAATTGTCTCATAACGAGAATGGAAGTTAGTATTTTCCCCACAAATAATAGAAATTAGTGTACAAGGGGTGCATTATATGGAATAATTGACAGATTGGAGAAGAAATTCCAGGAAATCTGGGTACAATGGGATGAGTTAGATGTAGTAGATGTTATTTGTTTTTCTTTGGATTGATGTTGTTGGGGCAAATGTATGTATGTATGTTGAAAATTAATAAAAAATAATTATTATAAAAAAAAAAGTGCTGAAACCATGCATAGACTACACTTCTATTAAAGGGAAGGGTTCATGTATTTATAACACTTTTAGCTTAACCTCCTTGCCATTATTCCTGAACCCAGTGCATGCACAGTTTTGTTCTTCAAACAAACTGTGCCCGCGCTGGGATCTGGCAAGCCCGCAGCGATTCTGCATTGCTGCAGGTTCCCCCATCCCTTCCGGGACTGTATCTTTGGTGCAGGTAAAAAGGGTGTGAAAACGCTGTAACACCAGAGAGGTTAAAGGCTGTGATAATTTTCCATAGTAAATTTATTGACCTAAAGCATCTATTACTAGACTTAGATGTTGTACCCTCACAAACACTGGCAATCCTATCCACCATATAGTTTAGTTTCAATGCCCCCTTTTAAAAAAAACAGGAAAGTAGAACTATTTGCCCAATTTACATGTATGTGTTGGAGTAATGCGTTACAGAAAAATATATTGTGTACTACATAGAAAACAAAGAAAGTGTTTCAATGACCAAATACTTGAACATACATTCTTACCCAATTTTTGGATGATTGGAATGAGAAAGAATTGCACGAGATTCTTCAGTATAATGTCTGCTAAAATACCTGCAACAAAAACAATTCTTTAATGATGAAGGAGTTATGAGTTATGCTTAACCTTCTGAGTGTTCAGCCCGAGTTAACTCGGGCTGAGTTTCATGCATCATGAAACTCAGCCCCAGTTAACTAGAGCCGAGCTCTAGGTCTCGCCGTCTTCTTACGGCGGTCGGGAGAATCGGCATGTATGCCGATGCTTCCGGGTCCGCCCCCGATCGCGTCACCGGTGACGCGAAGGGGGCGGGGGTAGGCGGCGCCATAGACCTCTGTCTAACTGGAGGGGCGTCGCTTTTCTTCAGCGTAAGTCCGGCGTCTCCAGTGACGCCGGGCTTATGTGTAGGTCCTCCAGCTGAGCAGGAAATCGCAGCGGAGCATATTGTGCTCCGCCGCGATTGCCCGTGGCACGGTAATGAAAAAACCGTGCCAAGGGCGAAACGCTCAGGAGGTTAAACTTCTATGATATTTGGGGAAAAAACTGTGTGATACACTTACAGTAAATTCTTCAGTCCCAGAATGCCCATGCCACGAAAATCTGTTTTTGGATCATCTCCTTGAAAGCCAATGTCCCCCCACTGTTTAGTTATTCTGGATTTCAACTTCTCATGTGGCATAAGCAAGTCCCAAAGCTGAAAAGAAATATGACAAATGAACCATGTGTTATGCAGTAATATATATATATCCCATTTGCTTTATTGTTGAGCTCTTAAAGCTAAATTTGATTCTGCTAATATTCTTTTTTTAATCAACTCTTATTAAACAAATTTGCATCCTTATACAGCCAACAAATAGAATAAAAAAAAAGTCGTACAGTACAAAAGTGCACAATGTCAAAACATAATAATGCAGACAATTCAAACAATAAAATTAGTTACAAACCATTATACAAGGTAGTCCCTTATTCATTCGGTCTTAAAGGGAGGGGTGGATAACCTGGTCAAAAACGCAGTTGAATACTCAGTGCTGTTTCCCAGCAGTCCCAAACCTTGAGGTATTTTGCACGGGCACCCCTGCGAGTGTAGATAATTTTTTCTAGTCTTATTAGGGATACCACACTATCAAGCCACTCCTGAAGCTTGGGGCTCGTAGGATGAGTCCAATGTACCAAAATAAGTCTACAAGCCTGGAACAGGACTTTAGTAATAGCCGTAGCGGCATGTGCATCTTCTGTCACTGAGGAAATAACACCCAATACACAAATTGTAGAATCGAAGGCACCCTGCCGAGATAGGAGATAGTGTCCCCAATATCCCAGCCAATGGGACTTTAAACGGTAGCAAAAAAGTGAATCAGTAGGTAAGTACAATAATGGTAATTCAAAAAAACGATAAATAAAGCACAGTTCAATCACTGTAACAATCGGCTGAACGTCTCAACGCGTTTCGCGCTCCATGAGCGCTTCTTCAGGAGAAAATCAACAGGGTTCAAGAAGTGACCAGCTACAAAATGTGAAGAAAAAGGGTTGTATCAGGCGGTACAATAGCCGTTATTGTCAGGCTATTGTACCGCCCGATACAACCTTTTTTCTTCACATTTGTAGCTGGTCACCTCTTGAACATGCATAACATTGGAGATGAAGTTCAAAACATCTCCCCAGGATTTTTGCAATTTTGGGCACCTCGACAGCAGGTGTAGAAGATCTCCATGATCTCTTGCACATTTATGACACATAGGATCAGGTAAATAACCCATAGTAAACAAACGTTTTGGGGTATAATGTGCATGTAGCACAATGTATAACTGTGAGAGGCGATGCGCTACATTCATGGATACCTGAGGCACCTGCTCCAAAACCTCCTCCCAACGGTCAGTGTCAATGGGGCCCAAATCAGTAGACCATTTGGCACAAGCTGAAGAGGGATATCCTTGAGAGAACTTATCCAGTACAGATTGGTATGCAAGAATCTGCTAATATTCTACCTTCTCCTTGTAAACATACCATGTCATAATAATAGCACTAACACTTGTAAATAACAATTTTATGAATCGCCTATGCTATATTCTATGATATTGTATCACTATACATCTGTGCTTGAAATTTTCCCTGCAGGGTCCTCCTTTTCTATAGTGGAACATGATCAAGCCCACCTCCCATTCAAACTACACAGGTTCAGAATTAGGGCCAGTGCAATGAGGAAATATAGGGTTGTTTTAAAGTTAAAAGATGTGGTAGAATTACTGCTATCACCTCGGTTACAGTAATGCAAAATGCACCATAGCCGCAGTGTGGGAATTGTGAAATGGCCCTCAAACTTTATTTTAAATACAACTCTTTTTCTCACACACCAATCATGTAAAGACATGCATCATATACAGTGGTGTGCAAAACTATTTCCCCTCTTCCTGATTTCTTATTCATTTGCATGTTTGTCACACTTAAATGTTTCAGCTCATCAAAA
>CM070032.1:173894128-173906655 GCA_036250615.1 Ptychadena robeensis
TTAAAAAGGCGGTTCATGCTAGAAAACCCTCAAATAAAGCTAAATTACAACAATTCTGCAGATGAGTGGGCAAAAATTCCTCCAGAGCGCTGTAAAAGACTTGTTGCAAGTTATCGCAAACGCTTGATTGCAGTTATTGCTGCTAAGGGTGGCCCAACCAGTTATTAGGTTCAGGGGGCAATTACTTTTTCACACAGGGCCATGTAGGTTTGGAGTTTTTTTTCTCCCTAAATAACCATCAACCATCATTTAAAAACTGCATTTTGTGTTTACTTGTGTTATCTTTGACTAATCGTTAAATGTGTTTGATGATTAGAAACATTTTGTGTGACAAACATGCAAAAGAATAAAAAATCAGGAAGGGTGCAAATAGTTTTGCACACCACTGTATACACACACCAATCATACAGAAACATACATTTTTCACATAGGGACAAACACACACAGAGACACACACATTGCATGGACACTACCTACTGTCTTCAGCTAGTTCCCCCATGGTTGCCTTCCTGTTTTATACATATCTCAGGCCTGTCTGATCTAAGGCTGGACCTGAAACTTATGCAGTCAATTTCTTGTTTGATATTGCGACATCAGAAGGTCCTTCTTCCTCCTAAAGCACTAGATGGCAGTGTAGCCACCCTCTCTGCATCCATAAGTATAAGCAGGCTCCATCGGAAGCAGCTCTGCTAATGCCTATAGACGTAGAACAATGCCATCTAGCTTTAAGAGGTGGGAGGACCTTCTGGTGTCACCCCATCAAACAGACTCCACAAGCCTCAGATTGAACAACAAACAACAACGTTTTTATGAAACAGAAGAAACCAAGCATGTAAGGCCATTTATATCACTGCAGTTGTATTATTATATTCTATTATTCTCTGCAACATTATGGTTTTTTTCCACAAGTGTTTGAAACCCCTTTATGTATGATCATGGCTGAAGTGAGGAGCTAAGCAGCATACAGTGGGTAATTTAAAGCAAACAGTTTCAGCACAGAATCCGTTAAAACCCCTGCGTTGAATGCAGGGATTTTAACCGAGTGCATGAGCCGCCCCCATTGACGGCAATGGGGCTATGACAGGGCTGTCTCCGCAACCCATCAGAGCTTCGGATCCGCTGGTCCAAGGATTGACGGAACCCAGCGGATCCAATAGCAGGCATGCAGCCTAGGGCTAAAGGGGGCAGCATTCAATTGTTCTGATTGTGTTATGTCTCTACAAATAACACACATCAAAGTGAGACTAAACTGGGTATGTTAAAAGTGGGCTTAACCACCAACATAAAAAAAACTTAAATTTGCTCCTTTTTGTCTCTTAAAAATACAATAGGAATAATATTGCTATATTTTTTTGATAAATAGAAAAAACGGTTGACTGTGACATGCGAAATCAGCTTCTCATTGACTACATATAAAAGAATGCTGCATTTGCACATCAACATGGTCTTCTCTTTAAAAACTTCAGCAACATACTTTAGCCAATATAATCAAATGTCCTTCAGGGCAGGGGAGGATAAAATATGCTTCAGAAAACAGAATTTCACAGGTAGCCACGAGCCGCCCTAGGAAGCAAACCTCCCCCCAGAAAGCATCTCTGGTCACTGCTGTGGAGCACTGCAGGGGGGGGGGGCTGCTGGTGTGAGTTACGTACTCTGTTCTAACACCCCAAACACGACCCACCAGGAAAGCATCTCTGGTCACTGCTGTGGAGCACTGCAGGGGGGGGGGGACTGCTGGTGTGACTTACGTACTCTGTTCTAACACCCCAAACACGACCCACCAGGAAAGCATCTTTGGTCACTGGGTGTGGGTGCAGGTGAGTCACAGAGGTTACCGCTCGATTGAAAGACGGGGACACTGGGGGGAGGCATCTGAGAAAGGGCAGGTACCTACATGTCAGTCATCCGTCTTCCACAGGCGTGGTGTGGCCACAGCGAGACTGCAAAAAAAGCATGCGGTTTGCGGCGTTTTCTGAGCTTAGCCGCAACCACGTCCAAAACTACCATAAAAAATTAATTAAAGAAAACCAAAAACAAAGGGAAAACCCGTAGGTAAGCCCCACAGAAAGCACATGCTTTTTTGCACGAGGAGCATGAGCCTTAACCAGCCCTCAGAACCCAAAGATCCTACACAATCTGTGAAAAGAGTAGGCATTTCATTTGCTGCTTTAACTCTTCATTACTTTGACATTGATTCATACAACTAAATAGCTATGACATACTTCCAGAAGCTGCTGTTCATGTTCAGGGTTGTCAGAGTCATATGGCTGTTTTCTTACATCCTCTACCTCTAAGAAGAGCTTCTTATAACCAGAGATCTGCAGCAAGCAAATCCTCATGTTTATGGGAAATCTGAAAAAAAACGAAACAATTATACTTTGCGCAATACAACTATCTATAATACAACATAGATACTCTAAAAAAATATCCACATTAAAGTGGGTAAGCATATGGAACCAGACAAAATGCAAATGCAACATAATTTGAAGCGGCCCTCCCACCTCTTACCACCTGCAGAGCAGCCGATACTGTGGAGATTCGGGATCGAAAATAAAAAACCTTTTTCTGACTATAGGTGTGTATTTAAGCTTAAAGCGGACCTACCACCTGGGAGGTCACTCAGCATTATCAGCTGCAGCTCAGACGATATTGCTGTCATCCTTTAAGTGCAAAAAAAATCTTCTTCTAACAGCTGGAGAGGAGCTGGTTACGAGTTCTCCCCTCCCACTGCATTATGCAACGCCTAGGCAGCTGAAGTGGTGTGTGGGAGATCTCTCCCAGGCAGGAAAACGTCAGCAGCTGATCCCCCTCTTTACACTCCCCCCCCCCCCCCCCCCCCTACGAGTCTCTGCAGCACCGATAGAGAAGAGACAGGAGAAGGAGGTGGAGGGGGAGAGGAGAGGGGGGGCAGTGTGGGTGGAAGTCTGCAAATTTCCAGGAGCCAAGATGCAGGCATGAGAACTACAAGCAAGTGAAGTGAGTACAGTGTGGGGTTTTTTTTGTGTGGCAGTTTCCCAGCATCTGACCTACTGACAGGTAAGTATTGTGTCTGTTAAATGTATGTCTGTTTTTTTATTTTGAGTTTAAAACCGCTTAAACTAGGCCCAAATTCTCCTAGGAATTAGCAAGGCATATTGGCTTCCAGTTACTTTAAAATAGAGCATATTTTCCCTTAGCTGGTGCCATTGAAGTTGCAGAACAGGTTTATTCATATTCATTTGCAATCTTACCAGCAAAAAGAATATAGAACACAGGGTGGGAACAGAGACTGTGTTAGAGGGTCAAACCCCCTCTCCAATTTCTACTTGTAGGTAGGTGACATAGAAGAGTAAAATGAATTAGAGGTTAGAACTTTGCATTCACCACTCTTCTATGAGCCAGGATATTAAATATAATTCATTAACAGATGCTTTACCTCCAACAATCAGATAAACCAAATCACAAACCTCTTATCCTTTTCGGCAGTGATCTTCTTAGCTCGCATTATATCAGCCACATATTTGTCGACTTCCTCTTCATTCATTTTTACAGCACATCGCAGTATCTATAACAATCACAAATAATTGGGTTACGGTAAATAGTAAGGATTTTTAGGTTTTGTAAAACAACAGCAAACAATTGTTGCAGGAAAATTATTTTTCCTCCCACATCCCAACTCCCGAAATATAATGTTGTGCAAGTTCATCCCCCCTCTTTCCTAGCGCAATTGCCCTACTCTACTGCAGGAGTCTATCAACAAAATCCATTTTTATTAAATTTGCTTTACAATTTCTCTATGGCAATGATACTCACATACAATAGTATCTACTGGTCACATATTGAAGTGCATAAAAGCTATACTGGATGTTATAGGTCTCCAGTGTATATTACACCTAGTCGGCATATCGTGTGACAAAATATCTACAGGTGATGCTGGGGCTAGAAATATTCTGTTTCTGATGAACCTTCGCAAAAACTTCACAGTACATACAGATAATGGAGGGACTTTTGGTGCCCTATTATCATTATATATAATGTCAGCTATCTGCTATGCTTTACAAACTCTGTGTATGCCTAGCATAAGACAGAGAATCATCTTAACATACAGTCATCTGTAATCGAGATCTTACCTTGTTTTTGGATTGTTCCAGGGAGTATTCTAAAAAATAAAAAAAAACATGTGACAATTTGATATCATCTCTTTTCAAAAATTTAACTTCATAAAACTTAAATTGTGGGGTAGCAATGTGAATCTAAACTTTGCTTTGCAGCATGGGCGACATTCAGAGGCTGCTATCGCTGATCTCTCTTAAGGAAAATTTACTGGATGGTATTGTATAAAGTATCTGTTCCCAAACAAGTATACTGATGCTTGTAGGCTTAGTTACCGTACTCCTGTTTAAGCCCCCCATACACGTTCCGATTTTTCGTACAAATTTTGCCTGACCGACCGATCGGGTCGGGAGATTACTCGATCGGGAGATTAATCGGATTCGGAATTATGTACCCGACCGATCCCGATTTCTCAAAATCGGCCGAAAAATTGATCGGGACCGATTCGGACCTGTCCGTAAATTTTTAGGCGATCTGCTGTTAATAAATAGGGTCGGGCTGATGGATCAGTGATAATTTGAATTCCGATTTTTCGTGCCAGCCGACCGACCGACCATAACATTTTAGGTAAAAATCAGGTGACAGGATCGGACGAAAAATCGGTCGGGAGAATAATCGGAACGTGTATGGGGGGCTTTAGAAGGACTTTTATTTTAAGGTACTTGGTAATTGAGATTCATGGGTTACTGGACTTTCCAACACTGACACATTTCATATATTCACTGTAAAATTAGACGGGAGATAAACCCCACAACTAATTGTTTTCCCCCTGAGATTTTTACATCTCAGGGGCAAGGGGACTTTAACGGTCACAGATGTATGACAAGATGACATAGAGGTAAGACATGACATTTCATATATTACTGATTTCTTTGTTATATCCATTCTGTTTTATAATTGGAATTTTGTTCTTTTATTCATAAGATATGGTACTTTTTAAGGGTGGTCAATGGCCAACCTCTCCAAACTACCTGTGAACACATTTTGATATGTTATATTAACTCCCCACAAAAATCCACCCAGAATGCTAAAGCTAAAGTGTTTTCAGGGGATATGTACAGGACCACTGCTGGCCACTCCAGTCAAGATCTGCCTTATTCGCATAGAAAAGCTGACAGACACAGACCTCAATTGGTCTGAAACAGGATACATAATGGTGTTGTTTTATAATGAGGGAAAGGAGGAACCGAGGAAGGCAAAAGCTAACCAACTGAAACTTCAGAGTTATATTACCAATTCTGTGAGTCCTATCAGCTCCATCCTTGGATCCATCACAAATACGCTGCAATTCACATTTGCCATGAACTTGTCTAAGAAACCATTTCAACCAAAATCTGAAGTAGTTGCTGTATAGATACTGCCAGAAGTAAAGAAGCATCCTGAAAAGTGAAATATAATTATGGAAAATTGAAAATTGCACATATGACAGACATTAATAAAAAAAATACATATTTTGTCAGTTAAGGTCAGGGCAATATTGTTACATTTCTGCAAAACATGTTCATTTCCCTGTGTGTTATTCCTTTAAATATAGTGCAAGTACAGAAAAAGTGTTATTATATGTACATGGTGCCCGTCCTGTCTCTCTCATTTCTGATTATAAAAAAACACAGAGAGTCTTATCTCTCCCAAACTTCTTCCTGGAACGCAGGAAGTTTTCCACTCACAGTAGAGAGAGCAAATAACCCTAATTTAGTACAATACGTCAGTCACTAACTATCTACTGCAGTAACAGACAGGGGTGCACATAACTTTTTTAGTGAGCTCCTCAGGTGAGTACCAGGAGATGGTGTTGGGTACTCATCCTATACAGTATGTAGGGTGGTCTTCCTCACTGTCTCTCTCACTGTCCTTTGTGTCAGCTTCCTGCATGGTAGATTCTGCAGCAGATGGATGTCCCCTTTCTTGATTCAGCCTCCAATTAGCTGTCTCCAGCTGGCATGTCTCCAAGACATAAAAAAGCAGCGCCTGATGCTGTTTGGGTGCTGTTTTTTCGCATCTTTGGTATGCTACATTAATAGAGCCATGAACCATGGACAAACTGCCTGCAAGCTGCGGGAAATCCTCCGGCGCGCATCTTTTTACGCCAAGTGCAGGGAAACAGCAGTGGACACATGGGTTTACATATGTCTACTCTTATTTTCAATACCCAGATCTCCAACCAAGTCCAATCTTTTTTTAGGAAGTTATATTCAAAATGTGACACCCCTAACTGCAACCTTTCATGGTTGTTAATGTTTCCCTGTGGTTAGCCAACTGACATAAATTGTATACATTAAAAAAATTTTTATTGCCAACATTCTTTAAGTTTTATTGTTTAAAGTAGTGTATGAATGATACAGTGTAGCCGCAATACCAATTTCAGCCAGAGTGTCGCTAGTGAGCACTTGTTGTCATGGAGGCTTCTCACACATGGAGGGAGGGGGGAAGCTGATCTCCCTGACTCCTTCATACAAAAAATGCGATCAGTAACAACATTGGTCCGCATAGCTAGCTTATGACCCCATTTGCGTACTGGTGGACCACTTATGTACACACCAGGTTATAGACATACTATATAGTATTTTAATACAAAATTGATAAGTATATGGCAGCAATTCAATATGGCAATTATGTAAAAACTAAATTGTTTGGACATTATACTATTGCTTTCATGAACTTTCTTGCAACAAAAGGCAAGAAATGTGACTAAATTCTGCTTCTTTGTTATGCAGAATGATGTTAAAGGTTGTTGGAGCGAATTAGTGGCTGAAACATGCCACTGTATTGCTTCATGTGTCAATATGTATAAACAAGCAACTCCGAGATGTCTGAAGGCATTCTAGATTGGACTGGTAATATAACTAAACCCTGATGACACAATACAGTGATACCAAGCAGATTTCTCTTTAGCAATGTCCATATGATTAGTTGCTGTATGTACTACAGTTGGGGTTTTTGTTTTCTTGCACTGTTTCCTGACATTTATTTACAAAACATCATTTCCTGGTTATAGCACTGTGCACCAAGCTTCTTAATTATGTCAAATATTGTGAGAAAGAATTTAATAGAAAATAAATAAATGCATGAAAAAATATATAAAAATTTAGGGCACAACGACAAACTAGATCTATGCCAACATCCCAAATTTATAACTCAAAAACTCTATGATTGGTTGTTCAGGCAAACCTAACCAACCTATGGGGTGGCCAAGAAGTTAGCCTGACCAACCAATCAGTGTTTTTAAGAAAATATATATAGTTTGCGCATAGACATTTCCTGTTCCAGGGTGACAATACCTTTTACTGCTGAGCTTGTACTGGTGCCATGTACAGCTAAGTACTGTTATAGTCATCATAATAAAAGTCTGATACCCAGGGAACACATGTCCACAAGTCTAACTTAGGGCAAACCTTTCTTTACTCGTGGGCCACAATGGGTTCTTAAATTTGACAGAGAGTTGAGACCAAAAACAGATGGAGGCACGAACTGGGCAATGCAGACAGCCTTGCTGAGAATGAAGCTCCAATGTGTGCTGTTCTATTGATAAACAATGAAAACGCTGTGAAATCTCAACAACATGCTAAACAAATGCTAGTGGATACTTAGCCTCAGGACTCTTTCACACTATAAGCACCGTGCTGTGCCATGTGCCGCAGAAGCCGGATAGGACATACGGGCCATAGTTTGCTCATGACTGGACTAGCTAGTAATAGGTAGAAGAGCATTTGGTAGTCACATCCCAGTATTCATACCCACAAAACATAGACACCTTAATATACTCACCATGCTCCAACTGGCTTTAGGTGGCTACGAAAATGTTTAACATTACTAATCAAGTCCAATTGAATGTAGCTAACTAGTACTATCTATAGTATTACCTGGATGAATGAGAACCTCCCCAGACTTCTACAAGAATATGTCCCTGGTGCCAAAGCTGTGGCCCACTACTCAGGCTCCGGTACACGATGATCTCTATCCTTACCTAGGTGGCTTTAAAAGCCAGTGAAAAAAGTATTCTTTGGTAAAAAGTTTGGTATGATATATGTTAAATTGTTTTTTTATCAGCTGTCACTTAAACAAGAAAAATACTGAATGTGGTGCAAGTAATTTTTAAAAGGGGCTGTAGGGATCACAAAGGATGGAGCCTTGATTTAGGTATCACTACTTACTTTTTATATTCTGTTTAACTCTGGATATGTTTCATGTGAGAGCAACAAATGTAAAAAAGTGTGAGCTTTGCCTGTCATTAAGAGTCTATTTGAGGCTGAGGCTCCACTAATGAGGGCAGAAAAACACATGCAGTAAGCATGCGTTTTCTGTCTGGATTGGCCGCGGTTTCCCGTTTTTTTAGTCCAATGCTATTTGGGACACTGATTGCGGTGCGGCTAAGAAAACTGGCAAACTGCGATTTTTTGCGCAGCCGGACAATGGATGCGTCTAAAAAAAAAAAAAAAAAAGGTGCCACAGCTACTCCCAAATTGTCCTAGTGGAGATTGGGAATTTAAAGCTTTTTGTTGGGAAATTTCTGTGAAGGTTCTCATTCATCAAGAAATATATACTCTGGGGTATAGCTCCAATCCATGCTGGTTAACACATTATGTGTATATATTCCCAGTAAGATTGTGTACAGTCTGAATTGAGAGGACTAGTGAAACGTTTTCAAGAAACAAAACATAGCAAGTGCAGTTGATTTGAATTAAACACTACAGATATATTTTTTGGGGAACAAAGTGTAATGAATCAGACATTGCACCAGACAGATTGCAGGAAGCTGGAGTTGGGCAGCAGGCGTCCCTGGAAGGCCAAGTCTAGTGATGTGTATGTATGATCAGCAGCATGAACATGGTAGTAATATGTAGGTGATCATTGCCTTCCTCTGCCAAGAGACTTGGGCAGTTTGGGCCAATCCCTGAATGGCATGGTGCAAACTTTGACAGTGTGACATAATCAGAGGACTCCCTAGAAATGTGGACCCTGACACATCGTGATGAATAATATCACAGCCAAGTAAAACAACGGGACATGTGAGACACATAGCAGTCTGCTGCCACACAGACTCGTGTTCTGAGAGCTCATATATAATATCAGCACAACGCTCACCTTATAGTGTGCTCAGTCCTGGCGCCTGACGATTATCAATAAACACATCACCTTCTGAGCAGAGCCTGACAGTCCACGTCACAGCTTCCCTAAAGAGGTGTCTACCAATTACAGTGGCCATTTTGTAAAAGCCAATAGTCACCTCCGTTTACAAATCTCACTCAAAATGGCCGCCACGCTGAAATCTCTGGCTGCTTAGTAGAGACATTTTTTTATTGTAACAACTGGAGCTCTATCATCTTCTACCTCAGAATTACGCGACTTATAGTTCGTCTCCATAGAGATGAAAACAGTTGCTGGGAGATAAATTTTGAAATGGAATTGTGACATTCAAACTGTCCTAAACAATACATGTGAAATAAATGTTAAGCATTCCACTGCTAGATTTATTATAACAATACACCAACAATCCCAAAACATTATGTATTGTCCTAAAGAAGAGACCCAAATCCGAGAAATTTGAAAGAACAGAGAAACTCCATAAAGCTGGGCATAGACGGGTCGATTCCTGCACGATTCGACAGCCGATCGGATGCCGTGCGCATTCCCGCATCCGATTGGCAGGGAATCGGGTGCGCCAACTGGTCATATTGACCAAAAATCACCATGCGATCCAACATGACGGATAATTTAGATCGGATCCCATTAGTTCGGATAGGGATGGCAGTCCCCAGCCGAAGTAATGGCCGACACACAAAGGGTGCCTGCCCGCACAATTCTCTGCACTAGCGGCCGTGCATGATGACGTCATCACGCCCTCTAGGTCGGCTCGGCAGTCGACGGGAAATCATCCCGTCTATGCCCAGCTTAACAAATAGAAAGAAAAATATAAAAAAGTACGAAAATGACACTTTGTTAAGGAGTGTATAAGGAGTATATAACAAAACATTCGCAATAAAACACAATCACATTGTGTTATGGTTTTATGATGTTGTTTCCTTAAAACAAGTTTATATTATTGGCCACACTGATAACATACTGATGAGGGAACATAGGGGGGAAAGGAAGAAAATATGCCATGATGTCATTAGTTCATGAAAAGAATAAAAAATATACATTGGTAATAAGAGGAAGTATAAAATAGTGTCAGAATTAAATAACTGTCAATTACAGGAAAAGTAATAACTGTCAGTGTATCAGCTTCTAACTGAACTTTCATGATCTCAGATGACTGGTACCACAGTGGATTACATGTACCACACCATGAAAACAGCAGATCTAAATAGAGGGTAACGGCTTGTTTCCACTTGTGTGGAAGCCGGCGGCGCGATTGCCGCTGCTAAGAACCGCCACCGCTAAAAACCGCATCTCATGCGGTTTTTAGCGGTGGCCATTCACCTCTATGGCTGCGGCTCAATAATTTTCCTTTTTAGAAAAAGGGGGAAGACCTGCAAGGGAAATTTGGGAACCACTGGACTATGAGATATTTTCAATTAGATAATGTTATCAACAAAGACATCAAAGTGATTCAATTGTTTTCAAATATGTACTTTACTAATAATGTTTTCATATATACAACACATTTGTCCAACCCATTTTTTTAAGCCCAAAGGCCTGGGGGTGCACAAAATTTCTATCTTTACACAACACCAACCAATATTGACTGTGGCACAAAAAGAAACTTTGATTCCAATACAGTTAATAACCAATAATGGAAGAAATTGCCCAAAGTTGATGGACACTAAGGCCAAAAATGTATTGTAATATGCTCCCAAACTATTAATATCTGGTAAATGAAAATAAGCAAGATTACACTTTTTGATTGATTCAACATGATTGGTTAAACATCTAACTGATCAAATCAAGAATTATTCCAAAATGCTCCCCAGTGTGATCTGTTGTTATGGGCATATTTCAGACTCAGGCACACTTTAAATGCGCATATAACTTGGCACCATTTTAGTAGAACTCTCAATATTGTCAAACAGCTTAGTGTCTGGGCAACAGTGACACCTGATTTCCTCATCAAGCTCACTACTCTACAACTTACAGCTTGATTTCAACAAACCACAATCTGAGTTGGAACAAAACTTAAATGTTAAGCCCCCCATACACCTTCAGATTCCTCCATACAATTTTCATGACACCTACCAACAACTATGTAGTGCCGGGTCCTCCCTGATAGAATACATAGTGATTGGAAGGTGTAGAAAGGTCCTCCTATTACATGGTTTTGGTAGAAGAAAAGTTGGTTGTACAGAAATTGCATGGTAATTGTATGTGGTGTATGGGGGGCTTTAGCTTAACCCAGAGGAATGTGAACATATTCCTTTCATAACTGTGAAGGGTTGGCTGAAGTTCACATTTGTCCAACAATTCATACATATAATTACAGGTGAATGACTGTATGTCATACCATCATGCTTCTCATTCCAACACTATTGACAATCTTCTTGGACATATAAGAAATCGCAGACTTCTCTGACTGGGACATTAGTAGGGAGAGTAACACCCTCTCCCTGTTAAATTACCACAATGTCAAAAATCCTGGATTTGTTGAAATCGGGTATGGCCGAGAAAGCCACATAGAAAACGTGACTTTCCCAGCCAAAACAGGAAGGTTGACAAGTATGCTTCTTGACTTCCTCCTTTTTAATCACACTTCACATTCTAATTAACCCTGTCTATATCTTCCTCTCTACTTCAACAATATTTATCTGTTTTTCTTTTACTAATGACATAATCATATAATCTTTATGCTGTCTATATAAGCAACCTACAAAGTTGTTACTATTGTTATTGTATTGCTACCATATTGCACCATTAATCATAATAATCCATAAATCCATAAATCCATCATAATATACGGCCTACTTTATTGCTCATGTTACAATTACATAGTACGACTCCTTTTTTCTACCAGCAGGCTGCATGGACGAGCTGCCAGAACTTAGCACTGGGAACTGCAAACTCTGGATTTCTGGCAGATGCATAACTTTACCACAAGATTTATATACTCTTCATTAGTATATGAATATGAATATATTGGAGAGACCTTCTATTAGTTTTAAGCTATTGTATATACTTGATTGCATTTATGTAATGCTTAGGGATTCAATGCGCTAAAATCGACATAGCCAAATGCAAGTATAGTTGCACTGACACACGCATAGACAATGAATTGGATCCGTTACCAGTGGATGGGTATACGCTGGTAAAGGACTGGTTTCCCTTTAACCCCCCTAGCGTTCCTGAGGGCACCATCTTGTCCAGCGCTGTCCTGTCAGGATTGCTCTGGATGAGATGTGCCGTCCGGTGAAGATCGGAGCCCCGGCAGCGCATACTTACAGTTTTGTACTGTCCCGGTGGCTCCAATCATCTGAACTGGCTTCTGCACTGAGGGAGGGGGGGGG
>CM070032.1:173914768-173934682 GCA_036250615.1 Ptychadena robeensis
GACCAATGTTCCAGTGCTCTGTATGATCAGCCATAAGACCAATGTTCCAGTGCTCAGTATTATCAGCCATAAGAACAATGTTCCAGTGCTCAGTATGATCAGCCATAAGACCAATGCTCCAATACACTGTATGATCAGCCATAAGACCAATGCTCCAGTACTCTGTATGATCAGCCATAAGACCAATGCTTTAATGCACTGTATGATCAGCCATAAGACCAATGCTTCAATGCACTGTATGATCAGCTATAAGACCAATGCTCCAATACACTGTATGGTCAGTCATAAGACCAATGTTCCAGTGCTCAGTATGATCAGCCATAAGACCAATGCTCCAATGCAATGTAGGATCAGCCGTAAGACCAATGCTCCAATGCTCTGTACGATCAGCCATAAAACCAATGCTCTAATATATTGTATGGTCAGCCATAGGGCCAATGTTCCAGTACTCTGTATGGTCAGCCAAAAGAACAATACTCCATTGCTCTGTATGATCAGCCATAAGAACAATGCTCCAATGCACTGTATGATCAACCAATAAGACCAATGCTCCAATGCACTATATGATCAGCCATAAGACCAATGCTTCAGTTCACGGTATGGTCAACCACAGGAAATGCCACTCACTATAGGAAGCATTCCATTATATATGTGTGGTCATAGCAGGCAGAGCAGCCACAAATAAACGTATGGTCAGGCCTAAGGAAATGACACTAACTCAATGTATTGTACAGTCAGCCATAAGACCAATGCTCCAATGCACTGTATGGTCACGCATGGAGAAATACCTTCATTGCATTATGGTGACTTCTGTCTTGCAGTACTGGGGCCCAATGTTCTCATCTTATATATCACATTTTATATACTCTGTATTATTCGCCTAAACTGCACTAGTGATGAGCAGCAAAGACAATATTGGAATTTGTGTAATATATGATATATGAGAATATTGGGAGTGCAATGTGTTTTCACAGTGACATCTAGTGGCAGAATGTGAAAAAGCAGCTGCATAGTAATATTTCAATGTGAAAATCGCCACTTGTACATGTGAATATTGGGAACACAATGCGTGGTACTTTCCCCAGAATCGCAAATATTCCACGATATGAAGATATAGCACCATACTCCAGATCTTCACAAATTCTAAGTGCCGACATTCGCAATAAGAAAGGATTCCAATACTCTAAACTTCACTTCTTTTGCACACATTGTGCTGGTGGCTGGGTGCCCTTTAGGTGGTCCTAGACGGCTAGATTTGCGGCCGATTTCACCACAAAACTTCTGCCGTGCACACTTATGGATTTGCAGCGAAAGTATCCACAAATTGAAAGCTCAGACCTTACATCGTCCATAAATTGTTCCAGAAATCAATCTAACAATTTACAGACATGTTCGTTATTTTTAGATCAATCTCTTTACTTTGGATGGGGGGGGGGGGGGGGGGGGGGGGGGGGCTGCAGATCGAAGAAGAAACTTCTATGGCCGGCTTAAGGCATGTTTTCTTTATGGCGACCACCTGTTCACTGCCTATGGTAGCAAATATCAGCAGATAAGGGTGCCCATACACAGGTTGATATCCGCTCAAATGATGAATGATTGAGCGAACGTGGCGACGCTATTGCGTTTGTCGATTGAATGGTGAATTGATGTACATCACTTTAGGGCAGTGGTTCCCAAATAGGGATGGACCGAACTGTTCGCCGGAGAACAGTTCGGCGGCGAACGAGCATGTTCGCCCATCCTCTCGCCGGCGGACAGTACGGGTGTTCGACCCGCCCCGTTCGCCGACGAGAAGATCTAAATTCTTCCTCCGGCAGGATCAGAACCTGCGAGATCGTGCCGGAGGAAGAATCTTTTCACTACAAGACCGGGCATGCAGCCGGTCTTGTAGTGAAAAATCCGGCTTGGAGCAGGAAGTGACGTCAGTGACGTCACATCCTGCGCCCGTAACCAGGAACTATGCGTTCCAGGTTGCGGTCCAAGGACCGGATGTGACGTCACTGACGTCACATCCGGTTTGTACGATTCAAATTCCCCGCCTAGAGGCGGGGAATTGGAATGTGTCCGCAAACAGGGCGGACTTATTTAAAAGTCCGACCCGCCCGTTCGCGGACAGTAAATGGCGATGTTCGCCCATCTCTATTCCCAAACTGCACGTTGGTATTTCAGGGGGGCGCAGGCCCTAATTTTTTACCTGTGTTTAAATAGAGAGGGGGTTTAATAATGTGCTTAAATAGAAAAGGGGGGCCCTGCAGGGAAAGTTTGGGAACCCCTGCTTTAGGAGATCATTTCCTGCTCGGTGCTTTGGATGGGAACCCTAGTCCCCATCCAAAATAATGGCAATCAAAGATTTACCAACATGGTAAATTGGTTCACTGTTCGATAGAGCTTTCTTCGAGCGGAATTACACAGGTCGATTTCCCACACGATTCCTGGCCGATAGATTACCAGGCGCATGCACCTCGATCGATCGGTGAGGAATCGAGTGCAGCCCACCTTGACCGATCGACCCCGACCGATCGACACCAAATCGGATCGGCCAGGGAACCAACCTGTTGGTGTTTTCTGATCGATCGGGCACACATCAGGGGGCGTTGACATTTGTGAATCGATCGACTGGTAACAGAATCGTCCAGGAATCGGTGGCCTAAGGTGGTAGGCACAGACTTGTATGGTTGATCGATCGACGCCTGTGACTTCACCTGAATCGATCGGATCGTCGATCGATCGCTCAGGAATCGACACGTGTATGGCTAGCTTGAGAGCCCAGGTGCCCAACCTGCGGCCCTGGGGGCCGAATGCGGCCCTTTGGGTGTTTTTGGTGGCCCCCCTCAGTCTTCCACTTGAGGCCCCCGAAACTGAATTATTAATGCATAGGGCATAGAAACTCACTTGCCTGCCGAATCGAAGGTTATGTTCCCCATCAATATAATCAATGGCTTTGCAGCACATAACCTTTGATGATATACATGACACAAAATGTGCATTACCACACTACAGTGTTCCCTAATGCTTGAAGTATCATTTAAAAAATTTTTTTTACATAATGTCTTCTAACTATACATGCTGTAATTTGTTTAATTAAAAATGCCTATAAAAGTCAGTTTAGATTGAAAATGTTATCTGCGGCCCTTTGTGATGCCGAGGGCCGCACTTGTGGCCCTCCATATCAACTCAGTTGCCCACCACTGCCTTAAGAGGATAGGACAGATCGCATGGCAAACATGACATTTCACAGTGACATTTGTGAAGGTTGTCCAGGTGGTTCCGCCATCTGAATGATGTCATGGCGCCTCTGTTAATGTAGGTTCTCATTCATCCACGTCACGGTATAGCTACTAGAGATGGTCGAATTTTTCGACTTGCTAACTTTGTGAGCTTATTGCAAAGCCCCTGAACATGGTATCATCACCAAAATTGCTGGAGATGTAGAGAAGGGTTGGGGAAACATTTGAAAGTTAAAGTCGAAATTCCAATTTTCGAAATTTTGACTTGACTTTGAACTTAATTTGTGAAAAGACTATTTGTGTTAGAGACATACTTTCTTTTTTGGAGTATACCCCCAACCCTTCTCTACATCTCCAGCAAGTTTAGTGATGATACCATGCTCAGGGGCTTTGCAATTAAGTCGAAACCATCAAATTTTTGAAAAAAAATTCGACCATCTCTAATAGCTACAAGTCAGATTTTTGAAGTTTTCTGGAACTTTCTCTAGTCACCCAACCGGCTTTATCACATATCAGAGGGCCAGAACAGGTAAGGTGACTAAGGACATGGCTTCAAGGAAAGGTTAGCGAGCCCTGCAGATATCCTATTTCTATACTCCATATATACTGTATATATGTTATATGTTGGCGCTATATAAATAGAAATAATAGGACTTAGGAAGCCGTATCAGGGCTCGTGACCCGTGTAACACATAATACATACCTACATTCAGCAACATGAAAGAGATAAGAGGCTGTAAAACTCAGCTGAGCAATCATTGATTTGTATAAGCTAAGCCTATAGACGAACACCTGTGTTCTATATGTATTTCCATATACCTGCAGAAGCCATGTAATGAGAGCAGGGGACATGAGGGGGTCTCTCTGACTGATAAACCCCCTATGTGACTGGTAGCAGCTGTACGGGCGGGCTCCCGCCTCACCTGCTGCATGGGCTTGATGTGTGAAATATACACAACACACAGGATCTCGTTACCTCCTTCCAGCGCTGTCACTGAAAGAAAGAAACAGAGGAAGTCAGGGAGGGGCCGCCATTCAGTTAGTGAGGGTGATGATTAGACTAAATACACTGAGCTACCGGGGACAGAGCACACAGCACGGCAGCGGGCTCCGACAATAATCTCGTGGGACACTGAACAGAGAGAAAGCGCCGCGGTAGGGCGGAGAAGGAAAGACGCCCCGCCGGTAGTTTCTTTAGGACTCCGAACTGTTGTATCGCTTAGTGACGTGACCGAGGGGAAGGAGCCCGATACCGGGGACGAAGACGAGTCGCCCCGTATAGACAGCAGAGCCGGTGTGTGAGGCTATGTGAGATGAGGTGCAGGAATGGCAGTGTGCTCACGTTAGTATGTTTGGCTGCTTTCTTCTCCTTGTCCTGGTACACGGCATGGTACAGAGATAAAGGTAAGTGACTCTGAGACGATGGTGTATGTGGGGGGCGAGTACATACCTACATTCCCCATGTCTCTTATATCAGCTTGCTTATTCACAGAGGGGGGACATGGGATCCTGGACTTCCCTGTCTACAGGGATGAAGCCACTGCTTGCCAGGTACCCAAAGGGCAACTTGCCCACCATGTCCCTCCCACTGGGCATGTTTACTACCACTATCTGATATCTGTATGTTATAATTTAATGTAACTTTACAAGACTTGTATAGACCCACCATGTGCCAAACATTGGGTTTATTACTACACCTCTCTCTTTAGATACTATATATATATATTACCACTATATATACATTTTTGGGGGGATTATTACTACTTCCCCCTCTATAACTGTATATAACTTTCCTAGAATTAGAATTATAGACCCACCGTGTGCCAACCATTGGGTTTAACGTTACCCCTTCATTATAGACCCACCATGTGCCAACCATTGGGTTTAACATTACCCCTTCATTATAGACCCACCATGTGCCATCCTTTGGGTTTATTTCTACACTCCACCCCCTTCTGATCTCTGTATATAACTTTCCTAGCATACCTGTCAACCTTCCTGTTTTCTTCCTGAAAGTTAATCGAACATGTTGGTTTATCGAACATGTTGGTTTAATTAGATATCGGCGATGGACGAACAAAAAAGCTAATGTTACATTCCATAAATGAACGAACGATGTTTGACAACGACCTCGAACGAAAAAAATCGAACAAAAAAAACTAGGGTCTCCAGGCAAAGCATCAGCTGAACTTGAGAGAGCAGTGCTGTCTCCCTAGCTCCGCCGATATCTGACAGCAGCGTGATGACATCAGCACACTGCTGCAGGGAATATCGGACGGCTCACATATCGAGCCATCTGTTCCCTGCTTAAGGGTCCACATGCACCTTCAGATTTCGCTGTCAGATTTCCTTTAGATCTCCTTTTGTCTTACCCAAACCATGTAATATGAGGAATTTTCTAAACCATCAAGTCTACCTGTGTTCAATTGCAGAGGACCCGGCACTACATAGTTGTTGGTAGATCTAAAGGTTATCTAAAGGTGTATAGCAGTGAACATACGGCTCAATATTGAAACCTTTCGAGATTCGCGTCCGCAACAGGATGATGTCCTCGCGCTGCTGCCCGACAACGAAGGAGCTAAAGGCGCAGCACTGATGTGTCTCCAGCTCCAATGATGCTTTGCATAGAGACCCCACGATCTCCATGCAAAGCAATGAACATTGACCCTGATTTACGGTCATGTACGAAATCCCTGATGACTGCATTAGATATGGGCCAGATAGATGGCCTTGAGCACTTGCAGCACTCGAATCGGCCATCGATCTGGCCCATGTCTGTGCACGTGTTCCCAGCTTTAGGTTGACAGTTCTTCCCTAGGGGATGTTTTTGGTGTTGTAACATTAGGGACATTCCTTACACCTTGCCCATAAGACAGAAGGAAAAGTTATGTCACAGTTTAGTCCAGTACAATGGTGGGAGTGATCATTGTGCCAAAAACAACTTGTACAAGTCGTTAGTACTTTAAAACAATTATTTGTAATTAGTCCTAAATCTCATATAATAATCTGTAGAAGAATAATCTAGAGAAAGCAGTGTATGATTAGAAACTCTCGCTCCTTTGCTGTCCCCAAACCTCACTTTAAATCTTTTGGTGACACGAACATTATGTTTTGGTGACATTCAAAAAAGAAAACTTGTTTTTGGGTGAAGCCAATGAACCTATCTCCAATGTTAGATACATGTGACGTGTGTGTGTGTATAATTTTTTTTTATTCAAGCAGACGCTCTTTTAGGAATAAATAATCTTCTAATCTGTTCCAGGATTACTTTTCAAGGCAGGCCATGTAGTTTTAGCAACCCTCTACAATCCTCACCGCAGTGTGTGTGCACAGACAGTCATATATTGAAGTGGTTTTAGTCTTGTTTGAGTAAAGGGTCATTGTGGATTCTCATTGTTTGCTCATTGGAATTGTAGATTGACATTTTACTTTATAGCTTCTCTGTGTTATATGTATTTGCATTGCTAACAGCTGACCTTTTACTATTACTATCTGAAAAAGAAAAAAAACTTTTCTAGAGTGTTAGAGAACTGTTTCAAGTTAAATCTCCCCGTATTACCAGCAACTATATGAGTGCAACAATTAATTGGTAAAGGTTCTTTTTGTTTTTTTATATTTTGGAAATGTATTAAAGTGTTCTCGCACAACAGTTTCAGAAAAGGGATTAGGTAGAACTTTAAACACATTTATATTTAAATGTATTACTTGATAGCAAAAAGTTTCTTCCATCTTTTGTGTGTACACCAGATATTACCAGGTAAACATGGTGATATAACTAGTGCAAGCAGGTAGGAGCATGGCAGGCTGCCCACAAGGGGCACAGATACAAGACCAGGCTGTTCTTTTACTGGAAAGTTGTAGTGTAGGAGGTAGCCCATTAATACACAAAGGCAGCCAAGATCCAAGAATAGGTTGGAGCTCCACTTCATTGACTTCTTTATGTTGCTGTATATGGTGTCACTATGAAAGGTAATTGCGGACCAATCAACAAGTGTATGGAGCTAGGGGTAGGGTTGCCGGTCTTCAGCTATTATCCAGTACAGCTAATGGTGAGGCCACCTAACATAAACACTAAGCCATGAACACTAAGCCATCTGTTCTTATTGGTGATCTTGCCTGTAACAGGTAAGGCACACACCTGCCCATAAGCTTCAATGCACAGACCAGGGTGGTTGCTGTTTGACAGCTGGCAGCAAAATATATGCAACTTTTTGTGCACTTTGGCACGGTTGCGGTTACAGAAGCGATCTGCTGTAACCTTTCTTCTGAATTTATCCTAAATGAGCTTCCTGGTGCAGTCTTACAATGCTAAAGCTACTACGTCACCATTGCTGTGTAGTCAGTTCCTGCACACAGATCAAACATGTGTGACTGATCACATGTTTATTCATCCTTGGGGATGTGGTTCCATATTCATCTACTAAACGAATATTGTGCACTCCCCTAAGGTAGCCACACACAAGTTGTTTTGCTGCCGACTTTTCAGCAGATCGACTGTGCGTGATGATGTCATCACACACCGCAGCTAGTGCTGAGAATCGGCCGTGCTCCCTTTTGTGCGCATTACTTTGGGTGGGGACTGCCATCCCCATCCAAAGTAATGTAATCGGCTGGGAATTTACCGTCATGTCGGCAGATTCCTGGTTGATACCGTCATGTCGGCAGATTCCTAGTTCGGTCCCGCAATCGGCCGGCCGATTGCGGGACCGAAACGGTCAATTGGCTAAAAAGTCAGGCAGTCTGTGTATGACTGCTCTACATGTAATAGTAGTTTTTACTTACTACATGTTGCGTGTTTGATTGTCTGCTAAAGCATAAATGCGCTTTATGTAGTTTTTTCTGTACCTGACCATAAGACATACATATGTTTTGGGGAGGAGGGTAGAAAAGGCGCAATCTGATGTTGTGAGTTAATAGCAAAGTCCCTGAACATGGTATCATCATCAAAATTGCTAGAGATGTAGTGAAGGCTTGTGGGATGATTTAAAAAAAGGTTTTGCTCCAGCAAAACGTTTGTGTAGTTTATTTTTCTTCTAAAATTTCAACCTGAATTTGAACTGAGTTGATATGAAGGGACACAAGTGCGGCCCTCGGCATTACTAAAGGGCCGCACATAACATCGATCCAGACCCTCCCTCCGACATATCTCAGCAGGTGGTGGACCAGGTCTCGACAGGCAGTCAAAACCTGACAGCACCCATTCCCCCTCCTGCCCCTGGGTGCAAAGCTCATATGTAAACGTGGTTTCCCCGATCAACATTGACAATTTTACTAATGTAAGATCGGCAAAGTTGATTAGGAAAGCTGGGTCAGTGTGTGACCACTTCACAGTTAAATTGCTATGCCCTATGCATTAACAGGTTTTAGGGGCCGCATGTGGAGGACCAATGGCCCCCATACATGCACAGATAATAGCGGCTGACAGATTAAAAACGATTAATTTTTAGATCGGTCGACTGAAAATTGGTGCATGCCCACATGGTCCGATCAATTAAATTTGATCGTAATTGTGAAAAAAAACGATCAAAACATCATCGGAAATGTCGAAAAATTTTGATCGATTGAGTACAAATTCCGATCAAAAAAAATCGATCAAAAAAAATAAAATAAAAAAATCGATCAAAAATTGGTTATTCCATGTGGAGTATATTCTATTTTCCATCAATCAATCTCCAATTGTACGATTGAAATTTTTTTATCGTTTTTAGTCTGTCGGACACTAAAATCTGTGTATGTATGGGGGGGCCAAGGGGGGCCGCTGAACAACGCCCAAAGGGCCGCATGCGGCCCCCGGGCAGCAGGTTGGGCACAGAAGGCTCTGGACCCTTCTCTATATCTCCAGCAAGCTTGGTGATGATACCATGTTTAGGGGCTTTTCAAAGTTGAGCGGGACGAATTAATAAAAAAAATTTACCATCTCTACTCATTAGTATACTCAAATATTAAATAAAATATACAGAATAATATTTAACAATATCACTGTCATCAGCAATTGATGACAAGCAAATACATGCAGACAGACACAATTTCAGAAAGTTACACAGACACATGTAAAAAAGCAAATAGAAACGCATATGTTGACACATTTAGAGATGCACATAGACACACAGGTGCAAGCAGATACATGTAAAAAGACGCTTAGGGGGACACAAATGCATACACTCTTTATATCAATGCATCTTGCTTGCATGCTTATTCCGTCTTGGAGCTTCCTTGCCCCTCCTGCAGTCTGCTGCTAAGCTGTCAGTGCTGGGAGAGGAATGCCTTGTGCATTTGGCAGAGAGAGGAGGGGGTCCTCCTGCCAGCACACGCACACACCATTTAACCGAAATCTCCAGGCTGCTAATTCAGTTTGTCCTCAATAGAGCGTCCATGCTAGCTGTACTTCTTCTTATTAGAGACAAGCAGTGTAAGCAGCCTGGTGAGTCAGGTTCAATGCTGTGTGTCTGTGCAGGCAGGATTTCCTCTCCTAGTATTTGCACAGGGAGATACAGAGAAACCTTTCACCCCGATTTTGAGGGTTTTATAGTCCAAGAAATGCAGTATCATTTCCCCTTTCCTACACTTTCCTCCCCCCTCTCTATACTTGCAGAGATCTGGGGTCCCCTTATCTCAGATTCCAGAAAATTCCAGCACTGGATCTCATCTTCTTCAAACTTCTATTGTTAGGTTAGAGCTAATAATGGGTTATCCACCTGGTATGATCGACAAATAGTGATCGGACATGTTGGTAAATTTAATTCGATCCTCCAGGTATCTGGCTGGGTTTCTAGGTATATTGAACAATTTAGGTTTGTGCTATGGAGCACATGTCCAATAATCGGTGATCAATTGAGCAAAAATTGACCCGTGTATGACCGGCTTTAGATCAGATTTCATCATATTGCTACTTTTGTAGATCAGTCACAATGTGAAAGGCCATAAGAGGAAAGGATTCACATGTCTCTGTTTTATGCGCATTAACATGGATTTTCATTGGATAAAATGTGCGCTGGTTCATCATCCGTTCACAGGTTTATCAGACACGTGTGTGAACAGGGCCTAAATCTGCTTCACATTGGGTAGTTAAAGGTATATGGTGAAGGGATCTTGTGCTGTAAACAAACGATCATCATCACGTTGCTATTCTGAAAACTATACATGTCAAGATATTGATCTTGTGGCTGTTATTTTTTTCAGACTTAAGCTAGCTACACATGGTTCTATTTTAGCATTCAATCGACATTTTTCGATCAAAAAAACTATCGATTGTAAAAAAAAAAAATCGATGTGCTGCCCACATAGTACAATTTATTTTTTTTTTTGGCTACTTCCCTTTAACTTCCGATTGAAACTAAAATCGTAAGAGAATTTTAATCGACAATTTTGGATTACTTCGATTAACTTTTCAGTCGAAATGAAACAATAATCGTACTCCCCATGTGGTGTACAACGATTAAATTAAAATCGATTTTCGATTTGTTTGATCGAACTACAAAATCTAATCGAACCTCAATTGAACTCCAAATTGAACCATGTGTGGCTAGCTTAAAGGAAAGGAATCCTGCAGGTCAGCAAGTCCAAACCTCAGTTTTGCTGATTTCACCACTGACCTTGGACATTCTGTACTTTACTTTACAGTACATAATACCCTGAAATTTACCAGCATGTCCAATCATTTCTTCAATAAATTTTTTTATTTAATTAAGTTGATTGGATGAAAAATCTAGACGTGTATGGGGGCCTTAACTGTGCTACCAGATGTCTGTGCACAGTTGATATTGCTGCTGACTCCTGTTGGGCTATGACAACCAGGGCAAGCAGGCCCTTTTATCTCAGAGGAGCTTAGAGGAAATAAGGAATGCTTCAGAGCCAGAAAACAGGGTGTCGAGGTTATGAACTTTCCAGGAAGTTTCAGAATTGCTAGTAAACCAGATAACAGCCGGTATGAATCCGTAACGGCACATTCTTTCACTAGTGAATAGTGTCGCCCAATGCTGCCAGACAAACCGTGTTATTTAGGCATGCACATCATTATCTCCCATAGTAGGCTGAGGGTGAATATGCAGTCATGTCTGCTCCTGGGCTCTATGTGGAAGACGTCGTTCACACACAATTTCCTGTGTAACCGACTACTGTGTATAATGCTGAAAATAAAATGCAGAAGTAATGCAGGGCCATTCCAGGGGACCGGCTGCTTTAAAAAAGAAAAAAGACATTTTAATAAGGTTATCATTGGTTATTTATTTCATTACATTAGTGCTGCTTTATTACCATGAAGGATGGTGGTACAGTTATAGGAGTGATTGTATTGATGCCTTCAGCATCCCTCCAAATCCTTTACACCTTTTGTTTAGGGTTAATTCTATTAAACTACCCATACATACACCAACTTTAGCTCAATCCATCTGTGATTTGATTGGCTTGTTGGATTTTAAATTTGAAATAATGGCTGTTAATCGACCTTTGCTCGCTGGTACCACCATGCAGTGTGATCATTTGCGAACAGGGATACTTGAATGATCAACTGATTCTTACCAACATTTCTGTTTTTATGTTCCATTTCCATCACTTTTGGTTGAAAATGTATTCCTTTCTATTGGAAATTGATCAAAATATCAACTTGAACGATTTATTTTTGCCCATTGGCCAGAGTTTGACACCCCTGCAGTGCCGTTTCTTGCTTAGGGCCAGGGGGTGGGGTGTGTGGTAGTCATGCTATTGGCGGAGCTGCTGACTGAAGGGAGGGCTATTACATGCTTCTCCTCCTTCTTCCATCAATACTCACACACCACCACACCCCATTGGCAGCATGCGGTATTCAGCGAGGGTGCACGTTTCCGGGAGGGAGGCCGCAAGGGCCCTATGTTCACTATGGGCCCTAGACCCCTAGTCACACACATATTCGGCATAGTGGGAGAAGCGCCCCTGAACAAACGCACACTGTACACACAGGGATAGGGCACACATGGACTACAAATGAACTGTACAGTTCATAGTATGTGTAGTTTATATACGCTCCCATTCCTGTGTGTAAAGTGCATATGTAGTTCCTGTGTGCCCCACCCCATTGTGTACAGTGTCTGTACTTTACCTTCTCCCAGGCCAATCCTAGTACTGCTCTCCTCAGCTCGGCCTTGCCTCTGTCCTCAAACTCTGGGAGTAGAGGACTACAAATACCAGCATACCCAGGCAGCAGGCACTCACTATGACATCACTGGAGTACACTGCTCAGCTCCGTTTTCTACTAAGTCGGAGGATGTTGACTGCAGCTGGTAGTGGATCTAGTAGATCTGCCGCGGGCCAAGGATATTTGCCCAGTGGGACAAATTTGGCCAGAGTTTGCCTCCTATGCCCCAGAGATTCTTTTACTCCTCCTGTATTTCGAGCTAGTTCAGTTTTATATAGTGAATAAATAAACATGTATTCAGTTACCTGCTTAGAATTGAATTCTGTTCAGCAAATTTTATGTTTGAGAGATCACTACCAATGTGGATAAGTCAAGTCCTGCTTTAAGGACTGGAATCTACTGAACCGTATGAGAGTGCTTGATAGATTATCCTATCTAAGATTGACCAACATTTGAAGGCTTTGCCTGCACACTGAGTCTAGTGAGCTGTATTACAAACCTCCGGGCATGTTGCCTCCATTAAAGGTTGGTTTCAACCGTATTTTTCTGACTATAAGGCGCAAATGTTTACCATTTAAATCAATGGGAAAGTGTCCCTGCGTCTTATGGTTCAAATATATCCCAACCATCCTGGGAGCAATAGCTATGCAACCCAGGAGGCAGACATCTGTTTCATTCCCTCCTGCCAAGCCAAAAAGCCACTGCCAAGAAGGAAATCTTGTCTGCATTAGCACCAGCAGTACCCAATCTCTGAACACACTGACCAACTTATGGAGAGACACATTTTACAGATTTAAGTTGCATATTATCACAAACATTCTACATTGTAAAAAATAAATTTTGTAACAAACTCACATCTCCTCCTATATGCAAATAGCTGCTCATGGGTAAGTTGTTCAGTGCCAGATTGTAAAATATGTCTCTTCAGAACTCAGTCAGTGTGTTCAGAGAATGGGTACTGCTAGTGTATAGACACATGCTAAAGTTTCAGTCCTGACACTCTGCTGCAGCAAAGACCTCCCTCCCTCACATGTCCGATCATGTGATGCCCGATTTTCTGCAAAATTTTGATCGGGAAAGCTCTGTCGGACCATGTGGGCAAAACCCGATTTATGCCCGATTAACGAAAAACTTTGATCGGGCTTGGTTGATCGGGCTATTTATCAGGCTGTGTATGGCTAGCATTAGCCCATAGGTGTCAAACACTGGCATAGGGGCATATTTTGCATGTGGTGTTATTATATTCTGCCTGCAAGATTGTTCTTTAAATGTGATTTAAGAAATAAATGCTACAGAAGTCACATGATGCCACATGCATTATTACACTTTGCTTGTTGCAGATTGGTAAGAAAAACATAAATTTGTTTCTGTATTAAAGGGTTCATCATATCAAATGAAGGAAACACTTCCTCCATTGAAGAAATAAAAAAAAAAAATCACAGTTGGCAAAGTTTAAAATCTTGAAAATGTTAGCCTGCTGTGTATTTATTTGAGTTTGACACCCATGAGTTAGCCACTGCTTCTGGAATCAGACATCCGGTGAGCTGTGCTTGCGTCTCCCACGTGCGTACGAGAGGAATGGGCTGCATGTTGCTAGTGTAAAATTGCACACAGGTTTCAGTACAGCTAGTGTGAAAGGGACCTAATGCATATTAGCACACTTAAGCACCCCCATACACCTTTAGATCCCTCCATACAATTTCCTTAAGAACTTCCAACAACTATGTAACGCCGGGCGGGTCCTCCCTGATAGAATACATAGTGATTGGAAGGATTAGAATGGTCCTCATTATATGGTTATAGTAGAACAATACACAGGTCGATTTTCCAATCCATTCCCGAGCGACCATGCACGTTTGTGGTGATCGATTGTTCAAAAATCGAACATGGTCAGTGGGATTGAGTCGAACAGGGCGAAAGCTCTGTCGATCAGGGAACCAACATGTTGGGAAATTCCTGTTCAATTGCCGTATTGAATAGGAATAATTTACGCAAAGTGGCGCACATCACTTCGGTGTCCAATCAATGAATGTCTTAGTGCAGTTTGTGTCACAATAAAGAACTTCTGATGGCATGAGCACTGTGGAGGACAAATATTGGGTTCAGTGAATTCTCATTTGTCGTGGATCTGGAAGCCATCTGAGAACTTCTGATTCTCATTTATCAGATTGTGGGCACCGCCAATGTAAGAAAATTAAGTGTGATTTACAACACTAAAGGGACTCGGGCTTGCCCCTCTATCAGCGGCTGGCCGCTCGCGGCTGACACAACTGCACCAGAGGCTGCAGCAGCGTTTTTTTTTTTTTTTTTTTTACCATTCCATTCAATGCAGCCGCCCCCAGATTGTGTCCATAGAGAATGAATGGACACGATAAAATTTTTTGTCTACATGTGATTTTTAACTGCGTCTATTCATGTCTATGGGTGCGATTGGTCGCAGCCATTATTATAATTTGGGGAACAAGGTATATAGGTATATATATTTTTTTTTAGCGGCTTTCAGACCACGGCCATGGCATGGCATGGCATGACATGGCCATTGAAATGAAGGTAGGGGCCCCCTAGCCAGCTGCGCAAGTGGGGTCAAGCCCTTAATGTAGCTGTACTTGATCTTCGATCGGCTTGTGATTGAAATATTGACGGTCAGTCTAAAGCCCCCCCCATACACCTTAAGATCGATCCATACAATCTCCATTAGATCTACCAACAACTGTGTAGTGCTGGGTCCTCCCTGATAGAATACATAGTGATTGGAAGGATTAGAAAGGTCCTCATAATACATGGTTTTGGTAGAACAAAATCAGATTTTTGTTGGTAAATTTCGATCATATGTGTCCGATCCATTTAATGTTTGATTTCTATCACTTTTGGAAAATCCGTTCTGGTAAAAATAAATCCATTTTGAAATGATCTTTTGTGTGAGTGATCTCAAATGCAATAATCAAACCATGAATGCCCACCTTTTTAGAATCTAATTTCTCTCCCATTGACAATGTTTCCCTGTATATAAGATCTTAGACTCTGATGCCAAATAACTCCTGACATCTTCCCTACTACTGATGTACAAATATTTGTAATTGGACATGTGATCATTTTCATGAAACTCTGTGGCATCTATTCTGCTAACAACAGACTGCAACAACAGACATTGAAGATCCTGCATTTCATAAAGAGTCTTCAAACATTAAAGGTACCCATACACAAGTAGATTCCAGTGAGGTTCATGACCTTTTCGAGTGCAGCATGGTGAGGCCTTGATGACCACTCTGTGCTTGGGTGCGTGTTGATTGGACGGGAATCAATGTGCACCACTTTAGGTGCTCAATTCCCGTTTGATACTTAGGAGGGGGACCAGGGTAACCCTCCAAAGTATAGCAGTCAAAGAGGGATTTACAGACTACATGTTCGTTCCCTGTTCGAGTGAACCATCATCAAACGCAGCCACCCCTGTCTTATTTAGTTTATTGCTACAAGTGTCTGTCTTCATGTGTATGGGGACCTTTAGGCACTTATAGGCAGGACTACATCATTATGAAGATGACACTAGGAAAAAAGACAGATTAAATTTTCCCAAGGAGCCTCTCAAGCCAGAAGGCATTTCCTTCACATGACATGAGCTAATGACATGGAAATTACATGGTTTCAACATTAATTTTTATTAGGGAACTCTTCCAGTTTTACAATGTGCAAAACTGCCTTAATTACTGTTGTGGTTGTTCTGGACTGAACCACATTTTATCAGATAAGGTTGCCACGCACAGGCAGATTTTCACCTGATTTTTCGGCCTATCCCATTCAAAGTAATGGCCAGCACACAAAGGGTGCCCGCCGATCAGCTGAGGGGCTGGCTGCAGAATTGCCTCGTGTATGGCTACCTTTTAGTTCTTTTTTTTTTTTTTTTTTTTTCTTTGTTGTAAAACAAATATATATATATATATATATATATATATATATATATATATATATATATATGCTCACAGTGCACAATAGCCTGAGTTGCAAGATGTATGCTTGCATGTGATGAGTCAAAGAAAAAAGCAAAACCCATTTGGTATATTCAAGCAGAGCCCGGGTTCCTGCCTAGTGCCCCCTGTTGAGTAGGATGGCATGGGTAATAGTGGTGAAGCTGTCGACCACCGCTCCTCCTTCCTCTTCTCCCCCTCTTTCTTCCCACACACACACACCACCTCCAGAACCCCCCACACCTCCCAACCCGTACCCCCAGCTGGTCCCTGGGAAGCTGGGGATCCTGGGGCCTTAGGCGCACACATATTTCACATAGAGGGAGAAACGTTACTGGTCATACTATATCCTCTATCGCTACAGGAATACAAAAAAATTTCTTGAGATCCAAAAATTGGACATGAACATGCCACTTGCTGCAGACTGAAGTCAAACTTTGGCCATCCTGCGCAAGATTGGCGCCATTTGTTGCAATTTGCATACACTCCCATTAATCATGTGTAATTGTTGTGCTCTGTGTTCAGTGATTGGGCAGTGACATTAATGTACATGACAATGACTATGTATGCACTACACTCCTATACCCAACATCAAAAAAAAAAACATTCTGAATCCTGTTTGTTGCCACCTAAATCTGAAAGGCATAGGACCACCATGGAGGTTAAAGCGGACCTATAACTTTTCAACTAAAACAAAAAAAACTTACCTGTAATGAGTAAATTCCAAATTCCCCTTGTGGCCCCTCTTCTCCTTCCCTGAGCCACGGAACAGAAGACATCACACATCTCTCTAGGTAGGAATACACGTCAAAATTTTTGTGCCTATATCAAATATACACTGTATTATTAGATCAAACAAAAATGGAATGAAACAACGGTACGTTCTATTTACATTTGTTTTTTACAAGATAGATGAGAATTTATCGACATGTCCAATCAGCTTTCCATAGATTTTTTGTTCGGCATCGTTCACTTTTGTTCAATGTTGGTCGAACAAAACCTTAGTTGGGTTTTAGGCTTTCGTTCCAACAAATAAAAATCTTTTTTAATCTATCGAACGAAAAAAATCGACCCTTGTATTCCCACCTTTAGTTATCAAATAAGCCATCACTATCTAAAGAAAACCGTTTTCTCCATTGATATCCATTTAATGGCGCCCCCAGGGGCCAGCCAGGATATTGCGCTGAATTAACCCTTGAAAGCCTGGCAAATAAATATGGAATTGCATATGGAATTGTATGATTCCGAGGAACAGCAGGTTATAGTATATATTTTTTGGGGGATTGTGAAGCGCTACGCCACCATTGTTCCACCTCAGAGGTAAGTATAGTTATTAGTTTGTTTGTATGTATAATAAATTTACATCGGGACCCCTCCGCTTAGCGTATTGCTTGGCGGGAGGTCCCGACGTAGCACATAGACCTTGCCTGCCGACGGACCCTCTGTTTACACATCTGCTGATGCAGAGGCTGAATGTACTCGACTATATTGAGCCTTGCATCGGCGGAGTGGCTGGGCGTAGTGAAGACAGAGTCTGCACCGAGCAGGTAAGTCTATGTGCTACATCGGGACCTCCCGCCAAGCAATACGCTTAGCGGAGTGGTCCCGATTTATAATGGAAACTTAGCCTATGGCTACATTTACAGTCAACGACCGGGCGCTCCTGTCTGTGTTCTTGGTTGGGGTGGGGAGTTTAGATGACTTTTGGGGGAAAGTCAGAAAACCTAACACTTAGTGGGTGTGCTAATTGCTCGTTTACCCACGGGTTAAAAAACACACATGTAAATGAGCTTTTATTAAGAATAATTTTGGTTGTAGGAAGGCTCACATGAAATCCTTGTTTTTTTGTCTGTTTTGTTTCCCCATCTACATTGAAGTCACACAGGAAGAACCTTTGAGTTGCGCAGTTTTGTCTGTCCTTTGCCTCTTCTGTGCCGATAGAGTAGATTGCAGGGGAGATAGAGATTTGTCACAGGAGAACTCCTAGTATTCAGCTCCAGACTCTTATCTGGAAGATCTGTAACTTTCATAGGCAGCTCATGTAACCCTCTGCAGTCTCCCACAATCCCCCTCCCTGTGTGTGTTACTGTATCCGCATGATCTGTGCTGTGCCTTTAAGAATGAAGTATTCACATTGAAGATCTCTCATCTGAAGGCATTTTGTTTTCTCTATAGATTTGGGTGTCATTTAAACAGCAGTTAACAAACCTTTCAGGGAAATTTTTAAAGGAACAATTTTGCAACTTTGCTATTTAACCCGTGAAAACTTGTGACTCGTTTTATCTGCTTTAAATTATAACTCTTTATCGGGTTGAAAGGAAACATTTCTGATGCTGAAAATTTCTGATGTCACAAACCCCTCTTGAAAATACCAGTTGTCTGGCTGTGTTTCACATAAAAAATTGCAATATGTAAATAGTCACTGACCTGGGACTAAAGCTAGCCATACCTGTGTTGGCTCTTGCACAATCGTACGCCAGTCTAACATCGATTAATCGTACCACCACGCAGTTAAACTCGATGGAACGCATGCCTAGTACCATCATAAATACGATTCTTATTACGATTCCAAGTACTTTTGTAATAATGATTCTAAAAAACAATCGTAATTCTGATGCCAAATAAGACTGTTATTGCGATTCTAACTATGACGGTAATTCTGATTTCATATAAGATTCTAAAGGCCCCTCGTACACGTTTTCAATTTCCCTACAATTAATGTCAGATTTGATCATAATTTGATAAACATTGGTTCAATCGATCGAAAGCATAAATAAAGGAAGTATATCATAAGCACACCAAAATGTCTGCCAAGGGATGTACAAGTATGATTATTATTATTTAAATCTAACCAACATTGGTTGGGCACAACAAAAGAACATTCGATGTATACTCGATCACAATTTTCCGACATGTCCGATCACTTTTCGATAAATTTTTTTTTCCGGTTGCTCTGTCCTGTGCAAACCATTTGGACAGGCATTGATTTTTGGTTGAACGGGAAAAGCTCAACATGTATGGGTGCCTTAATTCTGATTCCGTAATTCTGATTCTAAATATGATGGTAAACAAATCGAACAAGATACCTAGAAAACCCATCAGATATTTACCTACATGTCCAATCATTTTACGATCAATTGTGATCGAATGTACCAGGTGGGCAGGAATTGATTTTCGTTCGGTCTATTTAAAAATCTATTGTATTAAGTTGTTCCAATGAAAATATCGAACCCTGTATGGCCTGTATAGAAGAAAGAATGTTTTGATTGTAGAGCAGTGTGTTGAGTCGCAGTCTGTTCACCTGAACAGTGGAATTTGTAGGTTTACTCCAGGCTATAAATGAGGTCTGGATTCTGCTTTTTCTAAGAAATTCCTTGTCCAAAGATATACTAATATTTGAACCCTTATAATAGAAACAAACAAAAATACAGACAGGCTGAATATTTTATGCAAGTTTGGGTGACATACTAAAGTTGTAACTAGCACAATTTTATTATTTTACAGTTTGCTTTCAGAAAGCATGTAATGATTGGTGACTTAACTTGCTAATTTATTTTAATTAGAGATGCTCCGATCAGCATTTTTGGGGCCGATCACCGATCACCAAGATCATGAT
>CM070032.1:173934782-173950597 GCA_036250615.1 Ptychadena robeensis
TACTTGAACCCAATATCGGCCGATCATGATCGGCGGCCGATCAATCTGAGCATCACTAATTTTAATCCTCCTAACTGTAGATTTGGGGCTTCGCCGGTCATTGATTTTTAACCTCCCTAGCGTTCTACCTGTACTGGTACAGACGATCACAGCAGTGTACTTTGTACACTGCTTAAAATTCCCGCCCCTGTACATGTTGGCGGCGTAATCAATGACACCCCTCCATTAACATGGAGGTCTATGGCGCGTCCTTTCCGCATCACCATGACGCGATCAGGGTGGTGCTGCAACCCGGAAATGCTGCAGAGATTTAGAAAATCACTGCAGCTTTCCAGGGATACATCGGGTTCACTCGATCTCTGGTCACCTAGCGTTTGGGATGAACCCAAACCGTGAATCTCAAACACTAGGGAGGATAATGATGTGGCTGTAGTGTGTGTATTTTATGTTTATATACAGTGCATCTGGAAATATTCACAGCGCATCATTTTTACACATTTTGTTGTCGCAGGCTTATTGCAAAATGGATTAAATTCATTTTTCCCCTCAGAATTCTACACCCAATACTCCATAATGACATTTGCAAAATGTTTACTTGAGATTTTGGCAAATGTATAAAAAACTAAAAAACAAAACAAAAAAACAGAAAGCACATGTACATAAGTTTCCACAGCCTTAGCCTTATAAGTTTTCCGCAGCCTTCCACAGCATAGATTGAATAGTATGTTTGCTGTATGATCTGCTGTGTGTGTGTGTGTGTGTGTGTGTGTGTGTATATATATATATATATATATATATATACATATACAGTACCTGTGATTTACAGTCTTTGCTGCTTGAATACTGAGGGGGCACTGTAAGGCATACTGTATTTACTAGACAGGCAAACATACGGTGATGTACAGGTATCTGATGATAGGATGCATCTTCTTATTCATGAAATGTAGAGAGAATGTGTTAGAGCATGAAAGCAAAATGAAAAATGTCCTTTTATATATAGTATTTCACAAAAGCAAGTACACCCTGAAGGGAAAATGTCAATATTTTGTTTGGCCATCATTCTTGTCCAGCGCTGTATGCAGCTTGGGCTACACTAATTTTGAGATTTACAAATGTACACTAATATATACGCTGACTACGGTACTTTATGTTGTATCAAAGTGTCTTGTATTTAGTGTTCTGCCATTAGCATCACAAGTGAGGGGTGTACTCCATGTTGTGAGCTACTGTAAATGTTGTTGTGACTTGTACTACTTAGTGAAAATATATGATATAATAAATGAACTTCAAACTATTTTGTTTATATAATGTATTTATTGTTTTATAATTTGTGCTATGTGGAACATACATTTCCTTGTCAGTTTGTGTAGACAGCATTACAGTTTGCTGACACAACAGGATCCACAGACCGTATCAACTCTCCAAGAAGGCTTCAAGTAGAATCACAGTTTTTATGACGCAACCCTTTTCGTTGCTGTAAAATGAAAACTTCTTAGAATGTGGAAGGTGGGAACATCTGAGAACTGAACCGCATGTTGCCTAAACCGGAGAGGAGCATGTATAAACATACTACACGTGATCAAAGCCTTGGCCTGGTAAAGGATTTTCCTCTCCTTCTTGTAACGGAGAGTATATGAAAAGCTTTGGGTTTCCATGCCCTTGGGTAGCTCCTGGGATTGTGGCTGCACGGACAGTGGTCAGGTGCTCTGATCTAGGGTTATACCATGTAAGCCTCTAATGAGAGAACAGTGGATTAAATGTATTATTCAGCAGGAAACTTCAGTTATCAGCTAAGTGGGTAAACGCCTTGTTCCTTTTGGAATTGGGAAACAACCACTTGCTCTGTTGATGGCAGTCTGTTAGGAAGATCTACATTACTATATATGCAGCTAAATACATTTAATAGGGCAGAACCACAGTTAGTCCTTTTTACAGAGGGAAGCAGTCCAGTTTTTATTTACCACCAGGAAGTGTCTTGGCAAGACAATTTAGGTGCCCATACACACATAGATATGTGATTTGAGCGCTGTATGCGCTTACGGCCATCTATCTGGCGCATATCTAATGCGGCCATCCCTGATAACTGAGTTATTAGACATGACCGTAAATCACAATCAATGTTCATTGCTGCGCCTCCAGCTCCTTTGATCTTGGGCTCAAAGGCTGATCCATCTTACAGGCATCGGTGGGGTGAAATGGCGGCCCTCCCGACCTTCCTACCTATTCCACAATCCAGGCCCCTGCCATTAGAATCCTCAACTGTCCATCCAGCATCCTAGGGGTTACCTTAAAGAGCACACAGCCTGAAAATGGGTGACACACATACATCATTCAGGACCAATCCCTGGTGTCCAGTGCAAACATAAATCAAACTTTCTTGGAGCGGAAAGAAAGTCGATCAAACAGAGAACGGGCTTAAAAATCCTGTTTTCCCATCCAAAGTATCAAACGGGAAACGATCGCGCAAGTGGTGTGCATTGATTTGCTGTTCGATTGATGAACGATAGAGGACAGCGTGGTGACATCGACAAACGATCAATAGCAAGGTGGTGATCGACCCATGTATGCGGATCTTAATAAATACAAGACTGGTCCCAGCATGGGAGAGTAGCAGTGACCAGTCTATAGCTTCAAGTTGTGTGCAGCAAGTTCTATACTGGAATACTGCAGATTTGAAAGCCATGCTCTAGGTATATCCAGAGTAGGGTAGCCATATTTTACAATGTGGTGTTCCGCTTTGATTTGACTTCTATATTTCCAAAAAAATCATTCTACATTTTCTAATCTTGCATTTGTATACTATGTTTTCTAGCCTTTTTTAATTATTTTCCCAATCTATAACTTTTAGTCTACATTTACATGGTTGCCGTCAGTTGCCAGCAGCCCGGGAAACATATATGTGTGTGTGTGTATATATATATATATATATATATATATATATATAATTTCTTTACATTTTTTTTACATAATTGTGTTTCTATTAGACCCTTGTACGGACATATTTTAGAAATTTACAGGTCTACGACATAAAAAAAAAAAATTCTATGTCTATGGTGTGTTTTTGGTACAGAAATCTGGACCTCAGCTGTACACTAGGGAGGTTAAAGAAGGTTCCAAACCCTGGAATGCAGTAAAGTGGCTTTATGGGTCATTTGTTGTATGTTGTAAATATTATTTCACATTGTTTTAATCTGTTTGCTTTTTTAGCTGCATTATGTACAGCACAGTACAGCTTGTCATGTTACTATTCATATCCTAGGTTTCCGCAATGAACAATTAAACCACAAAGCATTTAGACAAAAGATGCGCCCCTTCCCTTTTGTGCATAAAAATAATTGTTTAAAGCTTTTTTTTTTTTTTTTTTCATCATTCAAAACCTTTTTTATTAACTATTGATCATACCAAAACAAGTGATTTTTGAAATTCCCGATTTTACATTTGATTTGCATTCTGAAAGTGTAGTTCATGTGGGTTTTTTTGTACCCATTTCCAGGGTAAATAAGATTGATTAATTGATGTGATTACCTGATCATTACCTTAACATAAAGCTGAATGCAGTGTGCTTGTGTAGTGGGTTACCCAGCACTAGCATGACACATAGTGATTGCAAAATAATATGAAGTGATCTCTATGAACGTGTAGCCAGACGTAGACCTGACAGCCCGCCCAATGGCATGTACTTCTTTGTGATTCCAGGGATGCAGTTGCAGGTGTTGCCATTTTTTCCCTCTTTTATATAGACCTGTATATACTTGTTCTGCTGAAATAACACACATCCTGCTACTTCTGAATTCAGTATTCACACTGAGTGAATTATATTTTCCCCACAATGTTTGCTCAACAATTGCCCTCTGTAATAATACTATACCAAACCAATAATAATTTGGAAGATCTTTTTGTAGGCATCATACATTGTAACTGGGGTCGTCATTTTTGCAGTAGTTCTGTGCCTGAATTTGGTAACATGATGACTGCTACATATTACCGCTATGTGTTCTTCTTTTTTTTTTTTTTTTTTTTTTTTCTCTCCTTCCCCAGTGCACATTTTATATAGTATTTATTTATATAGTAAGCAAAAAAACTAAAAGGTAGTTTAATTACATCTAAAGTCAAAACTCAAGGGTTTTCTCTTGCCAGTTGGTTATTTAAACATAATTCTGTTCTGGACAGCTTAATATTTTGGGGTTCACATTTGTGGTGAAAATGCTTAACGGAGAATTGAAAATAAGACAAATCTATTAAAAAAGGCTTTGCCTTTAGGTATATGTTGATGGAGAAGAATAAACTACACCCTTTATCAATTGTAAACAGGTCTTTAAATTGGGTTAACTCAAATTTACAAGAACTCATGACATGTTGCATGGCAAATATTAACTACATCAAAAAGCATTAAGGCGTTAAAAATATACTGTTTCCACTTCAATAGGGATTAAGAAGGTTTGTGGAAGCCTGCTAATCAAGTAAATCACTTCTACTTTATCACTAGCAAATTATATTTATAGCAGAATGTTTTGCGGTTTATAGGTATGCGAAAGCGGACCGACCACCATAACTTCATCATGACATGAATGGCACTAGAAGTGTCCATAATAGGGAAGAATGCATTAAAAAAAAAAAAACTTACCTGTAAAGAGTAATTCAGCAAGATCCCTTTCTGCCCCTCCTCACTCTCTGGATCTAATGATGCACGCCCCCAGAACCCACCACAGAGATAGATGGGTAAATCTTGGCTTTGCATTAATATCAATGCAACAAATTTTCATATAAAAAAACCCATTATAAATGCACCCAGTGGCCACTTGTGATATTGCACACTGAGTTAACCCCTGGAAGCCTGGAAAATAAAGATGAAATCTCTCATACGATTCCAGGGAACAGCAAGTAAGTATATATTTTTGTGGATCGCTATGCCACCATCATATCAGCTTGAAGGTAACTCAAACTTTAATATATATAAAATATATATAATAATTTTTTGAGTATACATCCGCTTTATATCGGCGGAGTCTGGGAAGACGGCTCTGCTCTCTCCTCGGCTCAGCCAAATCTTTGCCTGGTCGACCATAAAATCCTTGGTATTCCAGATTGATATGTGTCCCCCTGTAAAGCGGCCAAAGCTGGGACTAAATTGGGTCATACATCACAACAATGATCCAAAACACACCAGCATGTCTACAGCGGGCAGACAGATGTTGCAATGACCCAGTCATCTAGTCCTGGCTTCAACCCGATTTTTAGAATTAAAGAGAACTTCTCATGAATTGATGTCCTAAAGGTTACTATACACTTTACAATCTTATACAATTTCTGTACAACTTTTCTTCTACCAAACCCATGTAATATGAGGATTTCTCTAAACCCTCCAATCACTATGTATTCGATCAGGGAGGACCCGGCACTACATAGTTGTTGGCAGATCTAAAAGAAATTGTATGGAGTGATCTAAAATTATCTTAGGAGAACTGAGGCAATGTTGTTAAAATGAACAATGTCAGAGACTGAAGAAATATTTTCTGTGTAACTTCTACTACAGGCTTCTAAATCATGGTTTCATTGGTTTCTCTTAATTTTTGGGTTGTATTTTTGTTAATGGCACCATGACATCTGTTGTCCTATCCATTGTGGTCTGCTGTACTTTTTGTTCTTCTGTGCATCACATGTCAATACACATTGGAATGGAATTTACAGCATTGTGCTTTGATTTGACTTGTATCACAGCCTATAAATAGAGGACCGAGCAGAGGTTGCCAAAGGAGGTGCTTGTGCCAAATCATGTCTACCTGGATTTTCATGCTCTGTCATTAACCTCAATGGGCCTGTAGTGTTTGTCAACAAATTAAAAAAATGGTCATGTCGTTTTTGAGGGGAAAACAAATTTTAACAATAAATTTAAAAGTAACCATAGTTTGGAGCGCTTACTCTCTCCTATTTCTTTGGACCACTATAGTCTACAGGTGTGCGGTCTATGTGCATTACAAATCCACACTGATGTTGCTTTGCACTGGTTGTGCTGACACATTGGCACCTATCATAGAGTTTATTCTATTTACAAATCAGCTCAGTGAGAAGAGAAAGAATTGGCAGGTATAAAAGGGTGGACAAGAAGCTTGAAAATATGACAATAGTGTAACCTGATAGTGTTAAATAAAGGTTAAATTTAATATGTAGGTCACTTATTATCTACCAAGTACTTGGCAGGGTGTGATGTCTTCCTGACTGTGCCTTTGTTTGTATTTGTGGTTTCCTATGAATAAGTCTAGTTTTACACCTGTTCCATAGCTGTGGTTCTACGTCATCCCTGTCTGATATGGGCAAGGCCCATGTTTGTCTCAGCAATTTATGTGGCGGTGTGCTGGTATTCATGAGCTTCACTGAAACTAGGAAGTTGGCAATAAAAACAGCATGGTTATAACCAGGGGTGCACGTAACATTTTAGTGAGCTCCTCAGATGAGTACCAGGAACTGGGGTTTGGTACTCGCTGTCTCCCTCACTGTCCTCTGCGTCGTTGTCCTGCATGGTATATTCTGCTGCAGGTGGACCTCCCTGTTCCTGATTGATCCTCCGATAATTTGTCTCCATCCACAGATCACCAGCTGGCTTTGGGTCAAATGCATCTCTCACAGTACAACACATTTGAACCCCCAGATCTCATATCTCAGTAGTACAACCCTGAAATTTTCTGACAACTGCCTCTAAGTTGTTAGTGCGCATATTAGCTTTGTAACAAAAAATGCCGGTACACATAGCTAGTTTTTGGCCCCTTTTGAGTACCGGAGTACCACTTATGTGCACCCCTGATTATAATGACAGAAAATAGTTTTTCTAATTTGTATCATGAATTGGCCATTAGGAACATTCATCCACCTTGTAGGAACTATACACACACTTCTAAAGCTCCATGGAAATGGCTTCTTAAAGTAAGCCTTACTGTACATTTTCAGAATTGCTTTACTTTTATGCTGACCTTGCTTTAATACGCAGAGTCAGTAACCTTACACAGGTAAAGGTTTTAAAATGTGAAAAAAATGTCAGAATTCTTTCTGCATTTTTGTTCTGGTTGAGTAATGAAAGGGCCTGTGTGCACCCTTTGTACTGCAACAATTCACACAAGCACTTGTAGACAGGTGTGCTTTTGTAATAAGTAGTAGAAATGTATGTCACTTGGATTGTGTGATTACAACAAGAACAATCTGAAGTAGCAGAGCTAGTATGACACCCAGGCAGCTAGTTAAAAGGGGATGTTGACAAGGGTCAGCCTCTGGCAAGGTTGCTTGCAATATGCAGTTGAGGACAAACTTTTTAGCTCACCTAATGAAATTAGACAACACTCTTGATTTCTTCATGAAAGTTACCATGAACAACAAGTGTTTGTTATTGTTATTATTTGGAAACAAATACACTTTAAAAAAAGTTTCATTAGTTGAAACAAGAAAGGGCAAAAATTAGACATCTGAAATAATTAGCCCCATCAATAGTCCATAAAGTACCCTTTCTGAGCCCCTACTGACAAGTCTCTTGTAGTAGTTCTTTACTAAGTTGGCACAGTTCTCCTGAGGGATTTGGCCTATTCTTCCATTGCAGATTGTTCCAGCTGGTCCAATTTCAAGGTTTTCGAGTATGGACATTCACTTTGCCTACCACAGGTTCTCAATAACCAGATTGAGTGCCGGCAACTCCATTGTCTTGGTTTTGGTATCCTTCAGAAACTGTTGGACTACATTGGACAAATGTTCGACAAACTAGTTTTGGTCATTGTCTTATTGGAAAACACAGTGATGACCTAAGCCTAGGCTACGAGTGGTTTTCTGCATATTCTCCCTCAAAATGGCAACATGTATTTTTTTTTTTTTTTGTATAATTACATGTCCCTGAACAAGGCTCCCTGTGCCTGAGGCTACAAATCGGCCCCACAGCATGTTTAACTGTGGGAATTTGTTTTCTAAGACTCTTCATTTGTTGCCAAACCTAAACAACAACCTTGTGCTCATCAGAACAAAGTGCAAACTTCCAAAACGCATTGTTGCCTTTTAAAATGTTCATAGGCAAACCTTAGTCAGGTTGTGTTAATTCTTTGAGTGAAGGGGTTATTCTGGGACGATGGCTATAAAGCCCATCATGATGAAGAGCCCTCGCAAATCTGTTCCTTGAAGCCTAAATCTAGATGAGGCTAGGTTGGCAACAGTCCTCTTGTCAGATGTCCAGGGCACCTTGCTGACATCTCTGAGTATTTTCCTTGATTCTTGAAATATTGTGCTTATGTTGACATTTTGAGGGATATGCAGAAATGTGCTCATAGACTAGGCCAGTTCCCAAACTGGGGGGTGTGAAGGTATTCCAGGGGGGCTCGGGCCCTCATTCCTAACCTGTGCTTGAATGGGGGGGGGGCTTGATAATGTTCCTAAATAGAAAAGGAGAGCCCTGCAAGCAAAGTTTGGGAACCACTGATGTAGGCTAAGTTTGTCACTGGTGGGTCTTCCAAAAAGAAAATGACCCAAAGCATACAAGCGAAAATAATATTTGAGCAAGATCCTTCCAAAAACATGTACTTATGATTAGGTCTCCTGTCGAATGGCTAACTATTGTCTATACTAGTGGGAAGACCAGACTGCTGACTGAGAGGCAGCCCAGATCTTCCCTATTGCATGAATTGAATTATATGCACATTTTTTTTAGACTTGGTGTGCGGTTTTCATTACTATTATACAATATGGACTATATTGTGTATCGGGGCCTAATTATGTTTCAATGCAGTATTTGTAGAGTATGATGGTGGCAAAACATTTGCAATAGAGGAGTGTCCCTCTGGAGTTCCCTCTGTCTGGCTGAAATGCATTACTTGGCTGCTAATAACTGTGTCACTAAGGGATACACAGAAACCATTATGTTTATGGATTGCCATAATGGGGAGCTTGAAAGCACTTAACAAAATTAGTAATCCACAATTTCCTTCAAATCCATACAACCAGTATTTCATATTCACTTACATGTTCTTTTTAAATCTTTCAAAGTGAGATGTCCACATCATGAGCTGCACCTACAAACCATTTATAGACCAGAATGAAATTACTAAGGGCGTGCAAAGGTCTCCTAGGCTGAACACACTTATTACAGAGTTTCTAACTGCATTATGGGAATAATTCAGAGATCCTTCAGTTACAACTTCTTTCCATAGTTTGGTACATGCCTTAGGACAAACTACAACACTGGTACCAATGGAAATAAAACTCATTGCAGCATGGAGATTTGTGCCAATGGTGTCATTTTTATTGGACAGTTTGGATGAAAAACTTGATAAACCTATAAAGATGTGAAATAACCATTTCACAATGCAAACAAGTTGTTGTATGAACCAATATTCTATCCATTTCATATTTTTGTGGTGTTTGAAAAATAGTTTCTGATACAGTGGTTCTCAACCTTTTTTTAATCTGTGACCCTGGAAGTGACATTGCGGAGTGTCACTTACTGCATATGGAACGAGGGGTGTCGGTGTGGAGTGCCACTTCGCGTTCCGGAGAGTAACAGCCCATTTCTCCTAAGTTAGTAGGGAGGGGTGTCATCTTTCTCCTAACTTCCCACCCAACCTGTGGGAATCGGAGCTATGGCTTGTTGTAATGCGTTTCGTGAAGGTGGTGACCCCTGTGAAATGGTCATTCGACCCCCCCCCCCCACCCAGGAGGTCCTGACCGCTGATCTATTAGATATATGTAGCAATGGCTTCTGATTAAAGGGTATTGCAGCTTTATAGAAACTCTCATTAATGCTCATTACAGTCAGTGCAATCTTTATGAGATATTTGCCTTTCTGCCAAGTAGTCTATTCTATGGTGATGCCATAGCTTCTGATGGTCAATTAGATATCAAGTTTGATTGATCACTTGTATTCAACAGAAGACGGCTGTACGGACAATAGATTTTCACCCGAGACGACCACAAATGGTTGTGTCCGGGAAAGGAAGGGTAGTGCGGTGGAGTGTCAACCTAGCATATGCTAGAAGGCTTTAGTCTGAGCCTTTAATGAGTGTTAAAAGTAGACTTCAGTGCATTTTTATGATATGAACTCAATTAGTAATCCCTTGGAAGATGAGAAGTGTGCCCCGTTTGGGAGGATTCTTCTTTCTTGTGTTATACTTGAATGCGACCAGTTCTAAAAAGATAACTGCGATACAGTTCTGTACATTTCTGAATACACAGTTGTATTTAAAACATTGGTGTGTGTATGTCTGTCTGTGTATGTATATATATATATATATATATATATATATATATATATATATATATTGCTATTTAATTCATGTAAATATTAAATGTTATGGGTTGGTTCGTGTGTGTATATATAAATGTCTAGTTTGTGTCAGGGATGCCAGAATCATGTGGTAATGAAAGATTCTCGCTTATTTTAGCTCTCCACTCTCCATTTACAGAGTATGGAATTGACTTGTATGAAAAGCAGTTCTTAGAACTCCAACAAAGGCTATTTCATGCAGAGCAAGAAAACCGAAAAAGGTCCCAAGATCTTAGTAGCGTCTTAGATGAAATAAAACGTGCAGTCGCAGAGAAGAGGAACGCATTTGAAAATCACACAGGTATTATACATATTTAAATTGTAAGAGTTCCCAGAAAATTTTAACAAATCCTAGTAACATCTGAAGATCACTACATGTCTAACCTGAAAAGTGCCCAAAGTGATCATAATATTGGTGTAGAGACTTCCCAAAATGGTATATTGGTTGAGGAATACGTTTGCTTTATGTATTTATTGGTAACCTAGCCATAGACGCTTCGCACTGCGGTTGATTTCGCGGCAGATTGACCACCATGAGCTGTGCAGTCAATATCGCCACCCTAGACCCCCAGCTAGAGCTGTATTGAGCAGTGCTTGCATTTTAAATGGCCATTCAAAGAGATATCGGATAAGCTGAATAAATGAAGGTCTGTCAATGTGGTATTTGCTAGGTAACACAATTTATGAAAAATAAATTTATATATATATATATATATATATATATATATATATATATATATATATAAACTTTAGATGGCAAACTTCAAAAAAAAAAAATAACAATATATATATATATTATATAATTGTGGACTGTTCTTCCGTCTCACCAACTGCTTTCCTGTAATGCTGCCTGTCCTAATTCCAAGATTCTGTTGCCTTCTGCTCCTTCTCTTACTACGTACTTCTTTTATTTCTTATGTGGACTTGCACATATTACTTTTGGACCTCTAGTATATACTACATGTTCACCTTCTGGTTTCTTCAATATTCTTCAATATACACACAAGTCGGTACCCATTAGTTTGACTGCAAAGTGGTGTTTTTCCATTTGACTCCCGTTCAATCGTCCACCGTTTAATGTGTCCTGCTTACATGTTCTCCTCCATATTTGCTCATAGTTGGAAACAATTTAGTGGGTTAGCAAATTATGTATAAAATCGGATAAAAAGGATTTATTTCCTAAGTTTGTATGTGCATGCACCAGAGCACAGTCTAACGAACATGCCCAATCCTTTTTGGATCTATTTTCTGTTTGATATCGATCACTTGTGGTTGATTGTATCAGATGGGCAGCAGTCGGCTCCCGTTTAATTGACATTAGCAGATCGATTATGGCTACCTTAAGATCGATTTTGCAAAAATCGACCCATTTATGACTAGCTTGGATTGGATTGGACTAGCTTGCTAGGATTTTATTGATTATTTTAGTGGAATTCTGTTATTGTGACATCATACATAAGAGATTTTCACTCTTAATTCCTACTAAAATTAGGCCCATTTGCTAGAAATAACACCTATATGTTGGTATTCACCATCTGGGTTTCAGAGCCTCTATAGTGCTCTACAAAATTGAGCTTTGTGTCTGTCTGATTTAGGTTTTAGACTGGGGTGCCCACACTATTTGTAGATTGCTTCTTTAACCAATTGGCTGTTGAGTATTGATGTTTAGGTTTCCTTTCTTTGGAACACCTGCATTGTGTGTGGTCTTGGACAGAGATTTTCCACAATGCAGCATTTAACTATAGCATTTGTATAATAAACTATTTTGTCTGTGTTCATTTGTCTTTCAGTTGAAGAGATAAAATGGAAAGTTTTGAATATAACCAGCAGACTCCCTTTGCCGTTTACAAACATCTACATGTTTCTGCCTCATTTGTTGGGACATGAAGACAGTCTGCAACCAAATGTGGTGTATGGACACGGGAGAGCAGGAGGTGAGGCAATAACGGCAATGGATTTCCTCTTTTTTTCGGTTCATTAAGGTTCAGCTGATAAATGTTCAACTATTAAAATACCGGTCATTGATTGTCCTACAACAATTTCTTTTTATTACTGTCAACATTATAGAGTTTGGCAAATCTTCTTGTTAGGTCATTTGTACTAAGAAGTACTGCAAATACAGAAAAAAATATATTTAAATGTCCTGTGCTTAAATCATGCTTGGGAGCCCAGAGCAGCGCACCACAATGATATAGCAAATGTACCACCACCTGCTCTCTTTCACACCCTGTGCCATGGTCTATGGTACTGGCAAACTAAAGGTGGCCATACACAGTTTGATCTTTCTGTTCGATGAACTTAAAACAATCAATTTTAAGTCGATTGATCATAAATAGTTTCCAGAACAACAAAGATCAACTAAAAGATTTTGAGCTAAAATATCGAACGAGCAGTGATTGGACATTGTCGATTGTACAAGTATCTGATGGATTTTCTAGGTATTTCGATAGAATAGAACACAACTGTATTATGGGGCATGCTCTTTTATTCCATCAGACACTGAATATAGAAACAATTAGGATCTCTCTATTGAATCTAAATAACATTCTGCTGCATCCCAACATTCAAATTATTTGAAATTGTAGGAGTTGCACACAGTATTTTTGAATGGCAGAGTATGTAGAAAAACTCCTGGCAGTGCACATAATTTGCTTTGTTCTACATAATCTGCCATGTGTTAGCCAATCTGATACATTTGTAGTCAGATGACTGGGTGCAACGCTCTCCATCAGACACTGACACTCAGTGCCGAAACTAATGGGGGGGCCCACCCAGTCAGGTCTGTGTACCCGCTCGATTTTTAAAAAAAATGTTTTTTTATTAAAGAAATACACTTGCAATATTTAAAAATTACATATGCTACAGTCATGATTTTTTTTTTTGCAAGATGTTGAAAAATCTTCACATACTTAGTAATTTTGGTAATGAAAGCATGTTCAGGGGATTTGCAATTTAAGAGAAACCATCATAGTGTGGAAATGCATATATTTTCGTCTGGCATTGAATAGAGGAATATGCGATACTTAGTTTCTATTAAATTGTAAATCCCCCTGATTTGTGATTGAGAAGATTTTTAGACACATTGCAAAAAAATCTATAAGTGTATGGGAACCTTAAGACTATTAAATCTAAAGCTACCATACTCTGGTCAGTTAATTTTGTTATTCAATCATTTTGGGCTATTCAAAATGTAATTATGAAAATCGACCGATTGTACCACCACACAGTGTGATTGATAGAAAAACTATTGCGTTTAAAGTGCATGCACCATAGTACAGTCGAACCAACATGTCCAATCATTTTTGGATCGATTTTCTGTTTGTGATCGATCACTTGTGGTTGATTGTACCAGGAGGGCAGCAATCGACTCCTGTTTGACGTTAACAGATCGATTATGGCTACCTTAAGAACGGTTGTGCAAAAATTTACCCATGTATGACTCTTTTGACAGTTTTCCGCTTCCCTTGATATGACCATCCGTCTCTCAATCTTCCAAATCCAGTTTTGGTTATATCCATGTCATTAAGTGAGTGACCTAACCATTCTCTAGCCTCTTTGCACCTGGCAAGGAAAAGTTAATGGCAATGGGCAGACATCACTAGAGGTGGTGTGGAGAACCAAGTAATGACAAATTCTGCACTTTTTTTTTTTTTTAGGACAATCATGCTAGTTTATTGCATGTTATTAAATGTTTATTGTAGGTCTGCTTTACCTACCACATACTGCGGACCTACCATATACTGGTAAGCAGGGTGGCACTTTTAAGGCAACAAAAAAACAACAACATATTTTTCAAACAATAAGACGCACGTGGCCATAAGAAACATGCTGTAGATGCATCCATGCTGAGTAAGGGCATGGCTAGAGGGAGGGAAAGAAATCCCAATCTCCTGGGATGAAGAGTTATTGGACTAAGTTTAGGACTAAAGATTATTGGTTTTATATTCTGTCTATAAGATGCACATTATCTTTAAAAGTTACTCTATAGTCCAAAAAAAACAATAGTACTGGTAAAGAAAGAAAAAAAGCTAAAATCTGTGATGCCCCACCTCTCCAGTGACAACGTGCTGTCAGGCCCAAGGGGAAGGTAGATATCACAGTGACGCCTATGATAGGAAGAAGTGAAGAGTCTGCAATGGCCACCTTATAGTGAATTGACACAGTAAAGGTAGGCATACACTATCCGATAGATGGACAGTCTGCAGCACGGTTACGTCATCACGCTGCAGCTGCTCAGAGGATTGGTGGGCAACCTTTGTGTGCCTGACATTACTTTTGATTGGGATCGGCCGGGAATTCGGGAGGATCCTAGTGGATCTGACCAGGTGGACGCACGGCGGTCAATCTGCCGAAAAATCAGGCGGGAATCGGCCCATGTATGGCTACCTTAAGGCTCCACTAGGGACTGACAGAAAAACACATGTGGAAAGCATGTGTTTTTCTGTCCGGATCAGGCGCTGTTTACGTGCGGTTTCCCCACGAGTTTTCACCGCGGTTTTGTTTTTTATCAATTGACATAATAATGACTGTCAATGGGCTTAAACTGCCCCAGATCCATGTCTATTGATTTCAACTCAGTGCAGTGCATTTTTTTCCCTGGCAGTGGAGCTAGGCACATTGAAAGTAATGGGAGCAAGTTAGGTCGGCGATTAAGAAAAAAAAAAAAATTATAAAAAAAAATGGGCCTCATCTGCTCCCAAACCGCCCCAAGTGGTACCTTACCCTAAGTATGGCAGCATGGGGATCTTGAAAAAGGGGAGGGCCACTATGTGGTTTTTAGGTTTGGGGATAGATGCACCCTGATCAAGACAGACAGACAGGTATGTAATGTGTATATATATTTTATTGCCTTTTGGGGAGTACAGAACTGCTTAAAGGTTGAGGAATAGGGGTAAAATGGCATTCCTTACTCCAGCAGGATTCATTAACCTTTAATGGACTGGTCCCATGTATCCCCATTATAAATAATAATGGTCTAGCTTGGATATCATCATCCTACATGATTCGGCACAACTCTTTTTTGCACTATTTAAATGATGAGTACTTATGGTTAGGGTGAACTTTACACATCAAATTTTACATATTTGTGTATTTAGTCAATAGGGAGGACCTCTGCAGGGCTTTCATAGAGCAGGTAAGTATGCTCCATGCTCTCTCGGGGTGAAATTGTTTAGAAAACTTAACCCAAGCTAACTCGGCCTAAACACCCAGGAGAGGGTTGAGCCATTATTCTAAATGTTCCCTTTTTATCATGTACACATGCCACACCTATTGTCATTTACTGAATTTGTTATTTCCAAACTGATATGACAGCCTTTTCTTCACAAATCTTACTAGGCGTCATCGCCTCCGGATACTGCTGCATAGCTGCAAATTATAAGTAATTAGTAACCATAGAAATACATCACTGGGATGCTATTTTTAGTTTCTATTTTAATGCACAAAAAGTAATAGGTTTCTGTGACATAAGAGGTAAGTATAGATGGAACCAGAGGGAGGTATATGGGTGCCAACATCTCTATAGTGTATA
>CM070032.1:173952098-173967399 GCA_036250615.1 Ptychadena robeensis
CAATCATTTGGACATAGTATATATGTTTGGTCATTATGCGTACCTGTGAGTTTAGGTGGTCTTGTTAATGGGGTAAATCCTCAGGCCAAGGCATGGGGAGCAGAAGTAGACAACTCCCGCTTACGGGGTCCCGTGGTCTATTTTGGGGAACGGGGGATTCGTATCTGTCCTGGGTTCCACACTTAGGGTAGTGAATGGTAATAGTATAAGTGTTATTTTTATCCTAGAAGATAGTAAATAGGTATATTTGTATGCATATCCATCGAGGATTTGGCAGGGGTGGGAGGGGAGACGAAACCAGCGAGAAAACAAACATCAAGCACAACACTAAAAAGAGATGCATCGGAACGATGAAAAGAGGACACAGACATTGGAAAGTGGAAAGTAAGAAGTAAAAGAAACAGAACCAGAAAAAAACAGAGCCAGAAAAAGAAAAAAAACAACCCGGAGAGGGAATCCGCAAGCAAGAGACAGCGAAAGGACTAGAAGAAGGGAAAAGAAAGAGAAAGTGAAAAGAACGAGTGTAGTCACTAAATTGAATTGTGTGAGAAGGGTGTGTGAGTGATATTAAATAAGAGTGTAGCACGGGAGTTGCTATATTTGTAGCTATCAAAGCCCTCTGTGATTAAGTCCTGATCAAACAGATGGGACGTGTCTGAAAACTATAAGTGCGTACATATGTGTATGTGTTATCAAGTGTGTGCCATGATTGGATAAATAAATAAAATAATAGTAGATAAATATGTGAATAAATATATACAAAGTACCAAGAGAACCAAAAAATATTAAATAAATAAGTATATAAAAAGTAAATGGGTGCATGTGACAGACCCCAAATAGATCCCCTGTGATATCGTGCATATCTTAGTGATATGAGTGTCAAATAAATATAATGTGAAAATACAAAATAAATATATATAGTTACTCATAAATATAATATAAATAGAGATATAAATATATATATAAATAATCCACCTTATATAAATATATACAGTGAACACCGTGGACATTACATGATATGAAGAGGGATAGATAAATAATAAGTGATAAAATGTTTGATTAAATAAACCTCCACATGAATGGAAAAAAAAGGGAGGAAAGAAAAGGGAAAAGGAGATCGGTGGCGACTAACGTGTGCAGACATTTGTATCTGGGCGTAGTTATATTAACAATTAGAACACTTATGTTGTATGATTATAGTGAGTAGTTGCAGTTGTTAGGTAAGAGACAAAAAGACATGTAGAGCAGACAGGACCGTTATTATAGTATACAAGTAAGTATATAATAAAGTGTGGTAATTACCTATAATGGTCTGAGACATCGGGAAATATTGGGGATAACACTATCCTCCCGATCTCTGTTTAGTCCCTTTAAAATAAGTATGGTTTCTGGTTTAATCGGATGCCAACCCACAGATATACTGAATATATGTCAACAAAGTCCCAATAAGTAACGGGTGTAGTCTGCTTACCTTTTAGCGTACGTTTCCTGTTTGTGGTTTCCCCAGGACAGGTGTGTCCGGGTAAGATTACCACGGACTTTTGAATCCCCCGCCGCCGGAAATGCGGCGCCGCCTCCCCTCAAGGGGCGTGGAGAGGAGGGGAACCCGCATCAATGGCGAGATGATTGACCTGCCCATCCTTCCAATCGCTCCAGCGCCCCAGGGAGAGGGGGCGCTGCATAACCAGCGTACGGGCACTGCCCCAGACCGTCCCCCTGCTCTCCGATCAAGTCCCCACCGCGTACCGCACGAGCCGTCCAGACTCCGCCCAAGTGCTGGCAGGGTAGCCGCTCGGCCATGTCGGGAATTGGCAAACAATCCCAGCATTGGCAGAGCCATGGGATTTACCCCATTAACAAGAACACCACCTAAACTCACAGGTACGCATAATGACCAAACATATATACTATGTCCAAATGATTGACACATTATTTTGGATACTTACGATTGCACAATTTTGATTGTTCAAATTCATAGATTTCATAATCTCCTGAAGAAGCGGTCACATACCGCGAAACGCGTAGAGAATTACTTGATGAATATCGAATGATGTTGCATTATTTTTGTTGATATAACATGCCCATAAAAATGTGTGTTTGATGTTTGTAAAATCACACATGAATTTGTTACAAGTCCTATCTTGATTTGTACTATTGTTAACTTGGTTTATGTTAGGTCAAATAAACCGTTGAAATAATTTCTTTGCCGTTGTAAAGTCCCATTTTCGTGTGTGCCGGTCAACCGTCTAGGGTTGCCTGGCCAGGGGTGCCACAAACACATTGGTTGATTACCGTGTGTATTTTTTGTCTATATCCCTTTTAAGCCGTAAAGAAGTACAGATTTTCAGCAGACTCCACCATTTACCGGGTGACCTTATCACACACTGCAAGTGGTCTTGTTACTTTATCATGTTGTATGCAGGAGTACAGGGAGCTGCACCTTCCATGTCATGTGGTTTTATTGTTTGCATATCCTTGGCAAGCGGCTGCTTATAAAGCAAGTCCACCCATGTGTCCTAAAGCACACATTTCTCTTAGCCAGAAGAGGAAATATAATAAAAAGGTTAAATGCCATGTTAGACTGTTTGCACATCGCCTAACTGAGAATTGTGCGGGCAGTATGCAGCTGTGTGCACATCAATGTGATGCACCCAATGTTTATCAATGGACAGGCCCCCCGTCTCAGCCATGTGACTGGTGTGCTGTACAAATAAAAAACAGTAAGGCCATGTGTCCACTGCTTGTTTTTTTTTTTGGTCTGGACTGGTCTGGTCAGAGCAGCTGATTTGGTGGCCTGTTTTACAGGGCACGTCGCTGCCGCATCTCCTGTATTAATTATCATTACATAGACATTGATCACAATAGAATTGCTTCTTTGAGCCCCTGAACAGAATGATAATGCTGTATGGAGAATAATCATGACCAATACTTTCCAGCGACTAATTTTAAAAATTTGTATGCAGCATATGGGGTTTATGTCCACTAATTATTTTTCCCTGCAATGGCCACACGTCCGTAGCGAGGAAAAGACGCAGAGAGGACACTTTCCATTCTAATGAATGGGACCGTTTCCACTCTGCGTTATCTGAGCGGTGCGACTGCGGTGCTGTTTTGATGCTGCAGAATGCTGCGTCTTCATTGAAGCACCGCACAGTGCGGTCGGAGACACATTCTTAGAAGACCAATGGACGTGTCTCCAAGACACAAAAAAGCCCTCGATTTTCAAGCGTCGTTCTTCTGCGTCTTTGGTATGCTTAATCAATACGGCGTGACCCCGCCAATGCGACGTGAGTGCACCTAAAGTGCCGGCAACTTGCGAATCTCGTGAAATGAATCTGCCGGCAAATGTGGCCACTTGTGTACATCCAGCGCAGGGAATTGACAGTGGACACATGGCCTAAAGCCCCCCATACACGTCTAGATTTTCTGTTCAATCAACTTAAAAAGATAAATTTTTGGGGTCAGGGAAATTGGTGATTGATTGTAATGTTTGCCAACTGTAGTAACAGATATTTGATCAACTTTTTTGGGATCAATTTCAATACAACTAATTAAAATTTACCAGCATCTCCATTTAATTTTCAATAAATTTTTTCCCCAATTTTAATTGTTTTAGGTTGATCTAACTATGTGGGCTGCCATAGATTTTCAATCAATCAACCAAAAAATTGGTTTAATTAAATTGATTGGATTAAAAATCTAGATTTGTATGGGAGCCTTAAGGCACACCACTTATTATAATCTGGCTGTAAAACCTGTACAGAGGAAAACACTGCTGTAGACGGAAGGAGGGAAATAAATCGAGGCTCTTATCAATATCTGACAGGGTGACATAAGTTTTCCATGTTACCGCTAGTTTATTGTTTATCTGGTAAGTCTGTAAACATTAAACGCCGTACATGTGGTATATGACCTGTTCTAATTTAGAACCGTTGCTATGTTTTTATTGATTTAATCTGTGCCACTTCTGTGTAGATTCAGATTGTTTCAGTCCTGTGAACGTAGGTTGCATAAGCTGGTAACTGGGTTTCATAAAGAGAATAAGTTCATTAAGCCCCCCATACACGTTTAGATTTCCACACGATTTTTTGGATAAATTGTGTGGAAATCTTAACGTGCATGGGGGGCTTAAAGAAATTAATATCAGGTACTTAAAAGTGTAATTTGGCCCGAAATTGGCTGCCGAATCGGTTTAAGCCATTACGGACATTATTAGATCTATTTAGTTACTCATAGACATACTCTTAGTGCTGGCACACAAAGGGTGCCTGGACGATTTTTACTCGAGTAGTATATGGCATTTCTAATATTTTACTTCCTGGAAAGAAAGCATTCATAGCACAAGTGTATCAAAAACCTTTCCATTGTGTCCTGCTCTGCTTTCTCCACATTTCTGTTTATAATGCTGAAGGAAAACATGATGCAATTTAGCAGTGGAGAGTCATATTCCCCCGGGTCTCCATCACAATCCTGACTGAGAATCTGCACAAAATAGTGACAGGAATGCATTTCAGTGTTTCTCACCATTCACCATAGGCCTCCAGCAAGGTAATGGTCTGTCTAGCACCTTTATGGATTACCTCAGCTAGACATACACTGTTCGGTATGTCCATTCTGAAATTGATTCCCGCAAACCTGTTATGATCGACCAAAAGTGAAATCGAACAAAAAATGGATTGAAAAGTGATCAGACATATTGGTAAATTTTGCTCGATCATATCAAAATCGCTGGAAATGCCTAGAAAAAAAAACTCACCAGATATTTGTACAATCGTATTTACAAACATAATCGCGGTCCTAATTCCGACATACCATATATACTTGAGTATAAGCCAGCCCAAATATAAGCCAAGGTACCCAATTTTAGAAAAAAAAATCTGGAAAAACTCAATGATTCGATATGCAGCAACTAAGGCAAAGAAACACACAGCAAATGTACTTTTGTTTTGAGGTGTAATTATTTAATTCAGCAGATTTGTGAGTTACAAAGCCCCTGAACATGGTAGCATCACTAGAAGTGCTGGAGATGTAGAGAAGTGTGGTGGGAACATTGTAAAGGAAGTATTGCGCTAGCATATCAAGTTTTTGCACAAAATGACTTTGAACCTAATTTATGCAAAAACTACATATGCTAGAGCAATATTTTTCAAATGTTCCCACAACCGTTCTGTACATCTCCAGCAAATTTGGTGATGATAGCATGTTTGGGGGTTTGCAGTTCACAATATAAAGTCCACCTACAAAATGCAGCGATTTTTCATTTTTTGACCTGAATATAAGCCGAATTTAATTTTTTTAAGCACATTGCAGGTGCTTATATTAGAGTATATACAAAAATTATAATTGTATTTTCTATCATAATTACAGACGCATGGTGCATGCGCTCCATAGTACGGTTGTAGATGGTGTTTACCTCAATCGCTCTGTGTGGAAGAAGGATGAATTGATGTTAGTCTGGCGTACGATCACAAAATCACAGAACAAAATCAATTTTAAGATGGATGGTTCAAACGTTGACTCGTGTATGGGTAGCTTTAGAGTCATGGTGATTGGTTATCAGGGGTGTATTTCGGGCACTCCATTTTGTCTTCTGTAAAGCTGGCCATACATTGGTCTTAAATTTTGTTCAAGCAGTTTAAATTAAAATCCGATTTCTTTAATCAGAATCCAAATTAAGTCTCAATACAGAAGAGGGCTGATCTATGTTAGTTATTTGTAAACCTAGCCAATATCTTGGATAGTGACCAAGCTGAGACCGATCCCATCCTACCGAATTTAAGAGAGTGTTGAAGCCTTAGGCCATGTTTCTACAGCATTATGGGCTGCGCTGAAACCCCTGCGTTAATCGCATGCCTTGACAGGGATGTCTGCGCATCGCATACATATGAAAGACCACCCTGCCTGTTTCCATGGCATTCATTGGGTCTGCTGGCTGAGACGTTAACGTAGGGCAGTACGTCAACATTTCCTGTCTACTTGCCCGCTGAACGCAGTGGAAAACAGGTGGGACAGGAAGTCATGCATATGTATGCGTATCCTCGCATTCCTAAACTCTGTGGAAACATAGCCTTAGATAGGTGGTGCATTGTCTTTTTGATCATTAAGGACGTTTTTTGCCCTCTTTTAACTAAACTACCTAATGCATATGTGCCATTAGAGAGGCAAGATGGATTGTTCTCTTGATCTCCTCCAACTGGCTTTACACTAAATTCAGTCATGTGCAGATGAGGTGTTCTGACCCTGCTTATTTGCATACCTATACCAGGAAATTCACAGAAGTCATTTAGTTGGATAAGAAGTGCAACCAGGGGACTTTTTAGAAGAAGGTTGATAATGGCAGCTCTCCTTTCTTGTGGGAGGTGTAAGAGATTGTTCGTTTTTCCTTTACCAGTATGAAGGCTGAATGATCAGGGCTTACACAATGGCAGAAAGAGACGAGCTCATACTCGTAGCTCTGTGCAGGGTAATCATTTATAAAGAAAAAGTGTAATACTGGGAAAGCCCTGATCTAGGCAAGCCTGGACTGCATTTTTCAGTTGTTTAGCCTTGCGACACTATAAATGAGGTGGGAACATAACTTCTGTTTTACGAATATTTATTAGCCTGTTATCATTCTTATAATAACACACAATAGAGAGAACATATTGTGGATGCAATTTTGCTGGGCAGAAGGAAGCAAGATAGGTAGGCAGTACTGATAAACACTAAGGTAAGTGATAAAAATTGCTTGAAAAAAAAATGGTGTTTGGGTAGAAAGTGTACAGCTGCTATTTCTTTCACAAACTAGTGTGTAGTGCTGACATCACTGTAACAAAGTATAATGAGCTGTATGAAGGAGCAGTTAACTTAAAGTAGCCATACATGGTTCAATTTGCAACAAATCGATCATCCATTCGATTGAAGTATTCAACCATTGAATCGTAGATCAATTGTAATTGAATTGAATGACACACCACGTTGAGTGTCCTCTCTTAAATATTTCCATTACTGCAACAGCAGCCTCACGATAACCTGACCTACGCGGAGTCATCATAGTATTCTGACTACAGTCAAAGTGGTGACTGAATGGATCGGGGGTTAATTACTTGGGCAGGAGTATGTAGTCTCTCTATGCAGTCTCCGCTGCATCATACTTTCACTACGATCACATTCAAGCACACTACCTATTAAGCCCCCCATACACCTTCAGATTCCTCCATACAACTTTCATGAGACCTACCAACAACTATGTAGTATAGTGACCTCCCTGATAGAATACATAGTGATTGGAAGGTGTAGAGAGGTCCTCATATTACATGGTTTTGGTAGAAGAAAAGTTGGTTGTACAGAAGTTGCATAGTAATTGTATGTGGTGTATGGGGGGCTTTATGACTTTATTTTCATGGGTAAACATTTCCATGACTGCAACAGCAGCCTCAATGTAACCTAACCTATGCGTAGTAATCATAGTGGTCTGACTACAGGCAAAAAAAGCATACATACAAACATCCTATTCTGCCGACCAGTAGAGAAAACAGTATGCTAATTGATTGGATCTAATCACAATTGGTTGGGACAAGGAATAGTATGTAATTTACACTCGATGTGGTAGCAATCAATTAAGATTTTCCAACTGGTCCGATCAAATTTCGATCGAGCAAATTGACAATTTAAATCGAATTGAAACTATCGTTCCATGTGGACATGATTAAATTTTCAATCGACCGACCAAAATAAACGATCAAATTACATCGATTGAACAGTCAGTTGAACCGTGTATGGCTAGCTTAACACTGGTCGATTTTCCAATCAATTCCCGAGCAATTGACTGGCGTGCATGTTCTTGGTGATCGCTTGTTTGCGAATCAAACGTGGCCACCCTTTCTACAAAGAAAACTTGATCGAACAGGAAACCAACATGTTGGTAAATCCCTGTTCCATTGCTATTACTTTGGAAGGGGACCAGGGTCAAAGTACTGAACTGGAATCGATTGCGCAAAGTAATGCGCATCAATTCACCATCCTATTGATGAACATGGGTCCATACCTGCTCCATCGATGAATGCTCGAGTGCAGTGTGATGACGTCACCACGCTACACTCGAGCATTCATTGATTGAGCAGGTATGGACCCATGTTCTACCCTTACTCTTAAGGGTACATGTCCATTGGGCCAATCCACTTTTTGCAGCGGTGCACAAATGCACCCTATTCATTTGAAATTTTGAAAAAACTTGCCTGATGTGTTGGCAATGGATCTGGTCCTATTCAAATGAATGGGTTGTGTCTGTGTCTTTTGAATAACACACAAATAAAAGTCCTAAATCAGACCTAAATTTGAAAGATTAGATTATGGATTCATATATATATACTCACTAACTTGCATTGGAATGTCTCCTTACCTGGACGCATTGGCTGTATTCGTATCTATAAATAAAAGTGGGTGTCCATGTAAATCTAGCCATCAACTACTGAGCCTTTTCTGTGCCCCCAGTCCTCTTGGTACGCAAGTCTCCCCGTCCATGTGCTTTACCTATTCAAGAAGCCAACATATAACTTTGTGATTGGTTGGCTGACTTCATAGATGTGGCACTAGGTGCTTTAACCTGCATAAAGAAATTGGTTGTTTTAAAGAGACAGACACAGCATTTCAGATCATTTTCGTTCCTCTACACCAGTGTTTTTCAACCTTTTTTGGGCAAAGGCACACTTAAAAAATCGTAGGGCACCGACGATACGCATAATCGCGGCGCACTTCCGGTCCCTGCCGGAAGTACGTCATCAGCAGGTGCCCCGCTGGAACGCAGATGCGTACCAGCAGAGCAAAAACACTGCCCCTGGTCTGTGGGGACGCGTGTTGCTAAGCAACTGCATCCTCACAGAGCCAGTCCGTGTATAACACGGATCGGCTGTATAAGTCTTATAGTATAAGAGGCAGCTAGATAGGAGGGCTGTGGGTGGGGTCAAAAACCCACCACCATACATAGACCTTTTTCTCTTCCTCTAGCCATACATGAATAGACTTTTGTAGGATCAATCTTAAATTCCTCATCTTGTGCGATTAAAATATTATCTGTCAGTGTAACATTGATGGTACTACCAGGAAGTTTGATTCACTTTCTTTAAGCCTGTGTGCATGCACCATAATCCAATGGGATACAAATACAAATAAAAAACAGTCAGTCAGATACTTGTAGGATTGACTAAATTAACCTATATGAATTAAGGCTGCCATACACACCCCGACGGTGCAGACAGACCTTCCCCGATAATCACCGGAATGCAAACGTGATGACGTCATCACGTTTGCACCCTGGTGCATTATGGGGCCCCTTCAGTCGGCTTATCAGCATGTGTATGGCTAGCATTACTTCTCACTAATGAAAACAAAAACATCTCATTAGAATGAGTGACTTGTTACATCATTTATTGTTGGTCCACGTTAATTGAAATAAATGCTGTGATTGTAACTGGGCATCACAAGCTGTGCTATGTAAACATATTTCCCTAAATGGATAAATGTCATACAATGGTGTACACTGTCTTGAGTGATGTTTGTTTCTTTTTTTATATACAGTATCCATTGTTTTTGGTATCCCCACTGTGAAGCGAGACAAGCAGAGCTACCTATTGGACACATTGAGCTCCATTTTCTCAGAGATGTCTGCAAGCGAAAAAGAAGATTGTGTCGTCATTGTGTTTATCGCAGAGGTATGGCTGACAATGTGATTTGTTTTCTATCGACTAAAACTCAAACTAAATTTTTATTATGTGTTTTTAGTCTCAATTATTTAGTGAAAATGACAAAACCGATGGTTTATACGTAGTGTAGCACACAGTGCGAGTGATTGAAACAGGGTTGTTAAGATAGCAATGTATGCTTTTTAGAAACGCCCAGTGTTGCATGCCTGATTTTTTCATGGAGAATGGAAGTGTGAAATGGAATATACTTAAAGGGCTACATACAGGCCCCCTACTAGTTTTCTTTCTGATCTCTACCCATGTGGCATGCTTTTTGTCAGACTGTGAGCATGCACATCCCTTGATCTAATTTTCTTGTGTCCAGCTCTGCCTTGCAAAGGATAAGATGTTTTAAATTACAGTATTCCCATTCTCCAGTACTTCCTAGAGCAGTGATGGCAAACCTATGGCCCGCGTGGCAGAGGTGGCACTCTGAGCCCTCTCTGTGGGCACCCGAGCTGTCAGTCAGCACGAAGGAAAGAACAGCAGCCTATTGGCGCTCAATGCTGTGAGTTCTCTTCCCCTTTCTTCTGATAGCACACACAAACTTCTGATTGCCCCATACCCTCTCAGATTATATCTAAGAAAGTAGAGTTGTGTGATTACATGTTTCATATGTGTATATAATTTGTGTGTGTGTGTAATGCAGGTTATATTGCCATGCTGGCACTTTGAGATAAAAGGGGGGGTTTGGGTTTTAGTTTGGGCGCTATTTTTCTAAAAGTTTCGCCACCACTGTCCTAGAGTTTCGTATTCTCGGACTGCTTTAAATGCACTGTATGTCTTAACCTTCTGGGCGGTACGAGCTTTTCACGCTGTTTTTAATGGCACGAAAAGCATTTTCCCCCGCAATCGCGGCAGAGTACACTGTACTCCGCCGTGATTGCCGGCTCTCCGCCCAGCCCTCTACACACTGCCGGTGTCAAATAGACGCCGGCGGTGTGTGGAGAGGAGAGCGGCGCCCCCTCCATTAACCTCCTTAGTGTTCATCATGAGCCCATCTCGTCCAGAGTTTGTGTGAAGAAAAAACTCTGGATGAGCTGTGCTCCCATGAAAGCCGCATATCCCCGGAAAGCTACGACGATGCTGCTTCCAGTTCCAGCAGCTCTGCGGCTTCACTGATCGCGTCACGGGGACGCGGAAGGGGGCGAGGGTGAGCAGTGCCATAGACCTCCATGTTAATGGAGGGGCTTCTGCTCTCCAGACCTCACTGCCAGTGTCATGAATGACACTGGCTGTGTGGAGAGGGGAGGGGGGAGGTACCTTGTACACTGCTGCCATTGCCTGTACCACACTGTTAAAAACGGTGCGGTACAGGCGGTGCGCTAGGGAGGTTAACATGGTCTATGGCGCCGCCCCCCTGCCCTCTTTGGCGTCACAGATGATGCCGAAGACACAGGGATGGAAGGGCTGCGGGCACACAGAGGCGATCAAACTGCGCCCGAACTGAGTTTGGGCAAATCGCCCAGAAGGTTAATAATCGGATTACTTGTTCTGTTATAATTTGTTACTTTTTTTGTATTAAATACATGTACCTTGTTCAAACAATGCATTAACAGAAGAAGGCAGTGTAAGTAAGAAGATTTACCCTCCCATTACCCTAAAAGAGCCTCTCTCCATTACTGCAGATGGGCCGTGATGCAGTGTGGACAGGAAAAAACACAGTGTAGCGTGCTTTTTTTCCGTGTCCACACTGCACCGTGGCTTATCAGCGGCTCAAATGTGTGCCCGTGCCGGCTGCAGTTTTGCTGCAGGTTTTAGCCCATGACAGTCTAGTGACTGTCAATTGACTAAAAGAAATGTGGTAAAACTGCTTGTAGACAGCAGGGAAACCGGACAGAAAAACACTTTCTGCATGTGTTTTTCTGTCCTCCGAAGTGGAGCCTTACCCTCACTTATGTAAAAAGAAACCAAAGTCGGGTATTGCATGACAGTGCTTCATTTTCAGCCACAAATTCACTTTACACAAGGTACATGTTTGCTATTTGAGACATGGCATTCAATATTCTTGTTTTTTTTCATGTTTCTTATTTTTAATAAAATACCACTGTAATAAAGGAAACCATAAAAGGAGAAGTCAGAAAAGTTCTCTGGAGCCAGCGGTTGTAACCCTGACTGTCTATGCTGTTCCCAGAGAAAAATTCACCAATTGGCATTGTTGGCTATTTCCGTTACCAAAGGCCTTCTAAAACAATTTATTATTCATCCGAGATAAAATTTACACACAAAGACAAGAGCATGTAGAGTACGCACACCTCAGTACTGACCCGGTAACAACCACTTAAAACAGGAGACTTTTGTGTACGAATTGATCTTTTCTATAGAAAACCTGAATGGGGACTTTACTGGAAATAATGACATGTGCTGTTTCTACCAGGTGAATGTCCAGTATGTAAGAGAAGTTGCCAACAGTATAAAGGACAAGTAAGTTCCTAATTTTATCTTATTCTTTGGAGAATGGAGAACCTCTACTGGTATTTCTTCTGTATAGATTCCTTAAGCAAATTAAACATAACGAAAATATAGCTTGGCAAGAAATGGTAATTTCAAAGTTCAGTTGCCCCCTGCTTAGATATGCAGCATGATTGTATATTACCGTAACTTTAATCACTTCAGACTATTCCCACAGCAACTCTGCGTGGTTATAAAAGTATATATTTTATACCCATACCTAGAGATGCTTATCCCTATATACACAGGGGCCTGTGAATTCATGGCATGTCTATAGTAGTCATATGGTCAATGGTTAACCATGCTGTCCAATGACAAAAGTATTGAACTTTGGCTTTGCACCCTATAGTAGCATCATGAAAGATTCTGCAGAACTTGTCCTATGACTAAATCTGGGCATAGACGTCTCGATCTGCTGCTGATTTTGCCGCAGATCTTCCGCGGATTGATCTTCCATGAAATCGCTTGCATATTGAACGCGGGTAACTCCATAGCACAGGTCACCATGCAACAACAGAAAGCATGTGTAATGTGTAATAACTGGGTTAATTAAACACACAATGATCAAATTACAGTAGTCCAAACCTTTCAAAACAAGTAAATGTTAGCATCCAGGAAATTAAGCATTCTCCTTACTTTTTGAAGAAGGGGTGTTCCCCACAACACATCACTGACCCTTTCCTGGTATGCCTGAAAACCTGCCTGGTAAAACCTGAACTACACAGCTACAAAAACTACATTAAACTTAAAAATATCCGGAAGTAAGAATAATGGTGTAACCAACTAAGAGCAAATTCCCATCCAAACAGAGACCATTCATAGACACCACAATGTACAAAACCACATTGGTTCACAATATTACAGGTAATATCTGATGGATTCAGGACCAGTGATAATGTTATGTTTAATGTTAATTATGTCTTTATGTTTCAATCTAAAACTAATATCCTCAGTCATGTCATACATTATATAACTGAGCAAGCAAACCACTGCACACAGATGGTGAGATTTTAATTGGTGATGAGGGCCTCATTTGTACGGCTTAACATCTGTAGCCTTCACATTGTTTGTCCTTTCAAATACTGTGTCCATCTCTTCATATGTGCTGATCCTGGAAGCATCAATTTTTTATGTTCTGTTTTTATTTTGCAGCTTTCCTCGTGAACTCCATTCTGGTGTCCTTGAAGTTATTTCTCCTCCAGCATCCTATTATCCAGATTTCTCCAATATTAAGGAAACGTTTGGAGACTCCAAAGACAGAGTGAGGTACTGTACTGTAATAGTGTTCTGCATTAACAAATGAAAGAGATTCGTTTAAATTTATTTGTAAATTGATAGAAAGACATTCTGATTTATGGAGAGAAAAGACTCATTATTATGGCAAGGGACATGCTGGCGGCATATTAAATTTTAAACTTTAACAGCAGTTCTGAACACAGTTTACAAAAAGGCTCTGTGTAGTAGTAGCAACTCTTATTCTGCCATGCTGAATCTCATACCACCCTTTCATGTAATTCAACGTTTCCTGTAGAATTTAGAATTTGCTTTTCCTGTTCAGTTGAGCAGTAAGTAAGATTGCTTTGAAGTATCTGGCGGGTTATTAAGACCTCTTCATTGATTTGGTTTATGATCATCTAAAAGTAATCAAAACTTAAGAATGTGTGTGAGGTGTATTTTTTTTTTTTTGCAAAATGACAAGCTGACGTTGTTTGTTCTTAGATGGAGAACTAAGCAAAACTTGGACTTCAGCTTCCTTATGCTGTATGCACAACCAAAGGGCACATACTACTTGCAGGTATGAATCTTTGCAGTGATTTTAGGCAGATTTCATTCAACGTAATTGAAGTTCTGTATTTTTCACTACATTGACTGCATTTAGGAGGGAAATATTTGTATTCATCTGCTATGGTGTTTTGGCTGCAGTGTGGCGTTTGTCCTGTTGCTGAGATAGGTGTTCTATTACGGCTACATTCAGATGGTTGAAAACTGCAAATGAGCCACTACATGCAGGAATTTGCGTTTGCATTTTTGGTGGTCATTTAACAATCCTCACCATACCAATGGGTAGGCACCATGCAACTGAGATATATTGTGTCCAATTTGAGTTTATGGGCACTCAGGAGCAGCAAACAGGTGGGTCTCGATTGTAGCCTATAGGTTTTGTATAGGTTTTCAGTTTGATTTTACTCTAGTGCTAGTTGATTTAGTTAGTTTAAAGCCACTCTGAAACCAGTGTTTGCACTTTAGTTTGTTTCTATGAACTGGCTAATTCAATCCTATCTAGCTATAACAAAGATGGAAACCTAAGGACCCCCATACAAATATGGATCCCCGGGTGATTTTGCGGGTGATCGCAAAATAGAGGTGCCCACCTTTAATGATCAGAATAGCACCGCAAGTCAATCACAGGGCAACCTGCCTTGACTATTGTTTTCTGGTTGACCAGAGTACCCATGCAAAGTATCTGACTGGAATCATGTGCGAGTGGCACACATGGCGATTCCTGTCTGTTCCGCGGCTGGCCAAAACAGCATAGTGATGTCACCACGTTGTGATCGGTTGCTGCCCAAACGCATGGGAATCCATGCATGTATGCCTAGCTTTAACCCTGGTTGTGGGTATTTACAGTTTTGAATCTGGTTTGAATTGAAGCATACATACAGGCTGTAGTGGGGCTCCAGCTTGTAATAGTCCATAGAACCAAAATAATAGTTACAGCAGTATTTTGTTTTTTAAGCACAATAAAAATGAAAGGTAATGGAAGGCTGAAACTGAACATAGTGAGGCAGTGAGGCTGATATGAAGATTAAGAAAATGAAAGAATGGCATAGGCTGGTGTTCACTGGCATGTATATGTATGCTTCTAGTATGTATGTAAAGTATATGTACCGCACATATTGTCAACTGGAATTCTAACACACAGTTACACATATATACAGCATACCACAATACTTCTACCGTACAGCACACCAGTCATTTTTGTGTAGCCTTTTGCCTTTATAGCAGCTTGACCGAAAGGTAGATACTTTAGTGCTACACGCGCTGTGATTGCAGTGAGGTAGTCTACTGGCATTAGCAGGGCTGTGGAGTCGGTCGATAAATTCCACGACTCCGACTCCTCAGTTTCAGAT
>CM070032.1:173991784-174007667 GCA_036250615.1 Ptychadena robeensis
GGAAAAATCGATCCAAAATCAGTTTCCCTATGTGGTACCATTTTAGCTAAAATTACAATCGATAAACAATTGCAACATCTGGATTCATCTATCTGGTTTTATCGATAGTAAATATTATTGGTACTTTTTTTTATTTATTAGATGAAACTACCATGGGACCTAATAATGTTCAGCATTTGATAGAATATCTAACTGGGTGGGACTCCAAAGTGAAATGTTTCTGATCTTTGTACCATGACATTATTTATGTACAATAGCCATTTCTTTACAATAAGAGCTCTAACATTGTATTTCCTTTCCAGATATTTATTAAACTGAAGAAATGAAGTCTACTGTGTAACATGAAGCGTTACCGCCCTCTGCTGGGACCGTGCAAAACTACTCTGAAGTCTGAATGGCCTTACTGGGAGACAGAAGGAAACTATATAGATGTTCTATTTTTATGCTGGAGAAAATCTTGCTTTTTATATTTAAGAATTCTTTGTTCTTTTTACAAGAAAATTTACTTTTAGTAGTTTTAGATTGCATTTAAGAACGACATTTGTGTTGAAGATGACCGAAGTTGTATGCACACACACAATGCACTCAAGACTTATTGCCGAACCTATTGTGGTTCTTTTTTTTATTTGTAGGATTAAGGTACCAACCACTGTAAATGTTGATATTTGATGGTAAATCCCCTATTACTGACCAAATAATTTTTTTCCGGTTCCACAAACCTCTTGTACCAAGTTGGCATGGAATGCAATGGTTGCTATGATAAGGGAGCAATGAATAGTTGGAATTGAAGTTAAAGCTGACTTGATGTTAAATAAAGCAGTTTGGAGCAGATTCAAAACTAATATTTAAGTAAAGGCATACCAAGATGTCTGCAAGTAAAGGCACCTAAAGTTCTACTGGTGTCTCTGAACCATTTGGTTGGCTTGCTGAGCTGAAGCCCAGGACCTGACTGCCTGGTGCTCCCTGACGAACATGGATATGAGAGTCAATGTTTTTCTTTCAGTTCATTAGAATATAATCTGCACTGGTTCTCCACTCATTAGTTTCAGACAATCCAAGGAATATTTTTTATCTTATCACATTTGTGCATTTACTTTGATAAAGACAAACCTTATTGCACACATCAGTGCTTATACTCCTCAGGAGCAATGCAACTTCAGTAGTGTACATCCGTTGACTTCCACTGAAAAACCATTGTGTAATTACAGAACTTTTTTCAGCTCCATTTCTCCTGCCTTTTCTGTTGGTGCCTTGACAATGTGTCTGTTATGAGCTGACTTTCCTGCCTTTTTTTAACTGATTTCATTATCCAAATGTACATTACATGGTAGCATTGTCCTGCATAGTGTTCTGTAGCAATATATGATAACTGCAGTTTACTCCAGTTATAGGGCAGCCTTGGCAAATAAAGTAAAAGACAGCAAGAAATTATTCAAGTGCCTCTTCTACCACAAACATTGGCTACATCAGATAAATCATGGTGTTGCTTTTTTATAATAGTGGCCAAATTATTGGCTCAGGCCAAGCTCTCCTCCAGCGTGTGGAGTTGAGCACCTGTGAAGATAAAATATTGAGAGCTGCTTTGCCTACTTGTTTTGAGCTGTTTTGGGTTTTTTTCAAGTCCATGCACCTTGAGGATCTTGAGGAATGACTAGGCAGTAATGGTATACATATTTTATACACAGTACTGTGTTACTAATTATTGACTAAGGAGCATGACCTATTTACAATATATTCAAAGGAGCAGATTATTGCTATCATTGTTATGCAAGCAATAAAAGATGAAACTAATGTAATAGGGCAAAGAGGAAAGTGTTACTGGTCACTCACCAACCAGTTATTTATTGTTCTGACTTTTGTAAAATGCGAAATGTGATTTGCTGATGTGGGCTTCCTGCCTGCCACTGAACTTCACCTTCATTTAATAGTGTAACTTAATGAAAGCCTTATTCAGGGGTGAAACCTATTCTGTAGTGGTTGACGATCATTTGCCCTACATCAGTTCTTGCTAATGTCGAATATATGCTGTCCTAAAAATGATGAGATCTATATAATATCATTAAGTATCTGAGAGGCTAGTAGTGGTAGCTCAAGTACACACACTAGGCTTAGTTCTCTTATGAAGGATCGTTCTGCGTTTAGTCAGTTTCTCTCTGTTACAGCTGAATATTTCCCTAAATCTATTAATGATTATATTATGTAGGGCCAGTTTTCTTGGCATTGTCTGTTTAAATCAATCTTCCTAAATGTGTGCCTTTGGGTGGGGGTCAAACGTTTTACAATCCTAATGTGTTTACAAAGCAGTTTGAAGTTTCTTTATAGAATATTTTAAAATAGTTGTTTAATGGGTGTCCGTACTTTAGTGGGTTATCCAGTATGGCCAGTATCATTCATGTTTTGGGCTGCTACCGTTTTAACCACCTTTTCATTATTTTTTGTTGACTCTATGTATGCTTGTACAGAACTACTGACTGTAAAGAGACAAGGAAGGGGATGCTAAGTATCTAAAACTGACATTTGAGTATGTAACCACAGTTTAGTGGCACACAATCTTTGGCATATGATCTGTTCTGGCCCCATGACTCAGGGGGAGGTGGCGCCATAGACCTCTGTTAATGGAGGGGGTATCGCTTTTCCACGCACACATCGCCGGCGCCTCGATGACGACAGCGATGTGTAGAGGGGAGGGCCTGCAGGCTTGGCAAAGTACAGTATACTCTGCCGCAATCTCCCCGTTTCGCGGCCAGAAAAATGGCACAAAACGGCCATAATCCCCAGGAGGTTAAGTTTGCATGAATAAGTACTTGTTATCCATATGCAGTGCCCCACATTGCAGTTTTTTATGGTAACCAATTCTGAAAATTAAAATGCAGTTTTAGAGACTAGTATCACTACATTTCTATAACCATTCTATAACCCATTACATGAATGCATTTTAAACTTCCCTTTTTTTCCATGTTATATGAGAGGCTAGCGCCTTTAAATGAAGCTCAGGGCTATGTGTTATGTCTTCCCAAAGAATTGTGACTGTTGGAGCTGCTTCCGGAGACGTCACCGGTGTAAAGTATCTTTTGTAAATGGTGACATTGTAAGTATGTTTTGCATATAAAGATGACTTGTTTTATTTATTTTAATGGTACTTACGATCTTTCTTTGTGATTTGTAAACAATCTTTTAATTTATATCTTTCTGTTATGTTGCACTTTAAGCAGGATTTATTTTTCTTTGACTACTCTTCTGTTTCAGTGGAACATATTGCTCAAATCAGCCTTAATTAAAGTGAGTGTTTTCAGTACACATGAAGTCTGTCATTTTATTTTCTGTTAATGAAAATAGCTTTGGGAACATTTACTTATTATATCCAATAGGCTAGTTCACATCAGTGCATTACATTTGCATTGATATGAATTGGAATGAATGTTTTCATGCCAGCATGCTTTGTTATCCTTCTCAACCTAGCAACCAAAACAATAGCGGGGGCATAGGGGTCTGGTTGGATAAGAAGTAATCAGAATGGAATATATCCGGCCCTATAATGAACCTGGTCTTTTAGGTAAAGGGGAGGGGTGACAGGCATGTGTTCCCCTCTCAGCCAGGAAAAGCCAAATGCCATACTTACAGGTTACAGGGTCTTCTCCCATTACTAAAAAAGGTTAAGAAATGGCCCTAGAAATAGGCAATGTCATTAAAAAAGTTACGTGCACCCATTTATTGTGAGCTACTCAGATGAGTACCAGGAGATGGTGTTTGGTACTCACCCCACATGTAGCGTGGTTTTAAGTGCAGTCTTCCTCATGTGTTATATATACAGTACTACTCCATTCCTGTCTTGGACAGAACTAAGAATTGTCAGAAAGAGAAAGCCATATCCATATGCGGGTACACTTTGTGCATTGTGTCATATATGTGACATACAGTGGGCACTTCAATCTACATTGCACTGAAGAGGGAATGGAATTGCCGCACTGAAGAGAGCAGGGTTACAGCACTGGAGGGTGGACGGCATCTTATACACTTAAGGGCCTCTAGCAGATCCAAGCTAAATCTCTCATACTGATGTGTATTGAGTATTGCATACAGCAATACACAGCAATTATGGAAAGCACACGCAATGCTGCCTGTATATATAAGTATATAAAATAACTGCCCGTTGCTCAGTGCTGATACCCAGCAACTTGCCAGAGAAGCTGGAAAAAAAGGCTTAGCTGGCAGTGACATCTGGTGGCCATTCTGTATAATACACCAAACATACAGACGCTTGATTAAGTTATGCACACACCAAGCAATACAAATGTCTATACACATTGCTAGGTTTTCTCTCAGCATGTGGACATGCGGAACAGTTACATGCACCCCTGATAAAAGCACTACATATTTCTTCTAAAATAACCTTGCAGTGCCATGCTTGTCAAATCACACACAATGTACTGAAACTTGGCAAGTCCTCTCCTTTTGCTTTTGTTCTACTTGGTCAGATGTCCTTGATCGGGTGGAGAAGTGTAAACTCCTCTTTATATACTGTATCAAGAAAACTGAATAATCTAGTGACTGATTGGCTCTATACTTTCATGATAGAATAATAAAACATACTATTGCTAAACATTCTGTCAGGAATCTTAACCCTATCCTCATCTATCAATCTGCAATAAGAAAGACGGGCAAGTTCTTGTACAAAAGAGACATCTTTGCATTCCTTCTTTCTATGCTTTTAAAAATCTTGATTTTTTTTAAAACTGATAATTATATACTGTAGGTTAGACCATACCCAATCACTTCCATGCTCATTATTAATAGAAGATCAATATTTTTTCAGACCACAAGACGCACCCTTATTTTCCCTTCACTTTTGGGGGAAAAGTGTATCATATGGTCTGAAGGTGTGGTAAAATAACTTTTTTTTGGGGGGGGGGGGTCTCATGTGCCCCCATGGGTACTTCCAGTCAGCCTCTTGATTGGCCAGCTGGGACTATGTGATTGCACTCAGTGCCCTGAAAGGCAGGCAAGGAGCCCATTATGGCGAGAGAGACATGCACAGTCCTGGCCAAAAGTTTAAGAATGACACAAATATTAGTTTTCACAAAGTTTGCTGCTGCGCTGCTTTTAGATCTTTGTTGCAGTTGTTTCTGTGATGTACTGAAATATAATTATAAGCACTTCATACGTTTCAAAGGATTTTATTGACAATTACATGAGAGTTAAGCAAAGAGTCAGTATTTGCAGTGTTGGCCCTTCTTTTTCCAGACCTCTGCAAATCGACTGGGCATGCTCTCATCAACTTTTAGCCCAAATCCTGACTGCTGGCATCTTTTTTTTTTTTTTTTTTTTTTTTATAATGACTTCTTTGAGTTTGTCAGAACGAGTTGGTTTTTGTTTGTCCACCCGCCTCTTGAGGAATGACCACAAGTTCTCAATGGGATTAAGATCTGGGGAGTTTCCAGGCAATGGACCCAACATTTCAACGTTTTGATCCCGAGCCACTTAGTTATCACTTTTGCCTTATGGCACGGTGCTCCATCGTGCTGGAAAATGCATTGATCTTCACCAAACTGTTTTTGGATTGTTGGAAGAAGTTGCTGTTGGAGGGTGTTTTGGTACAATTCTTTATTCATGGCTGTGGTTTTGGGAAAAACTGTGAGTGAGCCCACTCCCTTGCATGAGAAGCAACCCCACATGAATGGTCTCAGGATGCTTTACTGTTGGCATGTCACAGGACTGATGGTAGCGCTCACCTTTTATTGTCCGGACAAGCCCTTTTCCAGATGCCCCAAACAATCGGAAAGGGGCTTCATCGGAGAATATGACTTTGCCCCAGTCCTCAGCAGTCCATTCACCATACTTTCTGCAGAAGATCAATCTGTCCCTGGTGTTTTTTTGGGAGAGAAGTGGCTTCTTTGCTGCCCTTCTTGACACCAGGCCATCTTCCAAAAGTCTTCACCTCACTGTGCGTGCAGATGCGTTCACACCTGCCTGCTACCATTCCTGAGCAACCTCTGCACTGGTGGCACTCCAAACTCGCAGCTGAATCCTCTTTAGAAGACGATCCTGGCACTTGCTGGATTTTCTTGGACGCCCTGAAGCCTTCTTAACAAGAACTGAACCTCTTTCCTTGATGATCCTATAAATTGTTGATTTAGGTGCAATCTTAGTAGCCACAATATACTTGCCTGTGAAGCCATTTTTATGCAAAGCAATGATGGCTGCACACGTTTCTTTGCAGGTCACCATGGTTAACAATGGAAGAACAATGATTTCAAGCTTCACCCTCCTTTTAACATGTCAAGTCTGCCATTCTAACTCAATCAGCCTGATCTTCAGCCTTGTGCTCATCAACATTCTCATCTGAGTGAACAAGACGATTACTGAAATGATCTCGGCAGGTTCCTTTTTTTTTATTTTTTTTAATATAATCTTTATTGAGGCATAGACAGCAGTGAAGGTAGAACATGGTCAGTCATCCACAGGCATATAAAAAAAAAAGGATCAGCAGGTTCTGTAATGACAGCAATGCAGTGGAAAGTTTTTTTGGGGATTTTGTTAATTTTCATGGCAAAGAAGGATTATGCAATTCATCTGAACACTCTTAATCAACTAACTAAACTAAATAACATTCTGGAGTATATGCAAATTGCAATTATAAAAACTCAAGCAGCAACTTTTCGAATTTTAAATATTTGTGTTATTCTCAAAACTTTTGGCCAGGACTCTACATACATTTCTGTTAGATCGTGCATCTGTGGAGTCTGGACTTCTCTATGTTGACTGCAAGTGTTCACATCTGGTGGCTGAAATTGATATTGCATTGGAATTTTTACCCCAATTGAGAATAATGCTCGAGCGCATCAAATATTTTTCATGGTTTTATGGTTAAAAAAAAAATACAGAATATACTTCTAATCCACACACCTCATGACTCTTCATTCCTGAGTCTCGGGAGATATGGTTTTAGCACTGAAAACAATTAATTTACACTAACACAAAAAATGCCATATTTGCCAACACTACAAAAGGAAACTACCAAGGTTGATGGCAGGCATATTTCTAGCATGTAGGGGTGTGTGTGTGGGGGGGGGGGGGGTTGATCTTGGCTCTCGGCCAGCACACAGAGTTGTTGAGCGGGGGGTCGTTGGGCCTGGTTGAGGATGTTATTCTTCGCTGTTGCGTGCCCGGCCCTGGTTGATGGAACAACGTATTCTTCTCCACCATTATGAGGTAGGTAGATGTTGAATATGATTTTTTTTTTTTCTTTTTCAGTATGGGTTTGCTTGACCGGGAATTGGGTCATCATGATGTCATCACGCTGTGCTCAAACGCGTCCTCTGTCTGTCATCCGTCCCACCGTGTTTGAGCACCTTTGGTGTTGGTTTTCTATTATCTCAAACCAGTCCCTGACCTTTTTTTTTGTTTTCCAGACCATTCTCTGTAACCCTTAGAGATGGTGATGCATGTAAATCCCAGAAGGTGATAAGGCACAAATGAGTTAAGATTTTGTGAAATCATCCACCACTAAAGTCAGTCGAGTTGACATGTCGTTTGATGACGTCACGTCAGCGCAAAGATGCAGAGGAGGAACACAAGTGCTCAACAATGAACAACATTTAAAGAACTCTATCACGTTAACAGTTAAGGTCCACATCCCGACCGGCTCAACAGATGACCCATTCAAGTGCCATGTGGTGACATCAGGATGACATCACCATGCTTGGTCGCCCATAGATTGGACGGGAATCAAGGCGCACCACTCATGGTGCCTGAGTCCCAGTCAATCCCTTGGATGGGGACCCTGCAAAAAAGAACGTGGAAACCGCAGCAACAAAGACACACAGAATCAGTCAACACAATATACAGTGCATCTGAAAAGTATTTCCAAAGCAAATGGACATTGATCGTGATTTACGGTCATGTTCAGTAAGGAAGGTACGGGTAGTTTTTTTAATAGATTAGAGCACAATCGAGCTCAGTGCACACGGTGCACAATTGTACTCAAATCTATTTGGAAATCTACCCGTGTATGACCAGCTTTTGGGAATGACCAAATAATGAATGAGTGCTGTTCATAGAGCGCTTGTTCTGTTCTACGGAGAGTGGAAGGGATTAGGACATGAGCAGCACTTATGCTAGGCATACACATGCCGATAAGTGGCCGATTTTTAATCTGACCGACGGGTGTGCGCGCTCGCGCCGTCGGTCAGGTTAAAAATCGGCCGCTAATCGGCATGTGCCCACATGGGGCGACAGATCCCTGTCGCCCCACTGCTCGGCCGTCCAGAGAACGGACGGGTCCGATCTCTGGCCGAGGCAAGCCGATGCCATAAGCTGCAATGGAGACGGCGTCTTCATTGCAGCTTATGGCCGGCACACAAAGGGTGCCCAGCCGACTGAAGGGGCCCCAGAATGCAATGGGGTGCTAAACGTGATGACGTCATCACGTTAGCATCTCGGCATACATCGGAGTAGGTCGGTCTGACCTACTCGGTATGTGTATGCCCAGCATAAGCTGCACACTTCCCTATAGAACACTATGGCTGTCAGACAGGACAATTGTGTAAAGATTGGTCCTGACCTATCAGTCTCAGAGATCTCACCAGTAACCCATAAGACATTCAGCTGAGGGCTTGTTCCCACTGGCGAGGCTGGCCGCGGGGCGGCGTGGTCCAGCAAGCGGCCCGGAGCCACCAGCTACGAGTGGCTGAACAAAGTGCACAATCAGTGCGATTTAAATACATGTCAATGCAGCTGCTCGCGACCAAAAATGATCACGATAGATTGCCTCAGCTGACTATTAAGGTGGCTATACTTGATTTTTCCTTTCGATCCACTTAAAAGTATCGATGGAAGGCAATTGAATAAACACTTGGTACGATCAGCCAAAAGTGATTGAATTTGAACATAAAATGGAGCAGTGAGCAGTGATCGAACACGTTGATAAATTTCAGTTGGTTGTACAAGTATCTGACAGATGTTCTAGGTATTTCCTTGGATACTTTAGCTCTCATAGGTTTGATGAGGGTTGGGGGAAATTGTGTTTTGGGGCCACTGTAAATGTGTTTGCACACTTAATCCCCTGGGTGGTTACCCCAATATTTATTAAAATAAAGGTCATTTGAAAGCTAGCCATACTTGCGTCGACATGATCATGATCAATCCTTGATTTCATCACGTTGTGCGATTTAAATATCAATCGTCAGTCTAAGGGTAAGTTTCCACATAAGTCGGGACCGCTTAGCGGGCTCCCGACGTAGCAGATAGACATTGCCTGCACACGGACTACACATTGCCTGCACACGGACGGTCTGTCTACACATTCGCCGGTGCAGAGACTCAACGTATTTGACTAAGTTGAGCCTTTCAGCAGCGGAGCAGCTCGGCGCCGTGAAGTCAGATCCTCCACTGAGCAGGTAAGTGTATCTGCTACGTTGGGGTCCCTGCTAAGCGTATACGAGAGGGTCCCGACGTGTGGAAACAAGCCCTAACATTGATCGTTTGTACAGTCACACAGTGTGATTTAAACAAGATGATCGTACTATTGTGTGCATGCTAATCGGTTAAAATATCTAGAAAAGCCAACAGATATTTGTATGATCAACTGAAATGTTTTTCCTTTTTGTTTAGATTTTATGTTCATACCAGTTGTGCAAGAACAATTTCACTACAATCGACATAAAAATTTTACGTTTAATGGAGCGGAAATATGGTACAGTGTAAAGGTCCCCATACACACAGCAACCATCCATCGATAGATCGGAGACCAACTACAGCGTGATGACGCCATCCAGCCGGTTGCTCAGAGGCTGGCACCCTTTGTGGCCCCCTTAAAAGCAATGCGATCGGCCAGGAAATTACCGACATGTCGGATCACCATGCGATCCTGGTCGACCTGTCCAGGTGGGCACATCCGATTCTCAGTCATGCGACCACCGAGTGATTGGCGACAACATGCACTGCGGTTGATTGGTCGCAAAATCAGGTGGGGATTGGACCGTGTATGGCTACCTTTAGACCACCGTAAATGTGTTCTTCAGACTTGTCAGTTTTTTAGACGTAACCTGTGATCTAAGCCAATGCAGACAATAAATCTCATATTATTACTCCTGAACTGATGGAAATAAATCATATATCTAGGAATACAGCAGGTGTAGTATTAGTATCAATGGCTGCAACCCCCCAGCACAGAGGATCTGTCATTGTGTGCCCTCCTCCTGTACACCCATCCCCCGCCCAGACACAGGAGGAGGATTACAGGCAGGCAGCTCAGACAGCAAGCTGGATCACTCCTGTCATCCTTCCCGGAGCCCTGCATCCTCGCTGCACATCACTGACTACCCCCTACAGTGAGTATACACTGATCATCACATCATCCTCCATTATACCCATCCCCAGGCTTCTCCCATCCCTGCCTCCCTCCACCCCCAGAGAGAACCATCATAGTGTGACCCCCCCTATACTGCCGGTACCCATCTTTTGGGGGACACATCCATGACTTCAGTGATCTATCTATCTATCTATCTATCTATCTATCTATCTATCTATCTATCTATCTATCTATCTATCTATCTATCTATCTATCTATCTATCTATCTATCTATCTATCTATCTATCTATCATATCCTGGGCCTACAATGAAGGTCTGTGTGCTGTGACCAGTACTTGTGTTTGTAAATAAGTAGCTACACAGTTGACAGATGACATGTTATGTGTGTCATATTTGTTTATGTTTTCCTCTATTTGCAGTAAACATACATCCCTGCCCTCTGATACTATCTGATTGTATGTCAGCCTACACACATATTGACTGTTGATATACGTGTACAGAGTAGATTTATTCTACATGTGTGAGGACTGGAGGAAAGGTGAGGAGAGGTCATCCATAACACATCTTATTTGTTGTCCTTCACATATGAATGTCATCTTGAAGCTGCTTTATAGAGAACTCCTTCACTTTCCTTCTCTCAAGTCTCTATGTCTGGTACTATGTCCCCACACGTGATGTTCATGATGATCTGTTCTAGGACAAGGTTAAAGTGCACCTCGGTCCATGTGAACAGCTTCACCATCATCATAGGATACAGATCCTGCAGAAGAGCCCAAGACAGTTCCCTCCTCTGCCGGCCCTTGTTGAATACCATGCACAGTACCTGCATTTTGCATGAAGCCATTAATCATCACTTTCACCATTTCTTTAAAACAACCAGCCAATGAAAACTCTTTAGTTGTTTGCTGTAACAACTGGCAGAGTTTTTAAGCTTAAGTTTTTGTTAGCCCCCCGACCCCCATGCACCTTTACATCACTCCATACAATTTTCATTAGATCTACCAACAACTTTGTAGTGCCAGATCCTCCCTGATAGAATCCATAGCGATCGGAAGGTTTAGAAAGCTCCTCATATTACATGGTTTTGGTTTAAAGTGTGATTATAAAATGCATACAGTGTTGTAACCTCTCTTCAGGATTCTGTTACCCGTGGTTCTACAAAGCCCCAAGGTGGATAACTGCTGCTGAGCAACCTTGGAGAAATACCCAGATGGAAGCTCATGCTGTAGTGAACAGTAATATAAAGTGACATGTGAGTGCTGAGCACATTTGTTCAGCAGTTCATATCATTTCATGAAAATAGTTTCATGTCAATATAACTCAAATCTGAACTCCTCAATATGGTGTCATATGTGTGGTCATATATAAAGAAAAATATCAGGCAATGTATCCCACTGGTAGCTTCTAAAATCCAATACTATGTTGTTAGTTGTAAAAAGCAGTAAAGGCTTGAAAGCTTGGGTTGACATGTTTTATAATGTACAATCAACAACTAGAGAACTAGTCACAAAAGTTTATTTTAGAAATGTTAATAGCTTATTTTATGTAGCATATTTAATAAAGTAGTAGAGGTCATCAAAAAGAGATTTGAACCATGAAAAATAAAAGGCAAGAATACATGGACCTCTGAACTCAAAAAATGATGGAGCGAGGGAAATGCGACATGAGGCATCTCCCAGTTGCTTTTCAGACATCTGCCCTATATTCTAAAAATGAGAGTAAATGACAGTAAGTGCTCACCGAGCATCTGTACATTGTGTACTGGTGCCCAAACTTAGGGGGTGGGATCTTTCCGCATTGTCAGCAGAAAGAGTACATGTGAATGCTCCCTAACTCCATATGAAGGTCCCCTAAGATTTACAAAAACCTTTTAAAGGGGGCATACAAAGAGATCATCTTTCCTAATGCAGCAGGCCCCAGTTTGTGGTCCTTGTCACCACTTAGAGTGTATAAAATTCAGTGAATTAAGTCCTTTGGATTATAAAATATCAAAGGCAAAAAAAAGAAAATATATAAATAGCATGATATTGGTCAACACCGAAAAATCTGGGATGGTTTCATTTGCTGTGTTGGTGGAACTGAAATGATCACAGACAGGGGCTCCAAGGACTGCACAGAGGTGTTGCAGTGAGATGCTGCATGTGGCCCTCGGGTTACAGATTGGGCACCTGGGATTTGAAGAGTATTTTTATGTTCTTGTAGTAGTATTTATCTTACTGCACTTCTGATTAACATGGAGAAAGAAGACTCCCCAAAAACCTGCAATGAGATCATTTGTGCTGACTGTGCTGATAAGACGTCTTAAGCTAGGAACACACGGCTCGATTTAAGCGTACAATCGATGTAAATTAATGAAAATTTACATCGATTGTACCAAAATCGTAGCGCGGACACATGGTACAATCGACGATTTTAGTTCGATGAAGAGCTTTACATCGATTGAAAAGTGATCGGACTAGTTGGAAAATTATCGTCGAATTGTACCATGATCGTACTACTTTTTCATTTTCATCGTACAATTGTATTAGAGGAAGTGATAGTTTACTGTTTGTAGGGCATCAATAGCATCGACGATTTTAGTCAATAATCGATGTTATCTACATCGATATTGTACTACGATTGTATGACCCTATAGCGCACACGGTACAATCGATAAAATACCAAAATCGAGGTTCTTCATCTAATCTTACATCGATTGTACTGTATGCTTATATCAAGCCGTGTGTTCCTAGCTTTACAGTCGTTCCAGACGTGTGGCCAGTGTGTTTACAATCTCACTAGACAATGAAGGCCCTTCAGACTATCCAATCATTCTGTACCTAAACAGTGAGGGCCTAATACACAGTTGTTTGCAGGGGTATTTCTAGCATTTGGGGGGCCCTATGCAAATGTATTGCCTGGGGACCCTGTCGACCAGGAGGGGGGTGGTAGCAGAAAAGTTGTTGAGCGGTGGAGGGAGGGTAGTCACACACATAAGTGCATGTGATTATGCACACGACTCTGCACGCGGTTAAAAAAGTGGGGGTCTTATTTGCACATTTTCATAAAACATTTGACAGTGTATATTTATAATAGTTTAAATATAATTTACTGTGATAGATGTGTCTTTTGGTATCAGAGAGAGCAGCCATGATAACATCTCTGGAGTCTTTCTATTGTCTAGAGAGAAGGATCATTTGTGATCATCTGCAGTTTGTCAAACATAAACTGTAGATGCTGATGGAGGTAGGACTGAGCCAATAATTACAGCAACAGTAATAAGCAGAGGTGTCATGGGTACCTTTGTACAATTCACTTACAGTAGGTACAGTACATCTGGAAAGTATTCACAGCATATCACTTTTTCCACATTTTGTTATGTTACAACCTTATTCCAAATGGATGAAATTCATTTATTCCCTCAGAATTCTACACACAACATCCCATAATGACAATGTGAAAAAAAAGTTTACTTGTGCCAAGTTTATTTAAAATAACAAAAAATGCATCTTGTTTCCCCTGATCACCCTTAAAATGTTTCTGCAGCTTAATTGGAGTCCACCTGTGGTAAATTCAGTTGATTGCACATGATTTGCACAGCCACACATCTGTATCCATTTGTATGTATATTGTCCCACAGTGACAGTTCATGTCAGAGCACAAACCAAGAATGAAGTCAAAGGAATTGTCTGTAGACCTCCCAGACAGGATTGTCTTGAGGCAAAAAATCTGGGGAAGTTTACAGAAACATTTCTGCTGCTTTAAAGCTCCCAATGGCCATAGTGGTCTCCATCATCTGTAAGTGGAAAAGATAAAAACCACCAAGACTCTTCCTAGAGCTGGACGGCCATCTAAACTCAGCGATCGGGGGAGAAGAGCCGTATTTAGGGAGGTGACCAAGAACATGATGGTCACTCTGTAAGAGCTTCAGAGGTCCTCTGTGGAGAGAAAACCTTCCAGAAGGACAACTATCTCTGCAGCAATCCATCAATCAGGCCTGCATGGTAGAGTGGCCAGACAGAAGCCACTACTTACTCTTTGGTGTGAATGCCAGGTGCCACCTTTGTAGAAAACCAGGCACCATGGTGGTGGAAGCAGTGGCAGGAACTGGGAAACTAGTCAGGATGAAGAGAAAGATGACTGCAGCAATGTACTGAGACATCCTGGAGTTGGAGCGCTCTTGGACTTGGCTGACGGTTCATCTTTCAGCAGGACAACGACCCTAAGCACACAGCCAAGATATCAAAGGATTGGATTCAGTACAACTTGAGTGGCCCAACCAGAACCCAGACTTGAATCTGATTGAACATCTCTGGAGAGATCTTAATATTTGCTGTGCAACAACACTTCCCATCCAACCTGATGGAGCTTGTAAGTTGTTGCAAAGATGAATACACAAAACTGGCCAAGGATAGGTGTGCCAAGCTTGTGGCATCATATTCAAAAAGACTTGAGGCTGTTATTGCTGCCAAAGGACCATTGACAAAGTATTGAGCTAAGGTTGTGACTACTTATGTACATGTGACTTTCTCAGTTTTTTAAATACATTTCCTCTTATTCTCAAAGTATAATACACAATTATAGTACATTTAACCCTAATTAAACTAAAATGTTAAATGAATGACACCCTAGCAGTTATCAGATGTGAGATACCCATACATGTTTTTTTTACTGTAGCTTGATGTTTTCCGTATTTGTGAGTTACATGCTTAGCATATTATGCCGTCTCACAGAATTGTAATGTCAAATCTTGTCAGTCTACTTTCAGTTGCAGAGACCATGGTCCAAATTCTTAAGAGCTAATTCTATGATAATTCTTGTGTCAAAAATATGGCTGATTCAGTAATAAAAACTTGATATAAGATCTAAAGCCCCCCATACACCTTGAGATCGATCCATACAATTTCCATTAGATCTACCAACAACTATGTAGTGCCGGGTCCTCCCTGATAGAACACATAGTGATTGGAAGGGTTAGAAAGGTTCTCATATTACATGGTTTTGGTAAAAGAAAAGTTGATTGTACAGAAATTGTATGGTAAGATTGTAAGGTGTATGGGGGGTTAACATTTAGTTCATGTGTTGTTATTTAACCCTTCTGTTATCAGTGTGTAATGCTCTTTTACTTTACAATAGTGCTGATTGCATCATTCTCTTAATCTTGTCATTTTAGTGTGTCACAATGAAGTTTCATTGGTGTTGGGTATACATGGCCACTCTACTCATTGGTTTGGCTGCAACTGAAAACAATGATAAGGTGGATGAAGATGACGATGAAGAGCTAGAGGCCACAGAAGAAAGTGAACAAAATAAGAGCTTCTTGGAGGTAGGCTTGTTTTCTTATCACATATATAGTATCTACAGTGTGTACAGTGAGTTGAATAATGTTCACTCCTTGACCTGTTCAAAGAGGAAAATCATCTTGTCCAATATTCTTTATGGACTTAAGGGTATGTTTCCACAACGTTGAGGCCTCTGTCAACACCTCTAGTGTATTCCTTAAAGTAAATAAGAACAAGGACAGAGGCGCACAAACTAGTACAACAAATGGTTAAATAATGTGGAATAGGATAAGATAAGACAAATTGAAACAAA
>CM070032.1:174014627-174045680 GCA_036250615.1 Ptychadena robeensis
TCATGTCAGAGCACAAACCAAGCATGAAGTCAAAGGAATTGTCTGTAGACCTCCGAGACACGATAGTGTCACAAATCTGGGGAAGGTTACAGAAAAATGTCTGCTGTTTATAGGTCCCAATTAGCACAGTGGTCTCCATGAAGAAGCTCAAAACCACCAAGACTCTTCCTAGAGCTGGCCAGCCATCTAAACTGAGCGATCGGTGGAGAAGGGTCTTAGGGTAAAGCTCCACAGCTCAAATGCGTGCCCGTGGCGGCCACGTCCATTGAAATCAATGGCTGCAGATCGCCTGTGATTTTGCTGTGGGTTTTAGCCCATTGAAAGGCAATAGCTTCTCGAAGAACAGAAAACAAAACCCATGGGGAAACCGCGAGTGCACTGCGGGGAAACCGGACAGAAAAACACATGCTTTCTGCATGTGTTTTTCTGTCCTCTGTAGAGGAGCCCTAGTCAGGGAGGTGACCAACAACCAAAAACTTTGTCAGAGGTCCTCTGTGCAGAGAGCAGAACCTTCCAGAAGGACAACCATATCCGCAGCAATCCACCAACCAGACCTGTATGGTAGAGTGACCAGACACTCCTTAGTAAAAAGCACATGGCAGACATGACAGAGATTGAACTCTTTGGTGTGAATGCCAGACATCATATTTGGAGGAACCAGGCAGCGATACCATACCTTTTATATCTTTGATAAGTTTTACCACTACTGTCATTTTCCTATTTTAGGTGAGTGGAATGTAGAAGAACTAAAAGAAAACAAGCTGTCTGGGGATTTGGGCCTCGTCCTGAAGTCTACAGCCAGACACCATGCTATTTCATCCAAGCTTAAAGAGCCTTTCATCTTTGAAAACCAACCGCTGATTGTTCAGTGAGTACCCTGTGTCTTTTGTGTGACAGATCGTTCTATATCGGTTGTATTCTTTAATGTTTAATATTATGCCATAAGAGAATATATTCATTGCAAAATATGGCTGTATTGAAGGATGCTGTACATATATAACAGTAGGCAATTTGCAAAGTCCAGTATCCTCAAAGACCGCCTGACTACATCTATCTGCTGCAAGCTTACATCTGGCTTTGCGAAGTTATTCAACATCATTGCTTTTGGCAGCATGTCATTTCATGAAAGCCTGTAACTAAAGGCTATTGTTACAAAATTGGGCTGTATTTTAAATATACATAAGGAAGTAGTTGGTATTTTCCCGCTTCCTCTCGTAAACTACAGTAGACACCTTCCACATTAGTGATGTGAGGAGAAGGGGTGGTGTTGAACCATGTCCTGTCCTAGTGTGGCAATAATGCCTATCCATATATACAGTACAGTAAATGAGTGTTGTCATCAAATGCACCACACCACAAGGAATGTTAAGCTGAATTTCATTACAATTTCTTCTGGGGTTTAGATACACTGAAGCTAGGCACACACGGGTAGATTTGTAAAACGATTCGAGTACAATCAATCAACGTGCGCGGTCATGGTGATTGATTGTACTCGAATCTGCTTACAATCCTTCCTGTGTGTGCTGTCCTTCTAGGGGGTTCAATAGAGCCCCCTCGAAGTACCTCGATTGAACGGGTTTCCAACATGTTGGAAAACCACATTCAATCAATCACCAACACTCAACATGAAATGTTTTCATGTAGAGTACAGGGAAAGCCGACATCTTCACACAGAACTGACAGCTGCAGCGCAGCAGAGTCTGTGTGAAGGGGGCGGAGTCAGCACTCTTCCAGCCGGGGAGAACGGGGAGAGAAGCAGGCTGGATTTCTCTTCAGCTTTTAGCATGTTTGCTGAAAGCCGGAGAGAACTCTAACTACCCGGAGGTCTTCATTGAACGGTAATCGATGTGCCCATGTGGTGCACATTGATTTCCATTCAATTGAACCCCGATCAATCACAGTGTCGATTGCACGGGAATCTACCCGTGTGTGGCTAGCTTAAAGCTCCTCAATGATGGACACTCTACCATCCAATCTTCTGATCTAAACAAAGTAACGTATATACTCGTGTATAAGCCAACTTTTTCAGCACACAAAATGGGCTGAAAAAGCTCCTCTTTAACTCGAATCAGAGTCCACTCACCTGTCCTGGGTCGCTGAATCCAAGGCATCAGCAGTCTTTGTGAAACTCTGTTTCCGTGTTTTCGACACCAGCTGATGTAAACAAAAAATGAAAATTCGTTTCCATTCCATGTATTGGTCCCAACAATAATAAAAAAAATAGACTTTTTAAATTGAAATTTATTTTCATGTTTGAACATAAGAATTGCCTTAAAAATCCATCCTGTAATAACAATAAACCTGTGTTCTCTTAACTTTATTGAGGGTGTGGCACTAAGATTCACCTGTTTGATTCCTTTCTAGGGGCAATGGTGCTTTCTCTATATTTTTCTTGTTTAAAAAACTCCACTATCTGACTGTGCATTTCCCACCCTCGGCTTATACTCCAGTCAATCCTTTTTTCTCATTTTTAGATAAAGTTAGGTACCTCAGCTTATACTTGGTTCAGCTTATACTCGAGTATATAAAATCTTATCAGTTGTCTATAAAAATATTTTAAACTGTGTTTTTAACTTGTTTTTATTTCTGTCTAGGTATGAGGTGAATTTCCAGGATGGAATTGATTGCGGAGGAGCGTACATCAAGCTCCTCTCTCATTCAAGCAGTTTGAATCTGGTGTGTGAGTTTACCTTATTTTATGACCGGTTTGACTATAAATATACAGCTATGAATAAGGGATGTTTGTAATCAGTGATCTGCTAGCCATGCAAAATAAATCACAAATTGAAGCTATTCATTTAAAATGTTTGAAGTTGAGTTAATACACTTTTTATTATGGTAAGTAATATATAGTAAGTATGCAGTGAAGATGTCTTAGCTCCCTTGAGGTAGCCATACACTGATCTGTACCCGATTTTTTGACTGATCGACCGCATGGCAGTCCCTATTCAAAGTAATGGCCAGAACACAAAGGGTACCCACTGATCAGCTGAGAGGCCGGCTGCAACGGGATGACGCCATCCCACTGAAGTCGATCCCTCAACTATAGAGACAGAATTGCCTTGTGTATGGCTACCTTTACTCAAGCTTCAGTTAGTTTAAAACTAGAAAATGTTCTACCTAGGAACAGGTAAAAAATCTGAGATGTAAACAGTGTCTATACATGCAATTACCGGTACATGCTAAGTAAATTTGGTTTTACCGGTATTTGCATTATTTACATGATTTGCATTATACAATACTGCTGTCCTGAAGAATGGACTGGTAAAACAATTTGATAAAAAAATTACTTTAAAACAATTGTTAAGGACAAAACTGAAATGTCCTTCTTATGAAAGATAGGGTCACACAGTGCTTACAATAGATTTGCTCTTAAATCAATCTGTGGCTATTCTGCACTGCTTGTTTGGTACATTAATGAAATGTTTGCTTGACCTAATTTAAACTTTTGCTTCATTCTCATTGCTTTCCATTGTTCTTATTTTGTCCCTCGTGAAGGAGGAATTCCATGACAGGACTCCATACACAATCATGTTTGGCCCAGACAAATGTGGAGAAGATTATAAACTGCATTTCATCTTCAGGCATAAAAATCCGATAATTGGGGATTATGATGAAAAACATGCTAAGCGCCCTGATGTTGATCTGAAAAAGTTTTTTACAGACAAGAAGACACATCTTTATACTCTGAGTATGTCTATTACTTCTATATGTGGACCTCTAACTTAAATGTAAATGAACTAAAAGTAGACATTTAATCCAAAGCAGCCAAAATATTTCTGTTATGACACTTTATCCTATGAGTAGCCTGTTGTGTAGCTTATATAGGACCATTCCACTTGGAATCACTATGGACCACATTGATGATGCAGTCTTTCAGTCACATTGATGATGCAGTCTTTCAGTCACATTGATGATACAGTCAGTCACATTGATGATATAGTCTTTTAGTCACATTGATGATACAGTCTTTCAGTCACATTGATGATACAGTCAGTCACATTGATGATACAGTCTTTCAGTCACATTGATGATACAGTCAGTCACAGTGATGATACAGTCAGTCACAGTGATGATACAGTCTTTCAGTCACATTGATGATACAGTCTTGGTTGTGATCCCTGATAGGGATTCACTGCACACCGGTGATGTACATCACCGACTTTGGATGGCCTGAAATCACTTTACATCAGTGCCTAACCTCACAAATCTTGTGAAAAGCATTCCCAAAGGCTTGCAAACTTTTATGCTGCAAAAGTCAACTCCATATAAATAGCTATGGATTTAGAATAGGATGTCATATAAATACCTGCAGGTGTAATGGAGTCTAGGTTAATAGGACTACTCTTTGCTATGAGAAAAATATATACATATAGAATAGAGTATACTGTAAGATGAGATGTCTCGAACAGGCTCTTCATACATGTAATTTTATTGTACCACCAATTGCTGTGTTTTCTGAAGTCCATATTAATGCTGATGATTGATTTACTTTTTGTTATTCAGTTCTGAAGCCAGAGAACACTTTTGAAATCCTTATTGATCAAACAGTTGTAAGTCAAGGAAGCCTTCTGGAAGATGTCATCCCACCATTAAATCCGCCAAAGGAAATAGATGATCCAAAAGACAAAAAACCCCAAGAATGGGATGAGCAGGCCAAAATTCCAGATCCTGATGCAATAGAACCAGAAGACTGGTAAGAAAACCTATAGATTCACATTTAGTCATAGGGAGGTGTTGCGCTCTGTCACCACATCACAATAGCACAATAGAGGACTGGCCTACCAATCCTGTCATTCCTAACATCACCACCATGCCAGTCCCACCTATTGTATACTCTGTTCCCCAAACTATTAGATTGTAAGCCTGATCAGGCAGGGTCCTTTAAGCTAGCCATACACAGGTAAATTCCTGTGCAATCGACCCTCGATCAATGCTGTGATTGATCAGGGATCAATTGAACGGAAATCAATATGCACCACATGGGCACATCGATTCCCGTTCAATGGGGACCTCCAGATGTTTCTCCCCAGCCTCTACCCCGTGTGAATCAGAACACATTCACACGGTATGGAAGCTGGGAAGAAATCATTCAGCCTCTCACATAAGCTTCAGTCGGCTTCAGTGAAGAGTGCTGACTCCGCCCCCTTCACACTGAGCCTGAGCGGAGTCAGAGCTGACAGCGGGCTGTGTGAAGGCAGAGCCGGCTTTTCCTATACTTTACATGAAGATTCTTCTTCCTGTAAAGTATTGGTGATTAAACAGGGTTTTCCAACATGTTGGAAACCCATTCAATCGAGGTTCTTCGAGCAGGCTCTATTGATCCTGCTCGAAGGACAGCACACACAGGTAGGTTTGTAAGAAGATTATAGTACAATCAATCACTGTAAGCGCGCATGTTGATGGATTGTACTCAAATCTTTTTACAAATCTACACGTGTGTGTCTAGCTTAACTCTCCTGTGCCATAACCTTTACCTTTTACCTGTTATCTTGGGTGCCATCTCAACTCTATTATACAGCGCTGTGTAATATGTTTGCACTATATAAATAAATGATGATAGAGGACATGAAATTTGATGCATTGCTGTAAACAATGCCAGATGTAAATGCACCCAGAGATAGAAGATGCTCATTATGCTATTCCTATATGCTGACCTATATAGCTGCTTGTATTGTGCAGTAACTAATCCTTAAATATCCTGTTTTCAACAACTGTAATATGATATGAGTTTGTTATTAAGTACTTTTACTGCTTTCTCAGAATATGCATATACTTAGGTGCGGACACACTGTACAGTTAAAAAACTCCTTATGATCTGCCAATGTCCAGCCAATATGTGCTATATGTGTGTCTGCTCATTAAAACATAAACCAGCAAAAAATCACCTTGTACTGAGCATATGTCATCTTTTATTTAATAATGTTCATATGTTATAATTATATCTGCTAAAGGGATGAAGGTGGGCCTATGAAAATAGAAGACCCTAATGCTGTGAAACCAGAGGGCTGGCTGGATGATGAATCTCACCTTATACCTGACCCAGAAGCTCATAAACCAAGTGACTGGTAAGAAAATCTTTTTGACCCTCACCCACTTTAGACCATTGGCCTCAGAGACAGGCAAACCATAGCAACCAGACAAATATCTGAGTTATCTCACAGTAAAGGGGATTGGCTGCTGGGTGTTGTGCATCACAGGGAAACCTCCTTGTCAATAAATCACATTGGTTGATTTGGTAGAGATATTATTGTAATCTACTTTACTGGTGAAGAAAACAATGGTGCTAAGTTTGGATTAGAGTTGTTCGAACTTAATAGGTTGATTGCAAAGCCCCTGAACATGCTGTCATCACTAAAATCCTGGGGTTGTAGAGAAGGGTTTTGGGAACATTTAAAAATAAATTATTGTGCGATCATATATAGTTTTTGCATGAATTAAGTTCAAAGTTGAAATTTCGACTGCAGAAATATTTAGAGCAACTTTTGTTTTTTTTGTAGTATACCCTCAACCCTTCTCTACATTTCCAGTAAGTGATGATACCATGCTCAGGGGATTTGCAAACAACTTGAGAAGTCTAACTGGTCGAATGAGAAAAATTTGATTCGCAAATAAGTATGAGCCTCCTATTGGTTAATTACTGCAGGTTAAGCAACAGTACGTGCTCCAAGAATGAGGTCAGCTGACTACCTGAACATACTGAATGACCAGGTTATTTCATCAGTGGATTTTTTTCTTCCTGGTGGCACAGGCACATTCCATGATGACAATGACTGGATTCATCTGGTTCAAATTGTGAAAGAGTGGTTCAGGGAGCATGCGACATCACACATGGATTGGCCACCACAGAGTCCAGACCTTAACCCCATTGAGAATCTGTAGGATGTGCTGCAGAAGGCTTTGTGCAGCGGTCAGACTCTACCATCATCAATGCAAGATCTTGGTGAAAAATTTATGCAACACTGGATGGAAATACAGTAAGCTTCTTGTGACATTGCAGAAGCTTACTGAAACAACACCACAGCAAGAGCGTGCCATGATCAAAGCTAAAGGCGGTCCAACTAAATATTTGAGTGTGTGACCTTTTTTTGGTGGCAACTTTTTTTTGGACAGCCAGTGTATATTGTAACAATGCAGCTTTTGTGGTACAGAGTGTGATTGCTGCAGAGTATGCAGCACGTAAGGTCAGAACAAAGTACATCTAATCTTTCCAGATCAGTTAATAATAAATGAACCAGAGAGTCAGCATGACCGCTGAGGAACTAGGATTTCTTGAGAAGATCGTTGCTATCCTTTATATTCCTATACTGGCAGCCTCACATCAAGGACAACACTCGTCTCCTTTATAAAGTTTATAAAAAATGGATGAAATGTATTTACATTCAGAGGTGCTTATTACCATCGCCTGAGATATTATATCTCCTTTTCAGAGTACGTTCCCAAAATGTAATTATGTATCAGAACAAAAGTCTGCACATTGTGTACCTGTCTGACACTGGAGCAAGCAAATGAATCATGTCTTCAATACTGAGGTGTAAGAGCCTAAACTTTCATTAACTAGGACATTGTGAACCTGCTTATGTATGCAGTCTTTGTACCTACATCTAATCAGGCTGGACCCTAGGAAGTATGCAGCCATAGACGTTCTCTATTATTTGAGTTGTACATTAATCAAGGAACAAGAATCAAACTGTTGGTATTACACGTCTCATCTGTAGTCTTTAAAGCAGGGGGTCCTCAAACTAGGGGTTAGTTTGCAGATATGTGACGTATGTGGAAACAAGCCCTAAGGCCCGGGGGTCGGCTGTGGCTCTCCAAGCCTGTATCTCTGTCCCCCACCAGTTTCACAATGTGCCTTCTGGTTGGAAGGGGTAAGTTACTTATCCTAAAAATGTTAAGGTTGCACTACTGATATATGAGATCTGGTGGTTCAAAGCAGTACTGTCAGAGTTGCAAAGGCCCCGCTATCATAAAGGTTAGTGACCATTGTTTCATTACTTAAGTTAGCGATGGGTGCTGGGCTGAGACTGTGGGTGGCATGGATGATGAAGCAATACTATAATTCTGCCCCCTGGCAGTCTGAGGTATCATGAACTGGCCCCCCGTTTAGAAAGTTTGAGGACCTCTGTTAGAGTAATGATTAAATATGTTCTTGTTGGCAGGAATGAGGACATGGATGGAGAATGGGAAGCCCCTCTGGTTCCAAACCCCAAGTGTAAAGCTGCTCCTGGATGTGGAGAATGGAGCCCACCTCTCATAGACAATCCAAATTACAAGGGAAAATGGAAGCCTCCTATGATTGAGAACCCCAATTACCAGGTAATTCTCAACTCTAATATAAAATGTTACTACAGATTGACACCTAGTGCTTTTACCTGAAGCTGGGATCATGGATCTATTTTCCATTTGATCAACTTTAAAAACGATTGGTTGAAAAAAGTACCCAACTGATCGATTCCTTTTCTTAGTTCAGGGCGCATGCACCATAGCACCATTTGATACAAATTGCTGGAAATACCATCAGATACTTGTGTGATGGAATTTAACAACAAGTCTGATCACAGCCCGATCGACTTTTCTTCGATTTGGATCACTTTTGGTCGACCAATTAAGCTAAAAAGGAGTCCATTTAAAAAAAAAAAACTTAAAACAATAGTTTTTAAGTCGATCAAGTGGCAAATTGAACCGTGTATGTCCAGCTTTACTCCAACACAATAGCCGTATATCTGTAGGTTTATTGGGTTTTGAGTAACCTGGAACACGGTTATTACTTGATTGCTGCAGGTATTGTAATGCAGTTGGTCTACGTTTGCAGCAGCTAGGGTAGATAATAACAGCACAGCAGTAAAAAAAAAGTAAGAATTCATGATAATTACATCATAATAATAGTTCCCAGGGGATACTTTACATCTGTTTAAAGAGACGACACTTGAGCTGGTTGGTAAAACACGTGACAGAACATATCGTGTTTGCTGATCACATAGTTTGTGAATATTAGAAATGATTACTGTTTCTTACATGGATTTTGTTTTTTTCCAGGGTATTTGGAAACCACGTAGAATACCTAACCCATACTACTTTGAAGACCTTAACCCATTTAAAATGACAGCTGTTAGTGCCGTTGGCTTGGAGCTGTGGTCAATGACTCCTGACATCTACTTTGACAACTTCATAATCTGCTCTGATAAGGAGGTGGCTGACCGTTGGGCCTCCGATAGCTGGGGATTGAAGAAACTGGTGGCCAGTGCTAATGAGGTACTTGATAAACTATATTCATACTTAGTAGTGTATGGTGATTACCCTGATAAAATGGCCATATTCTTTGGCTTATAAGACATTCTGCTACATTGGATGCACCCTATATAGTGGAGCGTCTCATAGCAGTAAAAATACAGGGTAACTGCAGTACTGTCAGAGTTCCTTGCTTCAACTGGCATAGCTGGAGTTATTGAGGCGAGGAAGCTGTCAGGGTCTTCCCCCTCCGCAGAGCTGTATGGGAGCAGACTAAACTAGCATCTCTCAAACACAACCCTCCCTCCCCATGCTGATCTGAACAGTGGGAAGCGTGCGTGGGGGCGCTTGGGGGAGGAGGGATGTGTGTGTGCTGGAGGGGGAAGGAGAAGAAGAGCAAGGAGCAGCGGCGTGTATAGGCCTGTTCTTTTTCTTCTTCTCCAGTAGCACCTGTTCTGGTCGACAAGGGGCACTAAGCAAGAACTTACATAGGTGGCCCCAAAAGGCAAGAAACAGCACTGACTATATGTAAGCTGCAGCTTCACTCTGCTCACATACAGCTCTGAACAGGGAAGGATCCGCCCGCTGGCAGATCTTCCCTGCTTCTGTATGTGAGCAGCTGCAGCTTACATACAGACCTGCAGACTGATGATCCGTCCATGGATAGTCTAAAAAGTACGGTAATTTTAGGGCCTTTTCACACTTTGTACATTGTCATCCACCTATTGTTTGATAATTGGAAATGATGTAATGTACAAAACATAGAAAGGTTTGATCCTTTATTAACAATAAAACATGCTATATGCCTACTAATATGCACAATATCTGCCATACCATGGAATAAAAAACTCATCTTCTAAGTTATCTTACCTACCTTTGTTCCCAGCTAGTATCATGTGTGTAAAAAAAAAAACAAATCCTCCTGTACTTAAGAGTACAGCGCAGTTTAGGTAGAGTGGGGAAAGAGAAATAAAAACAGTATTATATTGCTTAAAATCAGCGCAGCTGTCACCCAGGAGCAGTCCTGCTTTGTTTACAAATTAAAATGTAACTTATTTACTTGCAGGAATCTGTTCTTCACAGTAATATTAATTTGCCGAATCTATTACAAATGATTATCGTATTTTTCGGCATATAAGACACACTTTTTCACCCCCCAAATTGGGGGCAAAAAAATATCTGCGTCTTATACGCCGAACGCGCGACCCCCGCGGCCACTCGGCCGCAGGTGGTCGCACATTGGCTTCTCTCCAGCTCTACCGAGAGAGGAGAGCTGCGGGAGCTGTCATTTCAGATGAAAGAGCCGATGTTCGGCTCTTCCATCTAAATGCCGCATTCCCACCAAGGAGAACACAGAGGAGAGCTGTGGGCTGTGTTCGGTTCGGCTGTGGATGGCTCGGCAGGTCAGCATCCCCGGCGTCCCTGCTGAGGAGGGGGTGCCTGTCGTCCCGATGGCGCCCGGGAAACCGGCGCTTTTGGGACGGTCGGCGCCCCGTCCTTGGTGGGGGTGCCGAACTGCTAGGCTGGGCTGAACACTGAACAGATCAGTGTAGTGTGACGTGTTCAGCTGACAGTGTACTGCTGCTAGTGACACCTTCTGGCTGAATTGAATATTGCATCCATTAAAATTCATTGCATTATTCCAATTGATGTGAAAACTCAAATCTTTTTTTTCTGGATTTTCTGCCCTTAAAACTGGGTGCGTCTTATGTGCCTGTGCGTCTTGCGTCAGTAAGAGACTTCCATTAAGTTTTTCTGTTCCTGGTCTACTGTGAAGCTCATCTGTCTGTACTGTAAGCTTTCCCTAGGACAATGCAGTTATTTGGGCTATTCTGTTTCTTTGCAGCCAGGCATGATAAACCAGCTTCTGGCTGCTGCTGAGGAGAGGCCATGGCTCTGGGGTTTGTACTTGCTGACCGCTGCTCTTCCAGTTGGATTATTGGTACTATTCTGCTGGCCCAGAAAGGTAAGAAGGGTCAGAAAAGTGGTACTCAAAAGGGGCCAAAAACTAGCTATGCATACCTGCATTATTGTTACAAAGCTCATATGCGTACTAACAACTTGGAGGCACTCCGTGTCTGGGTGGTCGCAGCTAAATGTTTAATGTATCAGTCTCAGCGGTTAGTTACGAAGCCAGAAAATTTCAGGGTTGCACTACTCAGATATGAGATCTGGGGGTTTAAACATGTTGTACTGAGAGTTACATTTGACCCAAAGCCAGCTGGTGACCTGTGGATGGAGGCAGCTAATCGGAGGCTCAATCAGGACCAGGGAGGTCCATCTGCAGCAGAACCTACCATGCAGAAAGCTGATGCAGAGGACAGTGAGGGAGACCACCCTACATATGGGGTGATTACCAAACACCATCTCCTGGTACTTACCTGAGGAGCTCACTAAAAAAAGTTATGAACACCCCTGCCTATAAGGGACTGTACACAAGTATTTAGCTCCCTGATTTTTGTTGGTGTCTGAAAGGTGATATCCACACTGTATCCTAATGTAGATCAATAGTGGGAAAGTGTATAACACGTTCACACTCCATAACTGGCTGCTCTACTTTCAGTCACAACACCTTCAAATACATGTTGTAGCTGCTGGCCAGGAGCTGACAATCACCGTGCAGAGGAACCGGGAAAACTCATTCGTTAGAATGCTGCTCTGAAAATGGATTCACAGTTGTTGGCCAAGAAAATATAGAAAAGGGTTCAGTGGGTGAGAAACATACCAGACATCAGAGCTGCTTCCTAGTGCTAATGTCTCTGATTCTAGGATACTGCAATTACATCACAAAGATACTTCATGTTCTTTTTATGGAAATCTACTAAAATCACCAATTCATTGACATGGCCAGAGGTTCTACTAGAAGCTAAAGGCCCCCACACACGTCCCGAGCAGGGGCCGACAGACGAGCGTCATCATGCTGCAACCCGTTGCTCGGCGGTCCCTAATGACATTGGTCAGAGTTTACAGACATGTCATTGGTCGGCAGCAAAATCGCTGTGGCTCGCTAAGTGTATGGGGGTGGTTTGATATTTTCATTCAACCAACCTAATAATGTATCAAATTTAAGTCAATCTTTTGAATATTGATTCCTTTTTTTTCCCATTCGCCCAAATATGATTGGACATGTTGGTAAATTTAAGCTGATTGTTCAAGTATCTGACAAGATTTCTGGGTATTTGGATGGATTTGTGTCCAATCTTACTATGGAGAATGTACACAAGGCTTAGGGTCGATATTTCCCTTCAGTTGACTACAAATCCCATAGTGTGAGGCAGGGTGGGTTTGATTTAAATCATGATTTAAATCACTAGTCTGTAAGGCTCAAATTAAATCAAACTGATTTAAATCAGTCATTGTTGCTGGAATAACTTTAAAATACAAGTAGATGAAGATTTTTAGAATAACAACTTTTCATATTTGGACAACTTTTCTGTTGTACTAAGTTTTGAGAACTGCAAAAGTAAACCAAGCATCTGTGATAATATATTGTAGGCAGAGAAACTGCCTACAATAAATTCTCACAGATGCTTGGTTTACACTGTGTACACTGCCTCGATCGCCCGTATCGCGCCGTTGTAAATGGCGCGACACGGGCAGTGCACTCAGGAGGTTAAATAAAAAAAATCCGATTTAAATCAAAAAAATCATTGGTTTTTATCCACCCTGGTGTGAGGTCACTTGAACGAGAATCGATTCCTTGATCAATCGCAAGTGATCGAAATTGATCATTGGTGATGGACGAACATCAGCTGTGGCTGTTCGCAAACAAATACCCGCCGCGAACATGCGAACCTCCATTGACTTTAATGGAGGGTGGACTTCTCAAACCTTCAGGTCATATTTGTAGCCAAAATATCAATGAAAAAAGTAAAAAGTGTGTGACCACCGGGACAGTGTCATGCCAGAGAGGGATCAATGGCTAAACTTCTCCCCAAAATATGGATTTTTTAAAATGCTGTTTTCTTCAGGTCTAATTGCCGGAAAGCACATCTAGATTCAAGATTTTGCCAAAAGTTACCGGAAAGCACCTTCTGCAGCGCTTCACATTTAGTCAGATCTCTCTGCAATGCATAATACAGCATACCCCACCCCCAGAGAAGGACTTTTGTGGCTCAGTAATGATGAACTACATGTAACAGAACACCTTAGCTATAGCTACAGATCACTGGATGGAGTATAATAGCAAAGTAGCTCAGCCATCTGTCAATGAGCAGCAGCTCTCCCTCCCTCAGCAGCTTCTTTTATAAGGGGGGGGGGGGTGTCCTCTAGGAGCGAAATGAAGTGATATTGGCTGTACTGTCCCACCTGACTATAGGAGGAGGGGTCACACTTTGTCTCCATGTTAAGGTATAGGGGGCGGGTAGAACACCAATAATGTTCGCCAGCATTGCGAACTGCGAACATACTATGTTCGCCGCGAACTTTTCGGCCATCACTATTGATCATTAATCGGTCAAGCCATGATCGCACATGTCGGTAGTTTCATTCTATAGATGACCCATAAATTACGTTTTTGTGGCAGAAAGCAGTAAGAACGCTTTAAATTTCAGATATTATAATCTATGAATCTATAGCACTGTGTGGCGGTACAAACGATCGATGTTCGACTGGTGGTCAATTTTTTTTTTTATTGCAATAATCGAATCACAAAAAAATTTACTTATCTATGGCTACATTTAGTAAAGGAATTGATCTGTTTTGAACCACATTATGTGATGGTAAAATGATCGACTTTATACATATTTTAAGTTGATCGAACAGATAAATCGAACCATGTTTGTCTACCTTAGGAATGTATTTCTGAGTATGTAACTTGTGCTCAATATTTGACTAGGTTCTGGCTGTTTAGATGTGACTGCTGGTTCATGGGGCCCTTCTCCTGCAAAGACATTTTATAATTTAGTGCAGAATGTCATTTCCAAATGTCATTTATAGGATTCTAGAGCTGAGACAGGGGGTGACGTTTAGTCAATTAGAAGTTTTGTTTATTCTAGTCCAGTGATGGTGAACCTTTTAGAGAGCCCAAACTGAAGCCCAAACCCAACGTATTTATCTCAAAGTGCCAGCATGGCAATTTTATCCTGACACATACACACACATCATATACACACACAAAACATGAAAAACACACTCTACTTTCTTTTAAGATAGAATAGGAGAGGGTATGGGGCACTGTGTGCAATCAGAAGAGAGGAGAACTGACAGCATTGAGAGCCAATAGGCTGCAGTTCTCTCCTCTGTGCTGGCTAACAGCTCATGTGCCACCTGGCACGCATGCCATAGGTTCGCCATCATTGCTCTAGCATATCTTATATCTTGTTGCAAGCATATTTGTATTTACTGCATCTAGTATATCTTTATTAATTGGAAATAAGTAAGTATAAGCAGAAGTTACCTGTGTACAACAGAACATACTGTAATACTGGAATATAGGATTCAAACAGACAACTGCAAATAAACTAAATCTGCACACAACTCTGCGCTTGTCTTTATAGAAAATAGAAGAAGAAGAGGACGCAGATTTCTCCATGAGTGATTTTATAGAATCTGATGAAAATGATTTAGAGACGCAGAAAGATTCAAGCAAAGAGAACCACCAAGTGTCAGAGGGTGCCACGCCAGGATCTCAGTATGACAAAGGTAAGTCATTGAAACAAAGAGCGATCCTAGGCCATGCAACTTTGATACTTAAATATACAGAAAAGTATAAAAAAGTTGGCTGACATCCCAAAGAGAATATATTGAAAGGGGGGAGGGGGCCGTGGGGACTGATGGGTCTGGGACCTAGGTCCCTATCCTCAGCTCCTCACACAGAGCCGCCTCACAGATTTCTCCCTGAACAGCAGGGACCTGGGGACTTTTAAGGTCAGAAGTATACGATAGTCATGAAGGTCGATCAAATGTTAAACCTTGGGTACTTATCAACAAAGTATGAACCCATCACATTGTCAGTAGAGAAATACACAAAAATGATAATAATAATGTCCATGCAGCATCATTGAGTTAAAAAGTATTAGTCCGGTTGGGTTTAATGTCCATTAGAAACAGAATATTCGACAGTGCATGCTGAGTTGTCGTTTGGGTTCTGTTTGGCGAAAGAGCGGGTAAAACAGGGCAAAGATGGGTCCCATGGATGGATAGAGGGATGGGTACCCCGACATATGTTTCAAGTATTGGTTTTCCTCAGGGGGTCCCCATTGATATCCCAAGGGCCCCAAGTTCACATATATAGATTCTCCACAGGAACCCACGTGTCCGGACGGTCATACGAGCCCCGAATGGAGGAACTGGGGCCACCTTCTGGGGCACAGTGGCTATTTTTTAATTGGCGTATTCTGGTCTGAAGTAGAAAAGGCCTAGAGGATATCACTTATCCTCCGGTTTGGTCAGTAGATCATAGGGTAATTATCCACGAGTGTCCCCCCAGAGATGCCAAGCTGTACCCAAAGGTAAGTCATTGTTACTATATGTGTATTGTGCACCAACAGACATGCTCTGTACAGGGTCCACAGTCATCCCACTTACGGCTTGGTCCCACTAGAGTGATTTGTCGCATCACAACTTTTGATTGCTCGCGACAATCGCATGGGCTTGTCCCTACATAGGCCGCCCGTGACCTGAATCACAGCTCAACGTGTTTTTGATCGCGGGCCCCACCCATAAACATGAATGGACGTGATCAAAAATTGCCCATGCTTGCAATTTTGTAATCGCGCCCATTCATGTTTTATGGGCGCGATCAGGCTTGATTTTGCTTTTTTTATTTAAACGCCTCACAGCGAAAATATTTAAAAAGTAATCTATCTTTAATATTATTTTTCATTGTAGAGCAGGAATACAGCCTCTTAAGGTTTTTTTTTAATTATTTCTCTGCCCCCTTTGTGTCCCAATTTAGAAGATTTCTCTAGATGTCCTGTGTCGTCCTCAAGACAGAATGTTTTCAAATTTGACACAGTGTCAAAACCTGACATAGATACAAGTCTTCTTCACTGTGTTAAAATATCCATTGTATTGCCTTTAGCCAGCCATAGATGTACCGATCTATGGCCGGCTCTTAGCAGACTCCTCACTCCTCAGCTGGACTCTATAGGGCCAGTCATTACTGATTCCTCTGTTACATTATCAGTGTTCATGTGAAATGTTCTGCTCTCCTGTTACTAAGTGGTTGAGCTGCTACATTGTGCGACACTAATATTTTCATACACTTTGTTGTTCTTTAAATCTATAAGATGACTTGTCCTTTTCTAGAAACTGAAGAGGATGAAAGGACAGAAGATGAAGATGATGATGAAGAATTAAGTCAAGAAGAAGAAATTGGTGATACATTAGATCAGTCTTCAGATGACGAGGTAAATAACCAGCAAATATCACATAACCTATCTACAGAGTAGCTAGTTTATATTTTTATATGGAGTTGGCCATGATTAAATAGATATGAATAAGTAAACTATTTTTAAACACTAAAGTTGCACCCAGGTAGTCAAGGTAGAAATTGCCTAGCATACCAAGGAGGGACTTAGGTGTACATTTATTAAATACAAATGTCACAAAGTTTAGTCCATCAGTTTCCTTGCAGTCAGGTCAGTTTCCTTGCACTTTAAAATTGGTCTCCTAATAAAATCCTAAACACACCCACTAGTGTCCTCATCCAAAGTAATTGCTGGCACACAAAGGGTGTGCCCTGATCCTCTGGATGATCCTCATTCTCCCGAGAATCCTGCAGCAATCGCTGCATTTATGGGGACCTTAAGGCTAGCCATAAACGGGTCAATACTTGTTCAATCGACCTGCAGTCGTTTACGTGTGGTGACGTCATAGAGACACTGGTCCTGTGTACACCCGGTGTTGTGTGATTTTTTTTCTACCAGAAAAGCGGGACAGACATGGCTGCAATGGAGGGGGACTCCCTCCTTACTGTGCACGGGGTGGGGCAAGATGTCCTGCCCCCCACCCACTGGCTGCAATCTCACAGCCGCGATTCTAATCGCTGGAGATCTGGGTGTTCGCAATCGCCCACATGAACGCTAGTGTGGGAACATACCACGAGTGCAAACGCCTGCCTCAGTATAGCAGTTAAATAATGTTGCATTTACCGATGTCATACAAGATAATGTACATGTGTACTAAGCAATATGTTTCTACTATTTAATCAGACTACAAATGATGTGGCATAACATGACCATCTTTGCTTACTTACCAGATGAAAGAAGCAGATGAAGGTGCGGACTCTGGAGACACATCAAAGAAATCTTTGCGGAAGAGACGAGTACGGAAAGACTAGTTACCCCAATGTAAATGCAGGACTGTTCCAGAGAGTCGGGTGGTCTCAGCCTAGTGATGGTTATAATATATAGTAACAGGAAACTGGTCCAATACTTTGTGTTACCTGAACGACTGTCCTGTTATTCTGTCAGAGTCATTTCCTATTGGAAAGCAGAACGATAACACACCGGTCAGAACTGCATGTGTAATAGCTAATCTTTATATTCATTTTCATAGTAAAAGTTGCACAGGGCTTCGAGGACAAGCAATCAGCACAGCAAACGTCCATTCTCCGCACTTTGCCTGCTGTAATAAACGCCTTGCATCTGTCTTGCTTACCTGCTGGGATGAAGCTTGCACATTTTACAATACATACTGTATTTAAGAAAACCGTAGAGCTGGGCATACACGTACCAATTCCTGCACGATCTGATCCCCGATCCGATGCCGTGCGCGCTCCCACATCACTTAAGGATCGGGTCGTGCAGAAATTAAAGGCACCAACATACGAGGATTGGGCTGAAATCAGCCGTCCTGTCAGATCGCAGTTATCCGACAGGACGGTAAATTTTAGCCCGATCCCATAAGTTTGGCTGGGGAAGGCTGCCTCAAGCCGAAGTAATGAGCTGCACATATAGAGTGCCGTCCGATTCTCGGCACTAGCGGGCGGGATGACGTCATTACGCCGCTCCTAGTGCCGAAACTCAGATAAGAATAGAGTCGTACCGTCTATTCCCAGCTTAAGTGATTCTCAGGACAGTCTTATTTATTTCATCACACAGGTTTACGTGGTGTTACAGAATACAACACACATTACATTACTATGATCAGTTCACTCACTTGAGTGTGCCCCTCCTGCACAACTGCCAATCTGCAACACTAAGATGCAGAAATGCAAATAAAAAGGGGTCGCAGTCTGTCATTACTTGTTCATAGGGCTTATTTATATATATATATAAAAAAAATTTACATAAATATACTTATTATATACATGGCTTGCAATGCGGCAAAGCCCATAGGTTTAAAAATAAATAAATGGTCCTTTTGCAAGCTTCATTACTTTATCCAATGGAGGAGACTCAGGGAAGGAAACAAGAAATCCAGAATACCAATGGACCTACTAGAAGCACATATAAAACAGATCATACATATATTTCCATTTTTGTAGCATCCATGGGTATTATGAGGGTGATCTTAAAGAACGTTTATATTAAATAAAAACATATATATACAAATTCTTCCTATAAATTAGAGATTTCTTTGCCTTCTGGTGCAGTGAAGCCTCCCTACTAAACCTATTACTTGGAATACTGCTTCACAGCAAGGTTCATGAAATGTTTTCGATGTACTGGTGACGTGTGGTTTGTCATTCAGACCTGTAGTTTTATGTTTACACTTTGAAAACACTGCTGTATAAGCTAAAGGAAATCATGTACAGATTTTTTTTTCCAAATTTTTATAACTGAATGTTGAATTGTCAATGTTTATTTAAGCAAGGGAAAAGATTATTTAAAATAAATATTTATTAAAATATGAAGCTGATCCTCGTATTTTAAGTAAGATGGATATGGATAACGGAAGCTGGGAGAAAAGAATATTTATTGATTGTATAAGATGAAGCTTGTCATAACACCTAAAGCTAAATGGTAGACTCAGGCAGCAGGGTGGCTCAGGTGGTTAGCCATAAGTGGCCATGCAGCACTGGTGTCCTAGGTTTGAATCTCAATCTGGGCACTATCTGCAAGGAGTTTGTATGTTCTCCCCATGTTTTCATGGGTTTCCTCCAGGTACTCCGGTTTCCTTCCAGACATGCTGGAAGGTTAATTGACTTCCCCCCAACAGAATCTCCTGTTTGTTACATATGACATAAGCTGGGCATAGATGTCTTATGTCCATGCAGATTTAACGTGATATCGACCGTGATGTTATCTTGCACGGCCGGTCATAAAGTGCTGAGTAATATTTGAGAAAACAGGGGGGAGGGGGGAAGCAGACCCATATAATCATGTGCCACACCCCTGGTAAATTTACAAGGGAAAAACGACCAATTGAACCGGAGTAGGGGTACAACAAAAATTGTCTCCTATATTCCCGAGGATTGGTACAGAGAAATTGGTTTTTTTAGGCACTAAGTCGTTAATTAATAAGTTAACATTTTATTCAGCATATTCAAAACAACACACAATTTATTGCACTTGTTATACAGTACATTAAGAGAATAAGGGGGGGGGGGGTCTTCTCTTAATGTACTGTATAACAAGTGCAATAAATTTTGTGTTGTTTTGAATATGCTGAATAAAATGTTAATTTATTAATTAACGACTTAGTGCCTAAAAAAACCCATTTCTCTGTACCAATCCTCGGGAATATAGGAGACAGTTTTTGTTGTACCCCTACTCCGGTTCAATTGGTCGTTTTTCCCTTGCTGCGTAATATGTTGGCGCTATATAAATACAAGTAAACAATAGTAGACTATCTGACTAAGAGGGTGCAGGCTTGGGATGGTAAGATTTCTTATGGAAAACCTTTAATCAGTTGTATTGGATTCATCTTACAATCAAATGATCCTGACCAGCAAATCATGTATCTAATTTCTCCTTCCTATGTAGACTAAAACATGGGACACAGTAATTTACCCCCCTGGTGGTCCAATTAATTTGGAAACCTGTGTCCAAAAGCGGTACCACAATAAAAAGCAATTACCAGGTTAAGCCCCCCATACAAACTTTGATTTTATGGCCGACCGATCGCTGAGCGGCGCCTGAAAAAAGTTTAAGATCAGCACCTGATTTTTTGGCTGACCGGTCGCTGACTGATCAGCAAGAGCGGTCGGACATAAAATCGAAGCGTGTATGGGGGGCTTAACAGGTTTGCTTTTCCTGCTCACTCTGCCTCTCACCACAAACTTCCCCTGGGGCACCTATGCCTTTAATACAATGCAGACATATGGCGGGGGGATCACCCACCTCCTCACTGATATTGGGGAGGTGGAACCAGTAAGAAGCCCCCAGAACCCAAAGGGGTGGCAAAGGCACAGCTGGAAAAGGTAAGCCACCCGAGTGTGGCTCAGCATTACCTATTTAGGTCATTAAAATCTACCCCAAGCCACACTTGGGATTATTGATAGGAAGGTTAACCAGTAGATCAGTGGAGAATTGCTTCTCTGAATTCTCTTGCAGAAGAACCTCCTTCCCTTTCTTGTGTTTATACAAAATAAAACAGAGTTAGAGCTCAGAAGGAGCACCACTTGTCAAAAAGTTTAGCAAAACCATTTATTCATTTTTGCAATTCAGAAACAAAGGAATGAAAGCCAATGTGTTTCAGGGGTAATCAACCCTTATGGGGGGATCCGCAAAGGACTATAATGATAAATATTTGAAAAACCTGAATGCCCCACTTTCCCAAGCATATCCAGTAACAATATGCTGTTCATTCAGCTCTCATATGGCTTTATATTGAGTACAATACACAAGAGCAGACAATATGTCTAAAGCTGAACTTAATGAGAAGGAACACCACACAAGATCCAGAATACATAGAAGAACCAGAAATGCTTTAGACTTCATAATGAAAGTTACACAGAGGAATGGAATAAATAAAAAAAACACTTTATTCCCGAATTCTTTTCTTACAGAAATAATTAGAACAGTGAGGATGTCAGTTTGTCAGTATATTTTTATTACAGCATTACATCTCACCCAGATCCTTTATCCCTTGCTTTCCTTACATGTACCACTTAATGTGCTCCTGGATGAAATGCCCAGCCATGATTGGCACTGTATGAACTATGGATCCCATTATAAACCAGACTTTCACTTATGTTGGCAAAGAACTGTCAAGTATAAAATATAACAAGTGGGCTTCTTCTCTGCATAATGTAAGGGAATGAGAACGAACCGCTAACAGTCAAGTAATGACTCCACTTGCCAATCTTTAGCATTTCTTGTACACTACAGTGACACCTTTATTAATAACAGACCTAACAAAACACAAGGATGTATGGACTACCATTTCAATTATTGTTATGTGAAAATATCTAACACCAGCCGCGGTGTCTGGAGAACAACTAAACTAAATCAAATAAAAAAAAAAATTAATAAATACAAGACAATATTTTACAGTGAATACTGTTCTGATCTTACAAGGCAGCATTACTCTCACATGATATAAACTGAGCAGTCTAAGGTTAGAATGGGGTCATTAAATAATTCAAAAGACACTACTGAGTAAGAAAATAAAGCTAGATGCTCAATGGCAACTGATCAGTTTATACCATATGTATACTATATTAGGAACTTCAGGTAGAGTCAAATCCATTACATTTGCAAATGTATTAAACTCGGGTCAGACATTTAAAGCTTATCTTGTAATAGGATGCAGTTAATTCTAGGTTTGTATACATGTAAATCTCTTATGTGAAAGGCATACACTGAGTAGATTTTCCTTTTACAGATTGTAGTAAGGATTGCATCTAACCATAAGGAGATCTAATAAGGATCGTCCAGATAGAAGGTCACTGCAACTTGAATATAAGCCCCAATCACCTATGTGAACAACCTTATAAAGAAAGGTATGACTTTAACAACCTACCTGTAATGGTAGGCAAAAATAGACAGTCATTTACCCCTCAGCTCCATGGTTGTATTAAAAACATTCGACCACTTAACTCATGTCAGCAGCTTATATGTTCCAAATAATAAAGTAGAAGGGTCAGCCTGACAGCCAGGCAGATACAGTTTCCTCATCTGGAAAGGAAGCTGTGAGAAAAAATTTGCCATGTTTAGGGTGAACATCATGATAAGCATCAGAAATAGCAGAATTATTCTTTTTAGATGGAACAGTTCTCAAAAATACATATAAACAAATGAGGTCATTGATGGCCTACAGTAAGCGTGGATCTGCTTTCTGCAGGTCATTGTTTTGCAGATGTAAAAGGAAACTTTGACCATCCACATTAGAGTTTTAAAGATTAAAATCAAGTCAAAAGTTAAGTCTTCAAATTAAGTTTTTTTATATAACCAAATTATATTCCTACTTCAGCAATGATACTGGTGTAAAGACTTACATGTGAGTAATAAAGACTAAGACTTGTAACTTGAAAACCTACATGGCAATTTGCTGGCCTTTGGTTCCTGGTTACTGTACATTATTGTTGTTATTATATTAAGAAACGGTGATACTGTTTTGTTACCGTAGTATTGTTTGTGCAGACACTATACATAGAACCAATCTACACAAGTATTGTTTGGGTGAATGCACATTCTATACTAACTGGACCCACATATGCTACTCAAGTACTGTACAGGTAAAACCAGTGGAGGGAAAGCGCACTACTTCCTCTTGCTCTTTGTGTCTGTTGTTTGGAAGACACTGGAAGCAGACATGAGGTTCTCAATATACTGTCCAAGAACCTGGTTTTCGGACTTGAGCTTCAGGTTTTCTTCTTTAACAGCATCAACACGAGCCGAGAGATCTGTACAAAGAGAAAACTTTGTTATTGTACGTGTCCCATGGAAACCTTTATTAGCTAGTACAATTCCGGAAAAAAGTATTCTTTTTTTATGCCACATATTTACCATCTAAACTTTGACTTCAATAAGGTCAGTGGTCTTTATTAATAGTAATAATATAAAAAAGGGATGTCTAACCCCTTAATGGATGTTTTCTAAATTGTGGTGTAAGTGTCTGCACAAACATGCCTCCTCTATTGCTGTCTCCCAGCCCCGCCGATATCTGACAGCAGCGTGATGACGTCATCACGCTGCTGCAGGGTACATCCGGCGGCTTTAATATCGAGCCGTCTGTACCCTACTTAACACAAACTCACAAGATTAGATTCCTTCTGATGTGCAGGGTGGTTGAATGGCTGTCATTTGTTTGTGCTGACTCCAACAGCAAAAATTGGTTCCATAATAAAGGACATTTCCTTGCTTCATAATCCATATGAATCGAGGCTCAGTAAAAATCAAAGAGAAACATATACAAATGTTTGTACCTTCTAAGGTGTGCTGTAGCTCCAAAACCTGGTTAATCAATCGAGTCTTTTCTTCTAATTCCACTTGATTTTCTACATCCAGAGCTATACATAAAAATTAGAATTATATTAGAAAGAACATTACTTGTGACGTTCCAGTAGTGACATTTTGGTTAGATCTGAAGGTCAAGAGGTAATATAACATAATAATCCATGTTCCCCTATAATCAAATTGTCCCATGACCCCGAGTATAGAATGTTAGGCAATAAACTGCTGGTATGCTGAGAAGGTCAAAAACTAAAGGAAAAGAGCTCATTATTCCTAAAGTATATTTGGAATGATACAATATGTGTGTGCTGTATTTCAGAACTCTAAATTATGGGGGGGGGGGGGGGTTATTTTAAGAGAAATTGTCACATATCCAAGGATGTGTCTGAGTATGTGGAGGGTCTGGGCCCTTTCCACAGTTAGCCCTTCGCAACCATCTGCTCCTCTGCGGCCAGCAAAGAGTACCTTCCATAAATCCATGTGACCTGCTCCCATGTCCTTGTACCTAGGCTGCCAAAAGCTTGAGCGCTGTCACATGACCAGGAAGAGATGCCACTGCTTTCTAGATTCTGCCTGTAGTTTTACTTTAAGTTCAGTAATGTATTTACAGATGATTTACAATGAGGATTGGTTACTTCTAGACATTCATTTCTATATATAAACATGAAATTATACCAACCATCCATGTCCGAGTTCATCATCATTGAGGAGGAGTCTCCTGGGCAGAATGCTAACTGCAGAGTACTAAAATCTAAAATCAAAAAAAAAAAAAAGGAAGTATAAACTAAAGGTTTAATGTACAAATACATGACAAATGCATGTGTCCTGATAAAGACAAAGTAATGCATATTTGTAAAAAGCACAATCAAAGTTATGGAATACAGATGTCAGACTCCTTGATGAAAAGTTCCCAGTGCGGGTGCTGCCAGGCACAATACAGAAGGGGATTAACTGTCCATTCAGTCCAGGAGAGTTAAGCTGGCCATACACGGGTAGATTCCCGTGCAATCGACCAGCAATAAATTACAGCATGGTGACGTCACCTCGCTGTGATTGATCACGGGTCATTCGTATGGTAATCAAAGTGCACCACATGGGCACATCAATTACTGTACGATGGGGACCCAGTTTCCCGGGTCTCGCCTTTCCCCAGCCGGAGAAACAGCTCGTCTGCAGCCACCATTCAAAGTAATGGATTTTGACCAAGGTTTTGTAACATGTTGGAAACCTGTTTGGTCAAGTTATTTCAGCAGGATCCATTGATCCTGCTTGAAGGAACCGTGGATGGCTCAAATGCAGAAACAGATTAGAGAAACATTGGGTGCCATGTGCGCACACAGTGCCCGACGTTCCTCTAATCTGTTACTTCTTTGAGCCGTGTGTGGCCAGCTTTAGAAGCAGTTAGTTGAAAACACCCAGGTAAAGCACCCACACAGTGACCACAACACGTTGCACACAACAGACAATTATTGGGTGGTTGCCCATAGGGATAACATGTGGGTAGTGGTGAGCAATTGACTAATTAAAGCTCACCAAGCAGGGCAGAAGACTGGGTATTTCTTGTGGTAGTGCATTGGCACTTTCAGCTGTAGTTCCCAGCCTGTGAATGGACCGTGAAAGTGCTTTCTCCATGCACTACAGAGCAACTAACTGGCCCCTTTGCCGATTCTCCAACTCCCTATCTGAGCTCTGCTGTACAAAGATGCCAACGGGCTAATATCATGCCGAATTTGAGTACTCACAATTACTTCAGATAAAATATAAATGTTCTAAATATATTAAAGAATGGTGAGTCTGTAACGTGGAGGTTCACTTTAAAGTTGCATATCTCCGTATAAACCAGTAGTTCCCAAACTTTCCTTGCAGGGCCCCCCTTTTCTATTTAGCAACATTATCGAGCCCCCCTCCCCATTCAAACACAAGTTCAGAATGAGGGCCCCTCAGTTTGGGAACCACTGGTATAAACGAATGTGTTTCTATTATATACGACCAATTTCTAGTAAACTCCCCATTATTGGGCACCCACAGGGATTGGTTGATGCTTGAGAATCAATAGGATACCAAGCTTGTGTGACTCACAGTAAACCATATCACAGCACTGTATATACCCCCAATTATTCAACCTAATATGATCGGTGAAATAATAGCAATCCAGTATAGCGTCTAGTATAGGGACATCAACATTTGACAAGTTTAAACAAAGTATTGTAATGGTTTGGCCGGGTGATGTTTGCTTGCTGGATAACAGAGAGTTATCTGTGCAGTTATATTTACCCCATCAATACAATTCCGCATTGCTTGTCTGTTCCAGGCCGTGTCCTCCATTTACACTGTATTCCCTCGAGCTTTTCCAATAACAAAACCATTTTCTTTCATTTAGCGTCTCTTCTGGAATGCTGTTAGTAGCAGACACTACAAACTACAATCTGCTTTCAGAAGGGAGCTCTTACCGGAAACTATTTAGCAGACCATTCAGCAGATACATTAACTACTAATGCATAGGCACTGGAGTGTAGCCGGCCATTCCATATGTCCCCCACATCTACCTAGACTAAGGACATTTTACATTAAGGTGGCCACAGATGGACGTCTGCTAGTAGAACGGAGCACAAGAGGTGAACCATATGGAATGATATAAAGTCTAACATAATACAATAATATGGTCTATATAAAAAATTTAAAATAAGACCTACTATGTCCCAGAGCAAGATTCCATATTAAGAAAAGACATTGTGACGTCTTGTGACCTTTCCTAAACTCGAAAATAAGCCCTAGTGCATTTTTTGCACCTAAAATTAATATAAGACAGTGTCTTATATTTGGGGAAACAGGGTATATAAGCTGTAAGACACATACATATGTGTTAGACTAAAGATATGCTATATTGTACAAAACAATAACCTTGAGTGTTACTAAATGGTATGACTCAAGTAAGGGGTGGCCAGCCCCCAGGGGACTTTAGAGGTGCATACAAGTAAAACAGGCTGAAAAGTAAAAAAAAAAAATTTGAATTGTCCATTTATTGTAGCATGTTAAAATGTCCACATGGGGTATCCTTAAAAATGTTAACAGACAATGCTCAAACCCAAATTGGATAGATCGTTGATGAAGCTGACGTCTCAGAGTGGTTTTGCACAAAGAGGTTTTCAATTCCTTTGCTCAGAGGTTCAACGCGTTTCATCCCTATTCACTGGACTTTCTCAGGAACCATGGAGTGAGCAATAACTGATCCTCAAAAAAGCAAACAATACATATAACAATATATGTTGGTTGAGCAACAATACATTTTTCATATTCACACTACTCTCTTTACGATATATATTAACAGCCTGGTATACATACTTACAAGTAAACGAATAGAGCTATTGGTGAGAGGCCGGATTGATATCCCTGATAGGTCGATATGGGTAAACCAAGCCCCCCGACAAGCCAGAGTTCCGAAAGGGGGGGTGCACACACCAACACCGCCGGAGGTCTGAGGAAGCCCAGGGCACCTCTTTGTGCAAAACCTGAGACGTCAGCTTCATCAACGATCTATCCAATTTGGGTTTGAGCATTGTCTGTTTTTACCTTTTGAAATCCTCTATCTTACATTGAGTATATTCTATATTATTCGTAGCATTGAAATTGTTCCACAGCAGGAGCTGTGCACTCGGATATGTGATGATATCTAAGCACACCAGTACCTATAGCATCCTCACTGTGTCTATCAGCAGCGAGCTCTAAGGCCTCCAATAGATATAGGAGACTAGAAGTGACATTTCATGAATGCATTGCTATACTGCTTGCTGTTCTCTTTGCTGGAGACATGAGGAAGCAAAGCCCTGCCTCTTCCAAGATGGCTGCCTCTATATAGTGTAATGCACCAGGAAATACACAGGAACATTGCTGTTGACATTCAATGCTGGAACATTCAAATCACCTCTGTGATTGAACACAGGTAGACTTGATAGTTTAGAAAGTCCCTCATATGACATGGTTTTGGTAAAACAAAGGGAGATCTAAAGGGAATCTGACAGAGAAATCTAAGGTGTATGGGGGCCCATAGAACACAATTTCCCTGGAAAAAGAAAGGAGTGTGGTTTCACAGATCTACTTAACAGAGTGTATGCTTAAACCAGTGGTTCCCAAAGTTTTCCTGCAGGGCCCTCCTTTTCTAAATAGGGACATTATCGAGCCCCCCACAGATTGAGGGCCATTTCACTCATGCAGATGCATTTATCATTCAAATAGAGACAAAGACACACATTACATATTACACATTACTGTAGCTAGTACCTACATGTTTGGCTTTTTCCTTATCCCTCCCTCAGCCCCCTAGCTGTGCCCCTCTGGAATACTTTTGGACCCCCCAGTTTGTGAATCACTGCTTTAAAGCATCCTTAAGAAAGAGCAAAAAGTACAAAAAAGCTTCAAAACAACAAAAGAAAGCTAGGCATACAGGGTTCAATTTTAGCATGATCGATTTTCCATCTTGATCTTTTCATCAGACAACGAACGTAATTGAGTACCACATGGAAGGTTCGATCGTAATACGACCAAAATTGATGATTTTTCATTTCGAGTCATATATAAATATGTTCATCAAATACAATCGACCCGATCAACAAACACAATGCTACGATTTTAGTTTGACCGGCAAAATATTTCCAACATGTCGAATCACTTTTCGATCGATGTTTTGATAGGTATTGAACAATTTCCGTTGATTGAACTATGTCTGCAGTTTGATCAATGTAAACTTTGTAAAATCGAAGCGTGTAGGAAACATGGGAAATTAGGTGTCACTACTGATGTCTCCTTTCCCATGTTCCAGTGTGCCGCAGCATCTCAATCGGGTAATGCGAAGGGGTGTTCTCACTCCTCCATCAAAAAACCTGGAGGACCGGACACTCCAGGCATGTTGGCATAGGAGCGAGCAGCCAGGAAAAGGTTAGTATATATTTTTTTATTTTTAGAGGTTGCTGTTCTGGACAAAGACCTGATGTAGGGGAGTAATGTTTATTTTAGTTTAAATTTACTTTAAAGAGGGATGAGCATTATCACAACATCTATTAGAACACCATGCTTTGCACACAGACACACACACACACACACACACGTCCAGAGGTCTGACACAATGTTGGAAGAGAGGGCCTCATATTCCCCACTCTGATTTCTCCCAAAAGTCTTCTAAAGGGTTGAGGCCAGGGCAGACTAGTCTAGGTCCTTCACACCACACGCCATCTATGCCTTTATTAACCTTACATGCTCACAGTTCATACAGAACTGTGACTGCATCCGGCCGTGGGTGGTGACGCATTTGGAATATAAAATGCACTAATTCTTTACCCCCAAGTCCGAAAAATATGGTACATCCTAACTCATGCTAATGTCCACCGTAGTAAATACATGAATTCGCACAGAATCCATCATATACAATGAGCACAATAATAAGAGGAGTGCTAGTGGTTCTTAAATGCTTCACCATGAGAAAAATCTATATGGTACAGTTGCAGGAAAAAGTATGTAAACCCTTTGGGATTACGTGGAGTTTTGCATGAATTGGTCATAAAATGTGCTCTGACCTTCACCAGAGAAGAACCCACACCAATAGAAAAACACTCCCACGCCATGGTTTACAGTGGGATGAGGTTTTGATGTTGGTGTGCTGTGCCTTTTTTTCTCCACACATAGTGGTTTTATCTGTCCACAGAATATTTTGCCAGTAGTGCTGTGGAACATCCAGGTGCTCGTTTTCAAACGTGCTGCAATTTTTTTTTGTGTGGGAAGCAATGGCAAGGAAGCAATTCCTCTGTGGTGTCCTCCCATGTACTCTATTCTTGTTTAATGTTTTCCTTATTGCAGATGTGTCAACAAAAATGTTAGCATTTGCCAGAGATTTCTGTTTACCTCATTAAGCATTCTGCCCTGTGCTCTTGCAGTCATCTTTACAGGACGACCACACCTAGGGAGAGTAGCAACAGTGCTAAACTTTCTCCATTTGTAAACAGTTGATTTTAGGGCTTGTTTCCACTAGTGTGGTCGGCCAGAGACACACACAGTTTAAACGTGATGTGTTTACCCGTGACGTGTCTACCCATGGCTGACCGCACTATTGGAAACAAGCCCTTACCGTGGACATGTGAACATCAAGGCTTTTGGAGATACCTTTGCAACCCTTTCCAGCTTCATGCAAGTCAACAATTCTTGATCGTAGGTCTTCTGAGAACTTTTTTCTGCAAGACACGGTTCACATCAGACAGTGCTTCTTGAAAGCAGTAAACACAAAACTGGTGTGTGCTTTTTAAAGAGCAGGACAGCTTTCAGCAACACGTCCAATATCATCACACTGATTGGACTCAAGTTTGGCACACTCCTGGCTCCAAATATTTCTTGGGGTTCACATACTTTGACTGTGTTTTTATTGGTGTGACTGGATGAAGCTCAGAGCACATTTTATGACCAATTCATGCAAAACTCCACGTAATCCCAAAGGGCTCACATACTTTTTCTTGCAACTGTATATACAACTAAACCAGAATACCTTGAATAAAATAAACAACCCAGGTAATGTGCAATATGCATGCATTCCTAACTAATGCTGATGATGTCCACTGTAGTAGACGCATGGAAGACTTGCACTGTAGCCATCATACACAATGTGCACAATAGTAAGACGAGTGCTAGTGGTCTTTGAATGCTTCACCAGTGGAATCTGAAGAGAAAAATCAATATGATATGTACACACCTACAGCCACCCTGCTAGAAGGACTCAGCAGGCTTCAACCAACAGCCTGAACCCAGCTGAGAGCCTGATCTTCCCGATTCCCTTTTCTACTGGTATATGAAATAATGCATACTGCAAACATCCACGCTTCTCTTCCATGAATATTAAACACCTTTACTATGCTTGTCAGGGCATCTCTGACCAAACAGCTTGCTGAAAGAAATGTAAAATGTATTCATTCTTCTAACTTGTACTTATCAGGCAGCATACATACAGAGACAGACATGCTTTCAAACTTTATATAAACTGTATAACATGCAGAAAGTTTGCCAGCTTATCATTGTATCTTCCATCCATCACAGAGATTGCTATGGAGGTCCTACTCGAAAAAATACTGCTGCCCTGGCTGCTGTTTAAACTCTGCGCCTCCTAGACTCTGAATCACTGACCCAGAATGAATACTGTCGACCCAAATATAAGCCAAGGTACCTAGTTTTAGAAAAAAAATCTGAAGAAACTGAATGACTGGAGCCTAGGTACCCAACCTGCACCTCTGGGTATTGTTCAGCGGCCCCCCTTGGTCCTCCACATGCGTTCCCCAAAACCTGTCAACTTTGGGGGTCCTACATCAGTAAAACTGTCAATGTTGATCAGGGAAACCAGGTCACATATCCCTGCTGCACCCAGGGGCAGGAGGGAGGGGTGGGTGCATTCACGTTTTGATTGCCTGTCCGGGATCTGGTCCACCGTCTGCTGAGATATGTCAATGGGGGGAGGGTCGGGATCCACGTGATGTGCGGCCCCATATTGATGGTGAGGTGGGGG
>CM070032.1:174045690-174060786 GCA_036250615.1 Ptychadena robeensis
GGGGGGGGGGGGGGTGAAGCAGAAGCTAAGGTACAGAAACACACAGCACATGTGCTTTTGTTTTGAAATGTTTTTATTTAATTCAGCAGATTTGTAAGGTAATTACAAAGCCCCTGAACATGTTATTGTCACAAAAATTGCTGGAGATAAAGAGAATGGTTGTGGGAACATTGTAAATAAAAAAAAGTGTTGCTCTAGCATATCAAGTTTTTGCAGAAAATAAGTTCAAATTTGACTTGACTTGGACTCTAATTTATGCAAAATCTAAATGTACTAGAGCGCAACCCCTCTCTACATCTCCAGCAAATTTGGTGATGATAGCATGTTCAGGGGCTTTGTAATTCACTCAAAGTCCACGATTTTCATTTCTTGACCCGAATATAAGCCGAATTTCAGTTTTGGAGCACATTTCAGGTGCTGCAAATTCGGCTTATATTCGAGTATATACGGTGTGTAGCTCAGGAGTTTAGAGAATTGTGGAGCAGCTATTGCTACAATTAGCGGCCTGCTTGTTTGCAAGAAACGCAGTGGGAAAAAACATGTGTTTTACCTGCGGGTTTTTATTCCTCCTTCAATTTTAATGTACAAAAAACCATGTCAGATGCAGTTGTGGTGCAGTTGTGCCTGTGGAGACTGACCCATTCCCCATTGGGGACAATGAGGGCAGGTTCAGGCAGGTATAAAAAAATGTGCCCGAGCTGCTGCCAAACTGCCTCCGTAGAGCTTCAACCTAACATCCATTTTTTATGGTATGGATCTATCAAGCAGAGGAGGGGTGAATAAATTACTTAGTCTCCAGGAATCCACTGCAAAGCAGTAACGAGTCCGCACTCTGGTCTTCTTTGCAGTGGATTCCTGGAGATGTTTTACAGCCTGGCTGAGCCTTGTAGTCCAGCACCTGGGACAAAAGCCTTTCATTACATGTAACCCAAGAGGGAATCTGTGAGCCAGAGATGAATGGTGGTTGACTTGGATGTGCGGAACCTATACAGGCATAGGTCTAGTCTCCACTGGGTGGGTGGGGGGGGGGGCACAGGTGTGATTTGCCCTTGTTAAGGGTGCATGACAAAGGCTTAGGCTCCACTGTCAGTTAAAACCCCTGCGTTCATGAGCCGCCCATTGTTGGGAAAGGGGCTTTGACAGGGCTGTCTTCAGAGCCAGTCAGAGCCGCGGACCCACTGGTCCAAGCCTCTGTTCCCTTCATATCGACGCAGCAAGCTACGTCTATAGGAACGCAATGGAGGCTTCAGAGGACACCAGTCAATTCCAGAGGACAGTGAAGCCTAAACCTATGGGCATGGTGCACACAATATGCATTATTTGACAGGTCCATTGATTTCCAATTGATGCATCATGCATGCCTGTGGAGCCATAACGTGGGTATTTCAACGCCGTGGAAACTAGGCCTTGTGTCCATCATTTGGGCATTATGAACCTTTAATTCTTTGGACCAAAATATACCAAAGGCAATGTCGTGATTTTGATGCAATGGACTGTAGGCCTAAGTGTTTTACTGTCCAGCTTGATTGCGGAGCAAAGTCTATATTCACCTATTTTCAAGTTTGATGAAGCAGCATTATGTATTGATTGAACGGACTATACCATTAACTAAATGGAAGTCTAGCCTGTATTTCTTACGATCTGCAGCTTCCATGTATCAGTTGATTGAAGTATTCATATAGAAATACTGTACAAACACTAAAAGTCCTCATTCAGTCCCTATATACATTCATAGAAATGAGGACTAGTGGTCTGAAACTATCTCTACATACATCTGAAGAATAAGGGCAAAAGTTCATACCTCAATGATAAAAAAATTCCCCATTGGGACCTATTACAGATAAACAAAACCCAAGCACTAAGCTGTGGGGTGTGTATTAACAGATGGCTTGTTAAGAAGAGTTAATTGAATTTAGTGGTGTGGTCCAGTCGTAGAATGTCACCTGAAGTTTCATTGCTGATAGACAGTTCAACAGCAAAAGTTGGCAAAAAAATGGTATATTATTGATGGTATAAGTGGAAGTGTTAAGGAACAACCAAAAAAAGGAACATAAAAAGGGTTGTTTTTCAGGGTTTGGGGTAAGTCCAAAAATGGTCACCCGGTCCTGCTTCAGCACACCAAAAAACTTTGGGCGATTTTAGGCTTCCTATGCTCTATGCCTTAGCACACATAGTACAATCTATAAAGACATTGTTGGGCAACTGTGACATGTAAGGACTAAAATGCCCCTCTCACCTGTACCTGAACCTCCCAAAAATCACATTTGGGATAAACTACAATTTTTTTTTTAGAAAATCAGGTTTTGTTGTCATACAGCAGTGACTGACTTAATACATACTATTGTGGGTGCACAAACTGCCCCTGAAAACTCTTGTGGAAAGTCTTTCTGAGAGTGGAAGCCATTATGGCTACAACTCCATATTGAGCGCTCAGAAGTAGACCTGGTTTCCCCGATCAACATTGCCAATTTTACGGATGTAGGAATGCCAAAGTTGATTAGGAAAACTAGGTCAGCATCTGACCACTCCACAGGTAAGTTGCTATGCATTAACAGTTAGGTTTTGGGGGCCGCATGTGGAGGACCAAGGGGGGGCCACAGGTTGGGCACCTAGGGTCTTACGAATGCCATGTAAACACACACTCCAAGCAAGAACTCTACAGAGCGGCATGGGCTCAGGTGATGCAAATAACACTCCAATCTGCCCCCACACCCCAGTCCTACAAAACTATGATATGTAGCACTAGAATGCATTTCATATTGTGATATTGGTGTTTACATCTGTGCGCATTGGCCAAGAAATCCATTGATGCTTATAGCAAGAAATTAACAGATATCTCCCAGTAGATCTCCTGCATGTCATTGGTCAATACAAACCTAGCAGAAAAGAGCACCAATCCTCATTCATACACACATATAAGAAGGTGGTCAGATATTACATGGAGCATGTACATGCACACACAGTGGAACACTATGTAAACAAAGTAGTGTGACATATCAGAACATGTATATACAATGTAACCAGGAAATCCTTACTAATCACTGTGCATTAATGAGCCTCCACCATACACATGCTATGTATCCCACATAAATCATATAGAAGACAATGATTCATTTCCTGCCAGCCAATCACTAACACAGGTTATCATGGCTGCCCACTACGATGCCCTGGCACACCATAACTGGTCCAGGCTGGCAGTGCCCGATACACTCACCTCCCCTGGACAGCTGATGCTGTGAGCTGTACACCAACACAAGCTGGACCCTCCTCTGCGGCAGGAGGCAGGACCGGCCGTGCGTACACCCAGCGTCCTCACACATTACTCACCTCACGTACGTGTCCCCGGCACAGGAGACATTTTACTGAAGCCACATTTGTGTGTTTCTAGATACAGCAGGAGTACCTGACAGAGAACATGCCTACATACAACATCAACCAAATACAACGGGGTAAAACACACAGGAACTCTTTTTTTTACATTACCTCGTTCGTCACTGAAAAGAGGCAAAGAAACACACCCAGCTTTACTCAGGCCGACATAGCCAAGCCTCGATGTGAGTAGTGAAACCAAGCCTCGTTGTTAAGAAAGCTTCGTCTCTGCCACCGCTGTATATATATTTATATACAAAATAATGTTTATTGTATAGTTATCAATTGAAAAAAGTGTTTCATGTGTTGTGGGAAATCCAACATTTGTAACAAAGTCTTATTCTGATATCAGAGACATTACAATATATATTCCTCTTTAGTGATTCAGTCACACATTAAGGCTGCCATACCTGCGGTCCCCATCCAAAGCAATGGTCATTGACCGTGAATTACGGTCATGTCCGATATCCCTGTTTTCATTCAAAGACAAGGGTGCCCACATCAGATATGCATCAGATGGCCGTGAGCGCACACGGTGCTCAAAGTGGCCATCGATCTAGCGCAAATCTATGCGTGTATGAGCGCCTTTACAAGCATTCAGCCAATCAGCAGACCCCCTGAGCTGTATACTCATTCTGGGTCAGTCAATGAACCATCGAGAGCAGAGAATCAGTACAACAACTAGACAAGCAGCATTTTTAGAAGCAGCTCCCCTATAAATATATATATCAAAGCGAAAATATAAACGCAACACTTTCGGATTTGCTCCCATTTTGCAGGAGCAGAACTCAAAGATCTGAAACATTTTCTACATACACAAAAGACCCATTACAACAAACCGATCCTCCCACCCGGGGTAAGGATGCGGAATTTTTAAGGCACGAAGTACATGAAGTAAGGCTTTGTTTCCATTGCGTTGGGACCCCTCCACTACACGCTTAGCGGGAGGTTCCAACGTAACAGATAGACTTACCTGCTCGGCGGACGGGTCTGTCTTCATTGCGCTGAGCCGATCCGCTGGTGTAAGGCTGAACGTAGTCGAGTACGTTCAGCCTTTACACCGGCGGATGTGTAAACAGACCATCTGCCGAGCAGGCAATCTCTGTGGGATACGTCGGGACCCCTGCTAAGCGTATACATAGTTCAGTTATTTGCAAAGTTACATCGCAGTGACATGATTCATATAAACATGATTGCAAGATTACAAACGTAAAAATTAAATAAACTGGTTATTGCCAAACCGTGAGTTTTTTTGCAACATTGACTAAGACAGAGTTTTCTCATTTCACTCAACACGTTTCACAATTATATGAATCGCTTCCTCAGGAGTATGTTTGCAGCACATTTGCTTTTTGGACGTAGTCAGGCCACTAAAATGGTTGCACTTGTGGGGGGCTTCTTGGTTATCTATCCCCCAGGGGATTCCACATCCATGAAGCACAGCAGCAGAGGCTGCAAGTAGACAGGACTCACAAATATAAACGAGCGGATTCTTTGCCAAGTTAAGGGTAAGTTTACACTGGCGGTTTTTATACCGCCAGATAAACGATCATTTAGCGCGGCCGACCGGCGGACGCCACATCAGTCAGTTTTCCGGCTTCTGTGCCATAGGACCTCTATGGGGTCCTTAATTAGACGCCCTGTAATCGCCTGCACTGTTTTGCAGACGACTACAGGACGTTGTTTATCCCGCTGCTGCAGGAGCGCACCGGCGGTTTCCGAGCTGCTAGCAGCGTGGAAATCGCCAGTATAAACTTAGCCTAATCCACCTCACCTCTCACAGGTGTGGCATATCAAGGTGCTGATTAGACAGCATGAATATTGCACGTAGACTGCCTACAATAAAAGGCAACTCTGAAATGTGTACAGTTTTGCCTTACCGGGAGGTCAGTGTGGCAATCACATATCCATGCAACTTGAGTTTATCAGGTTGTTGATTGTGATCTGTGAAATGTTGGTCCACTCCTTTTCAATAGCTGTGTTGAATATTGGCAGGGACTGGAATGCACTGTTGTATACTTCTATCCAGAGCATCCCAAACATGTTGAATGGGTGACCTGTCCGGTGAGTATGCTGGCCATGCAAACACTGGGATGTTTTTAAAAAAGTATTCTCGCACTCAGTCTGGGTGGCTGGTCTCAGACGATCATGGAGGTAAATATGCATGATGTGGAAGTGTCAAGAATGCAAGGGGATGCATTTCTGAAGGCACTGCTTTATTATTATTATTATTATTATCTTGTATTTATATAGAGCTGACATATTACGCGGTGCTTTACAGAGTATATACAGCGGCTTGCAAAAAACTTTTCCACATTTTGTCACATTACAGCCACAAACATGAATCAATTTTATTGGAATTCATCGTGAAAGACCAATACAAAGTGGTGTACACGTGAGAAGTGGAAGGAAAATCATACATACATGATTCCTCAAAATTTTTTATAAATATAATAACTGCAAAGTGGGAGTGTGGTAATTATTCAGCCCCTAATCATACCTTGTTAGAAGATCACCTTTTTGCTGCAATTTCCAGACTGCCAGTCTTTAGGGTATGTCTCTACCAGCTTTGCCACATCTAGGAGACTGAAATTCTTGCAACCATTTTACTTTGCAAAACTGCTTCCAGCTCAGTCAGATTAGATGGACAGCATTGTTTGTGAACAGCAGTTTTCAAAGTCTTGCACCAGATTCTCGTATTGCATTTAGATCTGGATTTGACTGGGCTCATTACTCATAACACATGGATAGTTTTGTTTTAAACCATTCCATTGTTGCCAATTGGTCTTTATAAATATTTATTGGGTCTTGTTGTTAATACATCTGCCTGGGATTATGTTTGTAGATAACCTCCATTCACCAGTATCTCAAGGTTCTTATTGTCAATTTACAGATTGACCCTGTATTTGGCTCCATCCATCTTCCATCAACTCCTGACCAGCTTCCACTGTCCCTGCTGAACGAAGAAGCACCCCAGGTGAGATGAGGCTGCTTCCACACCATATTTCACAGTGGGGATGGTGCGTTTTCAGTAGTGTAGGTGCAGTGTTAGTTTTCAGCCACACAATAGCTTTTTGCATTTTGGCCAAAAAGTTCTCATATTTGGTCTCATCTGGACCAGAGCACTTCTTCACATGGTTTGCTGTGTTCCCCCACATGCTTGTTGGGCAATTTATTGTGACAAACTGGAACTTTCTTACGCCTTTTCTGGTAACAATGTGGCTTCTCTTCTTTGTCCTGACTACTTCTTCAATTAAAGGCAACTTTGTGCAGTGCACGACTGAATAGTGTGTCCTATGGACAGATTCCCCCACCTGAGCTGTTAGATCTCTGAGGCTAGTCCAGAGTCACTCATGGGGCCTCTGTTACTGCATTCTGAATCAGCGCTCTCCTTGTTTCGGCCTGTGAGTATATGGGAGTGGACGGCCTTGTCTTGGTAGGTTTACAGTTGTGCCATACTCACTTGTCCATTTCTGAATGATCGCACTTGAACAGTGCTCATGGATGTTTCAAGGCTTTGGACAATCTTTGTTTGTAGCCTAAGCATTGCTTTACATTTCTCAATTACTTATCCCTGACCTGTCTGGTGTGTTTCTTTGGAACTTCATGGTGTTGTTGCTCCCAATATTCTCTTAGACAAACCGCTGAGGCCGTCAACAGAGCAGCTGTATTTGTACTGACATTAGATATACACACAGTAGCACAATTTGAACACGTTCGCATATTCAGTAATATCTAGCGACTGTCATTCATGGACAATTGAGCTTCAGGTAGTGTGGCAGATCCCTGATTGCAACCTTGTGACGGACACCCAATTAGTGTGGGGCTCACGGATATAATTACTAAAACCCCATGTCCCCCTTTCACGTTGTTTCCTCTCCCTCTCTGCATCCCCTGTTCTGTGTCATGCCCCTTTGCTCCCACGCAACCATTCGCTTTTTCTTTCCCGCCGAGCCGTCACATATTGCTAGGCTTTTTTTTGGCCCCCAACAACCTCCCCCTTGGCCACGGCCACGTTAGGTGTGCCGCTCGTTGGGACCCTTTAGGGTGTTCTATTCAGATGGGTGGTTTGTAACTGTTTGCAAATTAAAACATTGTGACACCTAAAACCAACCCAGGAAACCCTTCATGTGGCGATTTTGCTGGCGGCGGGGATAGTGGTTCCCCAGTCGAGCGGTGGAATAATTGCATTTTCAGAGTGATCATCTGAATGAGCCCAGTGCTAATAAGGAGAGAGTATTCCTTGGCTTGGTAATATGGGGATATGTGCTCACGTGTTTCTTTCCTGAATATCCAGTGTTCTTAATATTTGACAATCCTACAAAGTGCCTGTTATCAGTATCAGATCTGAAGCAGGACGATAAGACATTACACCAAGGAAATCAACCTGTAATAAGTGGTGGTAGATAAGGCTTGGAAAACAAGCAGAGCAATCTTGGAGAGATATATCAACAATTTATAAAGTCAGTCAGGAGATATAGAATATTGCAGAGTGTCTATTGTAATATATATTCTTTATTGGTCATGGTGTATTACTTAGGCCATTTCATAGGACATTTGATACATTAGCCTGGATGTGTATTTCTTTACCTTGATATCTTTAGATTGATATTACCCTACCGTATTTTTTCGGACCATGAAGTACGCACAATTTTTCACCTCCAAAATTGGGGGCAAAAATTGCCTGCGTCTTTAGTGGTCCCGAATGTTGCGACACCGACAAAGGCCTTAACTCGGCCACTGTGTGTCGCATCTTGGCTGCACCGCAAATCCCCCGTGCACGGAGATAGCTCGGGGGAGCTGAGCGGAGGAACGGTCATTCAGTTGAGAGATGCGGGCTGGTGTGGCTCTCTCAGGCTATTACTGTATAAAATTGCCTGTAGCAGTAAGCTTTGTTGGCCAATGGACGAATTAGAGAGAGTGAGAGATGAACTTCAATTGGAAATTCATTGCATTATATGGACCAATTGAATGTGAAAAGTTAATATAAATCTTTTTTTTATTTGGATTTCCTGCCCTAAAACTGTGTGGTTCTTATGGTCGGTGAGTATGATAGTCTGAAAAAATACCGGTACTTTTATGTACCTAAAGCCCCTCATACAACGTTTAGAATCACTCAATACATGGTTTTGGTAGAACAAAAGAAATTGTATGGGTGAATGATTGAAGAAGTGTATGGGTGGGCTTTAAGCTGGCATGCACGGCTCGATTTTTTTGAAGAGATATGTTGACACATAACAAGATCTCGTACACAGAATTCAAAAGATGATTGATTATTGCTCAATCCATTTATATCCCCATCTTTCTTTGAAGACAGGAACCGGGTAGTAAATTGGGTAAAACTCCTAGCTGTAAAATATGGATGAGGGAGCATCATTGTTTGGGGCTGCAGTTGTGCTACCTCAGGGCCTGGACTATTGTTGTCCATTGATTGAAAAATGTCCGCCAACTGAAAGCTCTGCAGAGGATGGTGATGCAAAGGACATGACGCCACAGCATACAATCATTCAACATGTCCTCAACAGAACAAATATCCTTCTGGAGTGGCCCCAGTCAGAGTCCCTGCCCAAACCACTCATTGAATGCTGTGGCAATTACTTTAAGAATAGCTATTCACACACCAGCAGCCCAAGAATTATTGCTACAACTGAAACGTTTTGTGTGAAGGAGTGGTCTCTAAATGACTCCAGATCGTTGTGCAGGTCTGATCTCAAACTGCAGGACTACGTTTGTTTGAGGTTATTGCTGCCAAAGGAGGGTCAACTAGTTATTAAGTCAAAGGTTCACATACTTTTTCCACCCTGCCACTGTAAATGTTTACTGTTATGTTCAATAAAAACATGAAAACAATATATGTGGTGTGTAGTTAATTTTAAAGCAGACTGTGTTTTTCTATTGGTGTGACTAATGAAGATCGAGCACATTGTATGACCAATTCATGAAAACTCCACTGAAAAGGGTTCACATACTTTTTCTTCTTGCAACTGTAAGTAGATTGGGTTTGCATGGGATAATTTAAGTCCAGCTGGTGGAGCTGGCTCGGGCTGGTTGAAATGTACAAACGGGCGCCATCTGTTGTGGACATTTTACTAGAGATGTGGATTGCTCTGATTTTGTGTGATAATTGACAAGGCCCCTGTACATATGTGTGTTAGACTATGACATGTGTGTTTTTTCAAAGCAATGAGCACATCCGTGAGCTTTTAAAGTTACAATATGAATCAACTCCATTCCCCATTCACTTCCCTCAGCTACGGCAAATCCACAATTGATACAGTTGATTTATTTAAAGAACCTGAAATATAATTACAGGTGGTAGCATTTATAATAAAATTTATAATTCATGAACTGCTTCATTACCTTCCTTTAATACCATAATTTTATACACAGGAGGTAACCATTGTTTTTTTCCTGACCCCAGCCGTTATTCATCTCTGGCTTAAACCTTCTGGGCGTTACGGGGCTTTTTGCGCCATTTTTAATGGCATGAAAGCCGGTTTTCCCCTGCAATCGCGTCGGAGTAACACTGTACTCTGCCGTGATTTGCAGCTCACTGCCCAGCCCTCTACACACCCCGCCGGTCAAAATAGATGCCGGCGGTGTGTGGGGAGAGAGCCCCTCCATTACCATGAAGGTCTACTGGCACCACCGCCCCCCCCCTACACGGGCCGGAAAGGCTCAGTGTGACTTCGGCTCTCTACAGAGCCGCATCACACGGAGAAGGCGCTGTTTGTGCCCGCGCTCTTCTCGCACGGTGCGCAGTTTTGATCATCGATCAACTGCGCCCAAACTGAGTTTCGGCAAACACGCCCCAGGAGGTTAATAAAGTAAAAATCTGGCCGCTTCAAAGCTTCACAAATTGTCACCCATTAGTTTTAGTAAAAAGAAGATAAATAATAATAATAATAGTAACCATAACCATCCACCCATGTTAGTTTTCGTCACTACATTAATAATGTGCATGCAATGCATTGCATTAGTTGAATCATCAAAGATAAAATATGTAGGACCACCCATACACCTTTAGTATTTTCTCTCTCTAAATTTCCTTTAGATCGTTCCTTTTGTTTTAACCAAAACCATGTAATATGAGGGACTTTCTAAACCATCAAGTCTACCTGTGTTTACCTGTGTTTACCTGTGTCTACCAATTGCAGAGGACCTACTACATAGTTGTTGGTAGATCTAAAGGATATCTGACAGAGAGATCTAAAGGTGTATGGCCAGTTTAAGCTCACACCTATTCATTTTAATATGTTTTGGACAACGTGTGTCAATGACCAACAAGTGCTCATTACATTCAAATTGGCTAGTTCAATGAAAGATGAATGCCATGCACATACGTAAAAATCTGTTAATGGGGCATAGTGAGAAAAAAAATTCTATTACCAGTTTTTAGGGATAACGTCAATAGGATGGTTTTGATGTTATTCCTAAAAACCTGTTTTGATATGTTAATGTAAAACTTTATTTCAGTTTCAAATGTCAAATATAAAATGTAATAATTTCAACGGTTGAAGAGGCTTGTAGCGTAAACAATGTTCCCCTGTGAATCCCATGATGCAGACACAAATAAATCTGTGCTCATGCTCAGGGGCTTCAGGTAAGCTAAATAAAGAGATGTTCTAGTGGGACATGATCAAAATACATACAGTGCAAACTCTATGAACAACGCAGGGACAAGTGCAATGTAAAACACCCGGTTTTTCATAAACTGGATTACATGAAACGCTGCCTTTTTTGTGAACTAAGATTTTTATAAACCTTAGTAGCTTTGGTTGCTAAGTTTAAATTTATGAAGCACCTAAATATTACGCAGTGCTGTATATTAGCAGTGCTGTATATTAGCTCTGGGTAAGTTAGCTGACCCTGGAAACTCACCTATAATCACCTATTGCGTGTTATCATTGACCTCCATGTTACGGAGACAGCACAGTTTATTTACAGCACACCCCCAGCATCATCATTGAAATGAAGCAGATTATACTATATATGTAAAAAAAAAAAGCATGCCACGTGCCTCAGAGGGTTAAATTACCCTTCAAAGTCAGCATACTGTAAGCTAAACTTTGATTATGATGCCCATGCAGATAGAACCTACAGGTCAATTCTATTAATTTTGTTGCTGCTAATTATAAGAATATAATCATTACTTGTATCCAAATAACATTCAAAATTTTAAAAAGGCAAGCTAGACAGGATCCCAGAGCCAGCTTATGTACATGAGATAACAGTAATTTTGCTTCTACAGTAAACCAGGTGGATAGACTGATTTGTGAGAACTACAAACTATCCTACAAATCACAAGGAAAAATGCAGTTGGGGTCTAATCAGATGGGCCATACCATTACAGGCAATGGGGTGACTTTTGTGTGCAGTCATTATAAATGTCAGCTAAAGAGATTATGTGCTATACCTATTTTTTTAAATGTTGCCACATTTAAAAAAAAGATTACCATCTCTATGGCCATTATGCTATAGTACTCTAATAACCAGGGCTGCTGTCAGGGGGGCCCTGCAGCCGCTGCCTAGTTGGCAATGGCGAGGAATCACCATAGCAGCCATAGCGGTGCTATGGGGCACGTAGCCACAAAGCTGGCTTATGCTAGGCATACACATGCCGATAAGCGGGCGATTTTTAATCTGACCGACGGGCGTGCGCGCTCGCGCCGTCGGTCAGGTTAAAAATCGGCCGCTAATCGGCATGTGCCCACATGGGGCGACAGATCCCTGTTGCCCCACTGCTCGGCCGCCCAGAGAACGGACATGTCCGATCTTCTCTGGCTGATGCAAGCCGAGGCAAGCCGATGCCATAAGCTGCAATGGAGACGGCGTCTTCATTGCAGTTTATGGCCGGCACACAAAGGGTGCCCAGCCGACTGAAGGGGCCCCAGAATGCAATGGGGTGCTAACGTGATGACGTCATCACGTTAGCATCTTGGCACACATCGGAGTAGGTCGGTCTGACCTACTTGGTATGTGTATGCCCAGCATTACTGATCATTCTATTTTTTTCTCTGTTTCCGACAGTTAAGCTAATGGATGACACACACTTCATCTTGTGGGATTTGAGTGGCAGGTCCAGGAGGGGCCCTATAAAAATATTTGCTATGGAGACCAGTTATGCACCTGTTGGTTGGCGCCATGCCTGCCGCTGTTGTTGGGGGTCCCTGTCCTCGATGCTGCTGTCAGGATGTGCTGTCAATGTCTTAGAGAGGTGGGGAAAGGGGGGGGGGGGGTTGGCAAAAATACCTAGTATGGGCCCCAAAATGATACCTTGCAAAGAATCCATCTCTCTTTATCAGTCCTTGTCCCAAATGTAATATTCTGTAGTGTGGTGGACATACACTAAAATTGTATATATGTATTTATTGTATAGCTGGCCATGACATAAAGTGTAATGCTGTGTATATACCTTTAAGAAATGTATCTTTCTGTATAGCAGCTTCTGAAGAAAGCCTGGAAGGTGAGGTCATTCCCTTACTCTGTATTTTGAGTTAGTTATCCACCCAGTAACTGTTAAACCCCACCTGGGCAGAGGTTATAAATGTAACTGTTTAAATGTCTGAGCTAGGAGCAAGGAGCTCCCATGATTTTATGGGTCCTCTGCTGCCATCCACTTAGCAAGTGCTGCAGGGAGACTACACACCCATGACAAATGAAAGGGGTACCCTTTGGATCAGGGAAGGCAGGCCAGGCCACATAGTGCCTGAGGTACGACATATACCAGCAGCCTCCAATTGGACTGTCTGTGCCTCCATATTCAGGGTAAGAGCCTCAGCACCTTCCAGCAGCTGGTTAGGAACCTAGACCCCATGCTTTGAAACCCATCTCTGCCTTATGGGTGATGGTGAATGTAACTGTATATATTCCCTATAGTAAAAAGTTAACCCCTACCAGCTTGTGTGGACATTCGTTTCTTGTGTACAGCCGTATGAATGACAGTACATCTGACCATTGGAATCCAAACCCAAAAAGAACCTGGTTGCTCCGGGCCATTTCCCTTGGCAATGCTACAATTCTTATAACAAAGAGGCACTCAGATGGCTGGGTCTAATATGCCACACATTCTATCACAACCTGTGAAACGATAAGGGACATGAGATACAGAAAACATAGATTTTATTATGGCCGTGCTCATCTCGATGAATGGCATTGTATTTCAGATTTAGTGGATGCCAGTAACTCAGGTCACCCGGGACTCCTTTAGTACAATCTGTGTTAATGGATGATATGGATGAGTGGAGATCCCTGGAAATGCTTTACATGACAGTATGTGACACAGTCAGTGGGTGGCAGTATATAACAGTGTTATAAAGCAGTGAGCGCTAACAGATGAGATACCTGCAGCTTATGGGCACAATGAGAAGCTATAAATTTTGGTAAGGCTTGTCATTTATTCTTCCCTCCCGTGAGGCTTATTTGTTAAGCTATGACAGTATTGTTTAGAGCAGAATACCACTGAAACCCTCATTGATTTCAGCAGCATATAATCAGTTCTTCTGGAGTTTATCGAATAAAACCTTAATTAGGATGTGTTCTCATTTTTCTCAAGGATCTGTGTCCTAAAGGACTTTGGCCAATAAACCATCAAAAAGCTTTTCAGAGATAACACAGAAGCATTTTCATAATGCCTACCCCAATCCAATATAGCAATGATAGAATTTCATTTAAAGGCTCTATAGGACATCCACTGCAATAGGAGACAACAGAAAGAGATGTCATATTTCTGACAACCAAATTCCACCTCCCTAATTCCAATCCCAGTGACCATCCTAACTGTGTTCTAATTTCTCATGTTTGTTGGTGCTTCAAACCCACAAGACTTAAGGTTCAATATTTGCAGTACAATCAATTGTTTGAAGATCGACTCCTTGTTTTTCGGACATGTTGGTAAAGTATCTGACAGGTTTTCTAGGTATTTCCATTCTTTATATCCGATGATATTATGGAGCATGCACACGCGGCTTTGGGGATTTGATCTGTTTTGAATCTTTCATATTATGTGGTGGTAAAAATGTTTGAAATTTAAAACTATCAAATTAATACATTTATATTTTAACCATCCTAGCAGTCATGACGAACCCAGTTCCTCAGGATTTTGTTTGATAAATATATATCTATATCACCGCTGTATTTTCAGCATTTTTGGGTCGCTGGCAGCACCCTAATCACGTCACTGTGACTCAGAAGGGGAGCCGCACCATAGATAGATGGAGGGGTGCATGTCTCCCAGCCCACGTTGCCATTGCTGATGACGCCGATGACGTGGTCAGAGGCGGGGGAGGCGGAAATTTCAAGCAGAGTACATTTTCCTCTGCTGCGATCGCCTGTACCGCTAGGGGGGTTAGGTAGATTGAACGGAAAGATCAAACCCCATGTATGGCTACCTTTATAGGGATACTCTGACACAGGGACGATGCTAGTGTCCACCATTGCTAGTCCACCAATGCTAGTGTACTCATCTGCGTTCACCTGTACCCCTAGGGGGTTAAGTAGATTGAACGGAAAGATCGAACCCCATGTATGCCTACCTTTACAGGGATACTCTGACACAGGGACAATGCTAGTGTGCACCAATGCTAGTTCACTAATGCTAGTGTACTCTGCTGCGTTCGCCTGTACCGCTAGGGGGTTAAGCAGATTGAACAGAAAGATTGAACCACATGTATGCCCACCTTTACAGGGATACTCTGGTACAGGGACAATGCTAGTGTCCACCAATGC
>CM070032.1:174074279-174090888 GCA_036250615.1 Ptychadena robeensis
AACAAAGTGCAGAAAAAGGAACTGAACAGGTAACCTGCACGTCTCCAGAACAAGAGATTGGCATTGGCACTGGGTTACAATCAACTGACCAAGGAGAATTTTCAACGAAGTAAAGCAGACCCCTGCTTATACACTAAGAAAGTGAGTAGTAGGTGGATGTTTGTGCTCATATATGTGGACGATCTACTAGTATGCTATGAGCAAGAAGGGGATCATACTAAACTACTACAATCTCTAAATGAGAACTTTGAAACAAAAGACCTTGGTGACATTAAACATTACCTTGGCATACAGATTGAGAGAGAACAGGATGGCAGTTATGTTCTAAACCAAAGTCACAAAATACAAGAAGTAATTGACACCTTTGGATTGCAAATCCAGTCAAGGCGCCCATGGAAACGAATTACTTAAAGGAAATGAATAACAAAGTTAATTTACTACCAGACAACAATCAGTACAGAAAATCCATTGGAAAACTACTTTACATTGCTACAGTTACAAGACCAGACATCGCTGCAGCAGTGGGATTTCTATGCAGAAAGGTATCAAAGCCAAGTCAGATGGACTGGAATGCTGTAAAGCAGGTGATACATATTTACCAAGCCTTTACCTGCGACCAGACACTTTGAACTGTTAAAGAAGATTGGACTAATAGTTTAAGACCCCCGCTGTTGAGAAGGGGTGTTGGAATAAATGCAACAGGCTTTAGTTCTTAAACTGTGTTATGCCAATATGTCCAGCAGATGGCACTGTGTAGATTACTTGTTGCAGTGTATACTGTTTGTGCTTCTGCATTCTTTGGTGTTTCTTCTCTTCCTTCATCCACCATTTTATTGTTACTGCACATGTTATCCCTGTGGTGAATCACAAGTAAAGTTCTTCTTCACTGATCTGCTGACTGCAAGCTTCCTGTATGTGATATACACAAGACCACTACATCCAACACACATATCCTTGGCCAGTGTTGCCCATTCCTCCTTGTAGAATCTCTTAAGCCCTATCAGGTTGGATGGGAAGCATCGGTGCACAACCATTTTAAGATCTCTCCAGAGATGTTCAAATTAATTAAAGTCTGGGCCACTCAAAGACATTCACAAAGTTGTCCTGAAGAAAATCTTTCAATATCTTGGCTGTGTGCTTAGGGTCATTGTCCTGCTGAAAGGTGAACCATTGCGCCAGTCTAAAGGCCCCCATACACGTAACAAGCCGAGGCCGATTTTGGCGAAAACCAATGTCTGTGTGCGCTCGCGACCGTCGGTCTGCGGCAAAATCGGCCACTGATCACCACAAAGCTCATTTGGCCAGATAATGGACATGTCCATAAATCTCTGGCTCATCTTTTGGCCCCTCCACAAGTACCTTAAGTTCAAGAGCGATCTAGAGCAGGTTTTTATCCAGGATGTCTCTTTACATTGCTGAAGTCACCTTTCCCTTTATCCTGACTAGTCTCCCAGTTCCTGCCACTGAGAACCACCCCTGCAGCATGATGCTGCCACCACCATGCTTCACTGTAGGGATAGTATTGGCCTGGTGGTGGTTTTCCTCCAAACCTGATGCCTGGCATTCATACGAAGCTTCAAGCTTTGTCTTATCAGACCAGTTAATTTTGTTTCTCATTGTTTCAGAGTCCTTTAGACGCCTTTTGGCTGCCATGTGCCTTTTACTTTCCCTCTGGCCACTCTAACATACAGGCCTTATTGGTGAATTGCTGGAAGTTCCTCCTCTCTACTAGTGATGAGTGGCATAGGCAACATTCGTATTCGTGGCATGCCGCGAATTTTTGGGAAAATATTCGCATTCGGCGAACATATGTTTAACTTGCATTGAGGGGCGTGTTGAAAAAAAATTGCGAATTTTGGACGCCATCTAAGTGATTTTTTGCGAATTTTCAAAGTGCCGATTTTCGCAATATTCCGAATATTTGCATTGGATTTAAAAACTGTTGATGGTCGCAGGGAGTGTTGCTAAGCTCTTGTTGCAGCCTTCCCATTCGTCCACTTGCATTGAGAGGTGTGTGTAATGGGAAAAAAATACAGAATATCCGGAATTGCGAATATTCGGCAATATATTCACCATCTTCGCGAATTTCCGAATTGCCGATATTCGCTATTAATATTCGGAATCTGAATATTCGTGATCATCACTACTCTCTACACAGAGAACCTCTGGAGCTCTGACAGATTCACCATCGGGTTCTTGGTCATCTCCATGAATAAGGCCCTTCTCCACCAGAGCGCTCAGTTATATGGCCACACCGCTCTAGGGAAGAGTCTTGGATTTACAGATGATGGACGGCGCACAATGCTCATTTGGCCCACTTCAAAGCACCAGCACAGAAATCTTTTTGTAACCACAACCCAGATTGTGCACCTCCAGGACTGTCCGGTATTGGAGGTCTCACAGCACAATTCCTTAGACTTCAATGCTTGGTTTGGTGCTCTGACATTGAACACTGTCAACAATGGGACCTATATAGGACCAGGTTGTTTGCCTAGTCCGCACAAAGATGTCCAATCAAACTGGAAACTAACCACAGGTTGGACTCAAATTACAGCTGCAGACAAGAAAACATCTCAAGGATGATAAGGGGGAACAGGCATGCAACTGAGGAACTCGAGTTTTGGAGCATTCAGGCAAGCAAGATTGGTCAATACTGTAACATATGCATTTGGTAAAGGTCTATTATTGCAATACATTTGCCAAAAAAAAAAGTACAGCTTTTTTCACCATTGCTAATTAAACCATGTTGGGGGTGTGTAGAATTCTGAGGATAAAAAAATTTATGTAATACATTTTTGAATAAGAACCGTGATAACAGGTACATAAAATGGCAGAAAGTGATGTCGCTGTTGAATATATCTGTCAGCAGATGCACTGTAGTTCACTATGCAATTCATAGTGGGCATTGTGATTCCAACCTCCATTGAGAATCAATGGAGGGAGGTCAAAACTCAACTCACTGCAGGATGCAGGCGGGTACACAACCTGCACTGGTTATTCGTGACATGGAGGCGGAGGGGGAAAACACAACCCGGGGGAGCGGCCAGAGACCCCGTGGGACTTTTAAGGGTGGGTTTATAATCAAATAGCGTTCCAAGGCAGGGAATCTGACCAAATAACATTTATACATCATGTGCATCCAAAAGAACACCAGACACATTGAGCCAGGGAGTATTGCAAGGTGCCCCAGGGCTGGACTGACTTCAAACAACATACAATCCATTCAGGTCACACTGGAATAAGATTTCCATACATTACCAAGAGGCCACAAGGTTTAAAAAAGTCCACCAAACATTTTAAAATTCCAAAATCGGAGAGTTCCAAAACGGTCGTGCCAAAGACCGTTGTTTACCCTACGCGGTTTCGGGGGGTCCCACTAGGGAGCTTCGTCAGGCGGATTGGGGACAGCCTATGGGTTAGTATCCAAATGGTTAGTTTACAAATACCAAAACAAGTCCCAGACACTATAGGTCAGACATCTCTAGGGTGCATGGTTACATAATATTTGTCTATACAAGGTAAGAGCACAAAAGAAACTGTGTATGCTATCCGGGAGTACACTTGCATTTCCACCTCATCACCAGTTGTTCGAGGTTTTTCTATTTACACCCATTTCATTCAGGTTCCGTTAGTCAGTTATCCCACACATCCCAATAGGAAAGTTGGACATATTGTCGTCAAGGAAATTAGCTTACCGGTATGAGGTGAGGGTCACTCAGCATGCATTGGGGCGAGGCGATGTCTTGAATCATTGTGCCCGAGGCTTCCGGCTCCAGAACCCCGAAAGTTACACCAAGCAGGGATTCCAGTTGCCAAGCAGTGCGGTCCCCACCTGGAGCAGGATACTTATGGGGACAGGAGAAGACGTCACTTAGCTTATGACATATGCATGTTTATACGTATTTTGCCGACACTTCTTTATTAATCAATGTTGTCGTGATCTTCTCCTGTCACCGTTTAACTCCCCATATTATGCCCAAGGGGGCAGACCACACAAACACCAGTTGAGGGTATGACCCACCTTTTACGGTGGGAGGGCTGTCTATCCCGCATTATTGTTCTAGCGCGTACCAAATCCGGCTGGGTCATGACAGTCAGGCATCGTCCTGTATTGGATGAAGTATGGAGGTTAGTCATCTACAAGTTTTTTGGGCGGGGTTGTTTAGGTCACCTAGGACGATAAATACCTGGTTCTACTGGGGTCAGGTCGTCAGGAGAGAACAAATCGACTTAGATTGCGATTATTCACAATCAGGATCTGAAGATATCTTCTCTGGTCTGGTCGTTTTGAGTGTCAGGCTGGTCATATCCTCTAATGTCATGTACTGGGTCTGGTCTTTAGTTTATTGGAACTCTCTTTTCCCGCCAACTTAGGACAAACAGGTAGGGCAAGCCGCCATCTACGGCGCACAAAACAGGTTGTGTGTCTCACCGTTGTGCGCTCCAGAACGGGCGTCGCCCACATAGCGTGTGTCCCGGCTTGTGCGGCGCGGAAATGTGCCGTGCATTAGGCCACATTTCCTCCCTCCAAGACCATCATCAACTTCCGGCCATAGTCCAGCCGGGAGCAGGGAGTGGACGTGTAAGCATTCCACCGCATGCCTAGGCCACAGTGGAGCGTCTGTAACCCTTATGCGGGTCCCCAGGCTGGCGCATTCCGTCTCTCCCCATGGTTCCACCGCCTCGGTCCGTCAACGCTGACTTCCTCCACTCACCCGCTCTCTATAGGGTGGAGTGAAGAATGGTAAACAATATAGTGGGAGTGCAAGCTCAGGGTGAACCCCTAAGATGTGGGGGATGTGTTACTAAGGGGCCCTAAGTGCTTGGGGGTAAAGAGGGGCAATGACTGTGGTAAGTGAGGGGACATGTAAAGGAAGGGTGTGTAGGGTGAGCCAAGGGCTCAAACAACTGAAGGGTGTGGGGCTTAGTGAAGATGTGGATGATGATGTGGGTGAAACCGTTGACCGCAATCGGGGGTGTGAAAGAGGCCAGTAGCAAGTGAGCGGGCGGGGACAGGGGACTTAGCTGTGGGGGGTGGGGGCTGGCACTTTAAATAACACAGCATCTTCATATTAACACCCCCCAGCAAGGGAAACAAAAACATGCTAGTGATGGTGTGGGGGCAGGGAGGGAAGGGGCAAATGTGGTGAATGTGATAACTAAATGTGTGTATGATATGGTGTAGGGGCTGACTGAGTGATATAATGTGTACAAAAGTGAAGGATGTGTAAGGACGCCAGGATGTGAGGAACGTAGGTGAGTGGACCAAGGTGAGTGATGGACAGTAGAAGTGGGGCAGGGTCGTCCTATTGTGTCGAGATGTGCAGCAGGGGAGTGGTGGAGGGGGGGAAAACTGTGATAGGGAAGGAGGAGCGAGGGAAAGAAGCCCCAACAACAGGAAGGGAAGAAGAGGGGGGGGGGGAGAGAAAGAGAAGAGCCGATAGGGGGAAGAAAAGACCCAAAGGTTAGGAGGGGGGAGGACAGTGGCGGACAGCGCGGACTGCCGCCATGCTGGAACTCCGGGGTCGACGGGGGACAGCGGACCCCGGTCCCAGAGAGGCCACCCAAGGAAACCGCTCAGCCCCACCTACGGGACCCGCACACTGGGTCTGACGGGAGGATCCCCGGGCTTGCGAACTCTGGGGAGAACGCGCCGAACCGCACAACCCGTACATAACAGATAGGGCAACATGCCTGTTCTCGCACCGTTCGATGGTGTTCAAAGTTGGAATTGGAGGAGCCGATATCGGGGGTCAATGATCCTTCCAGTCCTCACCTTCTCTTTGCATGCTAAGTATAATAAATAGTGTCAGGGACCTGATGAGTAGGTAGCGAGAGTAGTAGGTAAGAACGTCAGGGCGCAATAGGGTCATCTCATTAGGGTCCATTATCAAAAGGGAAGGGGTAGTGTTGTAATCACATGTTGCGACAAAACATAACCCATGTTTGCTAAAACCACATCACTAGTCCAGGTAATATTGGGGGGGGAGGGGGTTGCCCAAAAAACAAGGGCAAAAACAGTATTCCTGCAAAGAAGCTCTCGAACAGGATCTAATTGAGGCCACACGAGATTTATAGTTAGGGGGGAGATAGGGGAAGAGGTATATTTAGTTCGCGGGGAGACCAACCGGGTCAGCAGACCCACCACAATGGCACAATTAGTAATAAACAAAAGTGTGAGAAATTCGGGAGGAGAAGGAGGGAAGGTGGGGGAACGAAGAACGACACCCATAAGCGGCGGGCGGCCAAGACCCCGTGGGACTTTTAAGGTGGGTTATAATAAATAGCGTCTCCAAGTCAGGGGATTATTGGACAAATACAATTTATTACATCATTGCATCCAAAAGAACACAGCAACATTAGAGCCAGGATATGCAAGGGTTGCCCAGGTGATGACTCTTAACAACCACATAACAAAAAAAATCCAATAGGTCACATGGAATAATCCATACATACAAAGAGGCCACAAGGTTAAAAAAGTCCAACACATTTTTAAACATCCAAAAAGTCGGAGAGTCCAAGACGGTCGTGCCAAAGACGTTTTTTCCATCACGCGTGTTACGTCCCACGTAGGGGACTCGTACAGGGGACGTGGGGATCACCTTCTGACTATGGGCTTATCCAAGATTGAGTTACAAATCTACAAAAAAAAAATCTCAAACCTATATCGACACTCTATAGTTGTGCGAATGGTTACACTATATTTGTAGTTTTCTATTACATAGGGTGTATGCATAGCCTGGAGTTACACAAATTTGACATTTCCCCTCAGACCATTGTTCTGGTTTTCTATACACATTCATAGGTTCCTTAGTCAGTTATCAAACCCACACATTACACCAATAGGAATATGTGTGACATCATTGTCTCAAGATAAATTAGCTTACCGGATTGCGAGGTCAACTCAGCATGCATTTGGGGCGAGGCTATATGTCTGATCATTGTGCCCGACGGACTTCCGACCTACCAGACCCACGAAGTTACACCAAGCAGGGATCCAGTGCCAAGCAGTGCGTCACCACCGGAGGCCGTGAAGGACGAGGTACTTATGTGGACAAGGGAGAAGAGTCCACTTAAGCTTTAGTGCATCATGATGTTATAGTTATTTTGCCCTACACTTCTTCATTACAATAGGATTGTGGCGTGATTTCTCCTGGTCACCGTTGACTCCCCATATTCATGCCAAGGTGCAAGACCACAAAACACAGGACAGTTCGAGGTTGATGACACCACCTTTTTACGGTAGGGCGGGCGTGTCGTATCCCGAGATTGGTTAGAGCAGCGTCCAATACCTGCTTGGGTCATACGTAACAGGTCAGCATCGTCCTGTATTGGATAACGTATGGATGGCGGTTATGTCATCTACAAGTGTTTTGGAACGGAGGTGGTTAGTGTCCCTAGGTCCGATAAATACCTTGGTCTATGGGGGTCGGTCGTCAGGAGAAGGCAATCCTTAGATCCAGGATTATTCCAATCAGGATCTGAGATACTGCTTCTACTGGTCTGTCTGTTTTGAGTGGCAGCTGGTCAGTCCTCTAAGTGTCTGAGACTGGGTCTGGTTTTATATTAGGGAACTCTATTCCCGCCACTAGGACCAAAACAGGTAGGGGGCAACGGGGCCCCTCACGGCAGCACCCAGGTGTGTCATACCTGTTGTAGCGTCCGAACGGCGTCGCCCACATGCGGTTGTCCCGGCTTGTGCGGGCGCAATGTGCCTGCATTAGGCACAATTCCTCCCTCCAGACCTCATCACTTCGGCAATAGTCCGCCGGGAGTGACGTGTGTAAGCATCACCGTGCCTAGGCAACAGTGGAGCGTCGGTAACCCTTATGCGGTCCCCGGTGCGGCCATTCCGTCTCTCCCCATTGGCCCCGCTCGGTCCGTCACGCTTGCTGCTCCCACTACCCCGCCTCTATAGGGTGGATGAGATGGCAAAATATAGTGAGTGATATCTAGGGTGAAACCTAGTGTGGGGATGTGTGTACTAAGGGGCCTAAGTGCTTGGGGTTAAGAGGGGAGTGTGTGGTAAGTGAGGGGACATGTAAAAGGAAGGGTAGGGTGAGCCAAGGCTGCTAAATGAAGGTGTGTGGGGCTAGTGAAGTGGGATGATGATGTGGGGAAACCTTGCCGAATCGGGGGTGTGAAAAGGAGGCAAGTGAGCGGCGCGGGGACCTAGTGTGGGGGGTGGGGGGGCTGGCACTTTAAATAACACAGCATCTCAGTATTACACAGCAAGGGAAAAAAAACATGCATAGTGATGGTGTGTGGGGAGGGAAGGGGCAAATGTGTGATGTGATAACTAAATGTGTGTTGATATGGTGTAGGGCTGATGAGTGATATAATGTGTACAAAAGTGAATGGATGTGTTAAGGACGCCTGTGAGGACGTAGGTGAGTGGACAAGGTGAGTGATGTCTTGGTCATCTCCATGAATAAGGCCCTTCTCCCAGATGCGCTCAGTTTATATGGCAAACCAGGCTCTAGGAAGAGTCTTGGATTTACAGATGATGGAGGGCCACAATGCTCATTGGACCTTCAAAGCACCAGAAATCTTTTGTAACCACCCAGATTTGTGCCTCAGGACTGTCCTGGTATTGGAGGGTCTAAAGACAATTCCTTAGACTTCATGCTTGGTTTGTGCTCTGACATGAACTGTCAACAATGGGACCTTATATAGACAGGTGTTTGCCTTTCCAAAGATGTCAATCAACGAACACTACACAGGTGGACTCAAAATAAGCTGCAGAAACATCTCAAGGATGATAAGGGGAACAGGATGCACTGAGCTCGATTTTGAGCTCTGGCAAAGATTGGTAATACATGTACATAGCTTTGGTAAATGTTCTTAGGTTTGAGATATGACATGGTGCCAAAAAAAGTCAGCTTTTTCACCATTGTCATTAACAACATGTTGTGTGTTAGAATTCTGAGGATAAAACAAATTTATGTAATACATTTGTGGAATAAGACGGTAACCATAATAAAATGTGCAAGAGAATGAGGTGCCGGGAATGATACTTTCCCAGAGAACACTGTAGGTTCAACTATGCATGCTCAGTGGGCATTGGGGCTTCCACCTCCATTGATGGAGGGAGGTCAAAATCAACTCACTGCAGGATGCAGGGTACACAACTGCACTGTTATTCTCTGCAATCTGCAATGGCAGCACAAAATTAAGAGTGGGCCAGTTGTGCCATGCTGAAATTGTAGTCACAGTGTGCTCAGACAGCACAAGACTACATGTCCAAATTCTGTGAAATTATGGCTGTATTCTATGACTTGGCCATGACCTTTGGGGTTCGTTTTTATTTTTCTAACTTTCCAGAAAAACTTTTCAGAAAAGATCAAGACAACCTGAATTGTGTATCCCTTATATACCCCTTGTATGTCTCTTCCATGGTCTTTTTTAAAATTGGATGCATGATTTTGTTTTGTGTGAAAATTATTCTTTACCTTCTTTTTACACCAAAGCAGCATAGACTTAAAAATGTGTCAGATATTTGTTACACATTTGAAGATGGAATTACCACTTGTAGTGCATGGTCACCAGGAATGGGGGAGTACACATGACTGGCAAGATTTTGAGGTTTTTTACAGACAGTCTTTGTATGTTGAAGCATCCAGAGGTTCCATCAGTGGAGTCTAGTAGCCTAGACCAGGTGTGGGCAAACTTTCTGACTAGCGGGCCACACTGGGTTCCTTAACTTGACAGAGGGGCCGAACCAAGAGCCTGTAATGGCCGCAAGGCATTGGTGTCCCAATTCTTTCCATCCCCAGCATCATTGATGATGCCAGGCATATGCAACAGGGCTATTTCGCTTTCTACAAAAAAAACATTCAACATTCTGCCAGGGAGGATTTGTTGACAAGATGCTCTGGCTCCATCCATCCAGTTGTTCACTGAAAGAGTGCCCTCCGTGCCCATGAGGACATGCCCACAGCTTCATCACATGATCATGCCACTTTTTACCACCATGGTGATGTTTCAATGCCTCTGGCATTATGTATGCTCATTGAAGGGAACCAGGGGAGGGGAGACAGAGCGTCCAAACGGGACGCAATACAAAGCCGGATATGGGCCGGATATGGCCTCCTCAACCAATTTTGCAGTGGGCAGAATGAAGTCAGGCCTGTTACATTTTACTTAGCATCCACCCAGCTAAGACTCATCCATCAGACTGGCAGACAGAAAAATGACATTCATAGCTACACAATAACCAATGGGCAACCCTCCATCTGACGTTTGGTCAGTGTAATGCAACTCCTCTGGAATAGAAACCCACAACATTAATATGCCAATGCACAGTTTTTGGGTTGAAGTTATCACCAGAGTAAGTTTTGAAGTTTGCAGTAATCTTTCCCCATAAATTTATGCGGTCTGCTGCTTCATGCCTAAATTCAATGATTAAATGGTGTGATACCAATACTGTCCATACAGTGTTTTCAACTCTGGCCTAAAGAAACAAAACTATAGCTGCATAGTCAGGATTTCTAATGATCTCTGGTTATTGAACTATGATCGTCCACCTCTCATGCAATAAACAGCAAGATCTTTTACCTGCACTTTCGTCTCCCAAAGAAACATTGAACATTTCACCCTCGGCCTCCTCGTGTGGATCCATTTGAGTCCTCTTTTGTCCAGCTTTGTCTAATTAAGATCACGCTGGCGCCTGTCATTTTGCAGCACGCACATGACACTGAGTTAAATCATTAATAAGGAACCTTGCTCTTCCCATAGGCCGAACACCTATTGCTAAGCAATATGATCTGAGAACTCTCAGAGGTACAAAGTTTAAAGCTAATGACTTCCTTGGGCTGCTTGTTTGCAGCTTATGGTGCAGTAAAGCGTTTCCTCTCTTTCTGCTCTATTTTAAAAGGTCCCTCTCCTGTAATTTTTGCCCTTCTGATGCAGCAGAGAATTATTTAATATGTATTTATTTCATTATTTATCACCTCCAACAGCAGAAAGTTTACTAACCCTTAATACTACATCATATTACAAAAATGACTGAGGAGGAATCTGTCACTTACAAGACAAGACGTTGCTGCAGAGCATTTGTTTTCTTAAACTGTCCAAGTGTCCATGCAGAATAATAAGGAGGATACTACATTCTGGAGTATTGTTGTGTAATCTTTTTTTTATGTAAAAATAACAAGCAGCATTGAGTACATTGTTGTACATTTTATTTATTTGCAGATTGGGGGACAGTGTTAGGGTTCAGTTGTAGGTTGCATCTCATAGGTCTGTTCATGAGCCCATGCATGTAATTAAAGATAAATTACAAGTTGTCACTGTGAATTGTGCCCTTTGGATAACACTGTTCCAACCTCAGCAGAATAGCATGTGTTTAATTGTATACATTTAAATGACAGGTAATGGTGTGTTGAACCGTGCCTTCCGCCAGACAGGAAAACTCACCACTAGTTTGGTAGAGACATGTATCATTTACTATTATTCTTTTTCCTTTCTTCAAGGTGCAGAAATGAAGCGGTTAAATCCCCTCATCCATGGACTATTATAATCCTCCAATTGTAAAATGTTTGATCTTTGTCTATTCTTGAATATTTTTGAATAATCACAGATAAGCAGCCGGTCTGGGGCATTCTGAAGCAATCCCAACTGCTCCCTCTGGATGGGAAACTTCTCCGGACAGGTATCTCTGCAGAGATACAGATCTAACAATATGTATATTTTAAGTATGATAACTTCACTGTATAGGTTGAAACACTTAAGCCCTCCACACACTGCGTTCACGGCTATCAATCGTGGGTCAATTGAGTGGAAATTGAACAAAAAAACAAATGAACAGGGAATAGACATGTCTGTGAATCCCAGTTGATTGCCATTACTTTGGATGACTCCCCATCTAAAGTATCGAACGGGAATCGATGTACAAAGAGGTGCACATGGATTTGCCGTTCGATCAACACATTTTTAGGATCTCTCATCCTAACCTGCTCTGCATCTATTCTCTTGGATTTATGATTGAGTATATAGTGTTCACTTAATCCTAAACTTCAGATTCAGGCAAAAATTTCACATCGTACAATGGGGCTAACCCTTTACTGTCCCTTTATGATTTAAATGTTCAAAATGGTAGCCTTACAGTGAAGGGGTTAGCCCAGAGGCAGGCAAACGTTTTGACTCATGGGCCACAATACCACAATAGGTGTGTTGCACAGTATATAGTGTACGCGCTTCCCATAGTGTATCTGAAACATTCACACTGCATGTAAAAGATGTGTGCAGAAGTGCGTTAACATACTACATACATGACATGATTTTTGCTGCACCTTCAGTTTTACTTTTGCCCCAGAGGATTGTATACAGCAGGGGTGGGCAACTGAGTAGATATGGAGAGCCATAAGTGCGGCCCTCCGCATCACTAAAGGCCGCACATTTTCTATCTATGCTGACTATGCCCTATGCATTAATATTTAGGTTTCGGGGGCCTCAAGTGGAAAACTGAGGGGGGCCGCCAAAGAACACCCAAAGGGCCGTATGCGCCCCCCGGGCCGCAGGTTGGGCATCTAGGGTATACAGTCTTCTTACTTTCCATACACTGGTCTAAACTGATGAAGAATGTAGAATACTGGCGTGTAACACTGAGTTGTATAAGAAAACGGCAGGAAAAAACAACCAATTGTTAGCTTTGCTCAATGGATATTGTTTTCTATATGCTGCAGATATGAAACTGTAGTGTCATGCACCTGCAGAATCAGGGTGGTGTCCCCTTTTAAGATTATAAACCATGATTCTCCTGGGTCCCAAGTACATATAACGGAGGGTTTTAAAATATTGTGTCCATTCATTCTCTATGGGCATGACCAAGGGGCGATTTTTTTTTAAATGGGGTAGATTTTCTTAAAAAAATCGCCTGGTCAATCGCGTCTGCCACACGGCTGATCGCCTAAGTGGGAACATAGCCTTATCCCAAAGGCACATTACAGTGGTGGACATCTCAAAATTGTATAAAGGTCCATTATTTTATTAAGAATTCAGGAATACTCAGCTGGCAGGTCAGAGTTGACAAACATGAACCCCCGCTGACCTCTTCTGGTAAACCTGATTATTATAACAGACTGTTAGGACATGTTTTTAGAATATATGTGACCATGACCCACTACAACCGGTTTGATTTACAAGTTATGCTCCCACTTAACTGAAGTTACCTTGTGCAAAAAAAAAATGTACACCACACAGTCAGAGAAGTCCAAATCAAAATAGGAATGGACACAGATATGGTCTACAATCACCTCCTCCTCCATAAATATTATCGGCAATATAAAACACTTACTCGCTGATTATACCCAGACTGCTTCAACCTAAATTTTCAAGGCTACTTGTACAAGGGCAATATGTACGACATTCGGTAAAAATGTGAGTCCCCCGTGATCCCTGGGTTGCTCTCCTCCATTATTGCTCCCCACCCCTGACTACCTTCCTGCATAAACTAATCACCATTATATTTGTAGCGGCTAAGCTAATTGTGTCCAGGGCATGTAAACAATAAACATGTAAACAACAATTGCTCCCCTTTGAGGAGGTAACATTTTGTATGGACAACTTCTTTCTAAATGACAAGCTGACCTTTATTCTATTGGACTACCTGAAACGTTTTCAGAAAGTGGAGCCACAATGCTCATCCCTCTCTGCCTGCTACCACAGTCTGCTCTATATGAATACACCATAAGGAACGAATAGCCCTTCTGTCTCCACCCCTGTTCCCTTTTTCCAGCTTTATTTGCACACCACTGTTTGTTGTTTTGTTTAAACTGGTTATCCCTTGTTAACCCCCAACCCCCCTCTCATTTACCCTGGGGTCATTGCTGGACCTGGTCTCAGAAAGAAATGTGGGACAGCCAGTAGGCTTTCTAATCCATACTTGGTACCACTGGTCTTCACTGTGTAATAACTCCTACCGTAGTTTGCACAGTTTATATAATTTCAATAAAACTATTGAAAAACTGTGCTCTAGATTAGTAACTAGATAGCTTTTTATGTGCACAAGGCAGCAAACTCTGCTGGACCTGATGGCTCTGCAAAATATGTATATGTTGGTTGGATCTCCTGATTGGCGATCTTTGCATGTTCCAAAACTGCAAATTTTTTGACTTTTGGGCCATAAATATGTAGATTCCCAACATATGAAACCTTTGTGGTATTGGGTATCTCAGAAGAAATTTGATATTTTTATTTGAATATCCAGAAAGCCCCTAACATATTGACTACCAGAATGGCGATGAATAGCAAGGGCAGAACGGGACTTTCTAAACGAATTATAACTTCTACTATGAGTAACATTTTAGCATTAGTCATAAATATTATTAAGGTTAAATGTCATTATCAATAGTGAAGACAGATAACATGAATATTTTTTCTTTTAAAAACTTTCTACTTTTCACCTAGTAGCCATCTGAGAGAAGAAAAGACTCACTGGTTCTATACAATGTACCATTGCATGCACACAGTATGCATTTTTGGTGCACTGCTGTATATAAATTCTGTTAGAGAAAGTACCTTATAACTACAGCAGATTTACAGCTATGGTTCTGTAAGCCAAAGATTATGTGTCCTCAAAAAAAAAAATTTTTTTCTAAATCTTGCGTTTTTGAGTACAGGTCCGAAGTTGCGTCTTGGTTACTTTTGATTCAAATAATATGATTAAAGTATGTTAAAAATAATAAATCATAGGCATTACACAGAAAATGCTAATTTTGAGGTTCTAATATTTTGTAGTGGAGAGCAGTGGTGTGTGGAGGGTGAAGGTCCCTTTAAGACCACGCCCCAGCATGCAACAGGACCTCCCAAGAAGATAAGAGAAGTCTACAAGGAAGAGGCGGTGCTCAGCCAAGGATAAAGGTAGAAAGACAGGTTCACCCTGTGCCCCTCTCCCCTGCCGGGACTCCAGTAAGGCATCCAGCAGTGGCGTGCGTACAGTGGGTGAGCAGAATAGTACACGGCTCTGCTGTTTGCCAGTTGCCTGTCCTCCTGCCTGTCCTCCTGCCCGGAGTGGGGCGGCCCCCCTTGCCTACCTGTGGACCACCTGCCACTGCTCCTGGCAGTCGGACCCGCATCTGGTATCTACCCACCGTGGGGACCGGTAACGCCATTGTGGCCTTCCTCGGGTTAAGGTACTGTGCAAAGGTGCTCAAGGCCGACCCGATCCTGATCCGGACTGGTCACCGATCCCGAATCCTACCTGTTGGACTCTAGTTGGACTATTAGTTGGCCAAGTGTGGAGGACTTATAATCACCACGGTTGCCTGTATTTTGAGAACCCTTTGGGTCTCATTGTTTAATGAAACGTCTGGTTGTTTCCTGTGTCGTTAAATTTTTAAATAATTGTATAAGAATTGCAGTACAAGAAATGCAAACTCAAATTCCACTATATACATATCATACATACAAAATAAGAAACTTCCATCTAAAAGTCATGAAATTGTCGATGGTGATGGGTCAAATAGAGGAACAAACGCAATGGTTCTGGTTATCCCAGATCGTAAATGCTGCTAAATTGGACATTGCTCATGCTGGATGATACAAATAAGTAAAAAAAATGTGAAGATATAGTGGCAAGAGTAAAAGTTATGAGAAAGAGGGAAAGAGAATGAGAGAAAGAGAGAGAAAGGGGCATGCCACGCCCTATTGTACAGCAAAGGCGAGTGGGAGGAAACAGGTCCTCGGTATTGGAAATGGGGGAACTAAAGGTGGGCTAAAATGTCCCTGTTAAGGGTTGGATGAAATACCTGAATACATGTGGCCAAGAACCTTTCATGTTTATCACCCAAGATACTAGTTAGTTTTTCATGAGGATTACATCAACTTTGCGCTTAAATTAATGGAATTAATGGTATGGAATGTTAATTTAGCTGCTATGAGGAGGTGGTGGACTAACCTGCATTGCAAACTTTAAAGATGGTCATGTTCGAACTGTAGCTGGGCTTGCCATGGGTTCTTGGAGAGACTGGTTTGAAATAATTAGGCGGTACACCTTGTTCTAAAAAGCTGAATTAGGGACAGGTCCACCAAATGTGCGCCACATCACCATCCTCCACGCACCATCTAAAACAGATAGGTGATGTGGCAGGGTGCATACAGGCAATTCGAGAAGGAATGAGGTACCACCTCATAGAGAGTTTGTAAATGACTTCCAAATTAGTCATGTTAATATAGCACCACGAGATGTGGGCCCAAAGGTCAGACCACTCCTTCGCCATGGCGCAAGGCTGCAAGGAGACATGGGAAGGTAGATGTCAACATCCTGCCGCGGTGACACTGGAGATGCAGACCGTCTATGCCTGTAGATCTAGATTCATGGAGGGAGCAAGAATGGAAGAGCCTTGAGGACTGGACCCTGTATGGCAGCATGGCAGAAGCAAGTATGTTTAGAGAAAACTATGTAAAAATAAGTGATGTGCATATGGTTTTTTTGGGGATGGTTTTTTTTCTACAGTATAGAACCGCTTGAACTTCTTTCTACAGTGTATAGCCATAAACTTTGTGTAGCCACACACGGCTCGATAGAGTAACAGATTAGAGGAACATAGGGCGGCGTGCACGCTCACGGCTCCCGATTCTCCTCTCATCTGTCACTTTATCTGAGCCA
>CM070032.1:174112139-174127737 GCA_036250615.1 Ptychadena robeensis
GAATCGATCGTGCCGGAATCCGGTGCGAATCCGACACGTGTATGGGGGCCTTAAGAGCTAATGTGTTGCTGAATGCTGTCCTACCTTTTAAAACACACACCAGTTTGGGGTTTTCTTGTTTCAAGAAGCTCTGTCTGATGTGAACCATGCCCCGCAGAAAAGAGCTCTCAGAATACCTACGACCAAGAATAGTTGACTTGCATGAAGCTGGAAAGAGTTACAAAAGTAAGGGTTGCAAAAGGGTTACAGCAATCAAAAATATTTGATCTGAGGAAATAATATACAAGCACCTTCCTTCAGATAAACAGCCCATCTCCATCCAGGTGCCATTGCTTTAGCCATAACATCTTTGTAAAAGCTGAACTACTGGTTGTGCTGCCAATTATTGTGATTCACTCCCCAGGATGCCACGTTGCCTGTAATTACAGTGATTGCCGGTGTGTGATCAGTATATTTTCCTAAATTGCCTTGAACAGAGATAGAGGCTGAAGACAGAGTGCCATGTAGGATGTAGGAAATAGTAGGATAAGAGACACAAAAGCATCGAAGGATATGTGTGACATGACTGAAATTGGTAGACTAATCGCAACGTAACTTGTTATCCATAAAGAAAAGTGAATTATTATATATTCAGCTTGTAACCCAATTATAAAAATATAACAGCTACATTTAAGGTAAACAATAAAATCCCGACAGTGGTCCTAGCTCCTCGCTATTCTATCTCAATGTAACAAAATACTTCAGGTTTACTTTACCATGTTTGTGAATTGAGTTATGTCATTAGGATCAACCAATCATAATATTAAACATCATTATACACTGCCTGGCTTAAAAAAAATTGACCATCATAAAAAAAAGTCACATACTCTAATATTTTGTTGAACCTGTTTAACCCTCTGGGCGGTTTAAGCTTTTCGCGCCATTTTCAATGGCACGAAAAGCCGTTTTACATGCAATTTTACGTGCTTGCGGGCTCTCCGCCCAGCCCTCTACACACCTCCGGTGTCAAATAGACGCCGGCGGCGTGTGGAGAAGAGAGCGGCGCCCCCTCCATTAACATGGAGGCTATGGCGCCGCCCCCCTGCCCCCTTCGGCGTCACAGATGACGCCGAAGACATGGGGCCGGAAGGGCCGCCGGCACACAGAGAGACGGCAGTTGTGCCCGATCCCGGCACGGGCGCAGTTTGATCAGCGATCAAACTGCGCCCAAACTGAGTTCGGGCAAACCACTAAGGAGGTTAAGCTTTAATTACGGCATACATTCACTGTGGCATTGTTTTTCTATACGCTTCTACAATGTCACAAGATTTATTTCCATCCAGTGTTGCATTCATTTTTCACCAAGATCTTGCATTGATGATGGTAGAGTCTGACTGCAAAGCCTTCTCCAGCACATCCTAAAGATTCTCAATGGGGTTAAGGTCTGGACTCTTTGGTGGTGTGAAGAGGACTCCATGTGTGAAGATGATGTCTCATACTCCCTGAACCACTCTGATGAATCCTAGCATTGTCATCTTGGAATATGCCTGTGCCATCAGGGAAGAAAGAATCCATTGATGGAAGACCCTGGTCATTCAATATATTTAATCAGCTGACCTGCTTCTTGGAGCACATACTGTTGCTGAACATGCAGTAATTATCCAATAAGAGGCTCATACCTATATGCTTAGTTAAATTTAGGTGGAAACTTTGTTGTTGGCCAGGCAGTGTATATACACTCAAGCCCATAATTATTCATACCCCTAGCAAATGTTTCCTTAAAGTTACTTTAACCATCTGAGCGTTCTGCCCGAGTTAACTCGGGCTGAGTTTCATGCATCATGAAACTCAGCCCCAGTTAACTAGAGCCACGCTCTAGGTCTCGCCGTCTTCTTACGGCGGTCGGGAGCATCGGCATGTATGCAGATGCTTCCGGGTCTGTCCCCGATCGCGTCACCGGTGACGCGAAGGGGGCGGGGGTAGGCGGCGCCATAGACCTCCGTCAAACTGGAGGGGCGTCGCTTTCTTACAGCAGAAGTCCGGCATCTCCGGTGACGCCGGACTTTTGTTTACATCCTCCAGCTGAGCAGGAAATCGCGGCGGAGCATATTGTGCTCTGCCGCGATTGCCCATGGCACGGTTATGAAAAAAACTGTGCCAAGGGCGAAACGCTCAGGAGGTTAATTCAACCAGCAAGTAATTTTTTGATGGGAAATGACATAGGTATCTGCCAAAAGATAATAAGACAATGTACAAGAGGCATTTTTGTGGGATAAAAAACATTTCACAGCTTTTATTTACATTTGAGCAAAAAGTGTCATGTCCAAAATTATTCATACCCTTCTCAACTGTCACAGTCTGACAACTAGTGATGGCCGAACTGCCCGCAAGGCGGACAGTTCGGCCGCGAACAAGCATGTATGCCCTCCTTCTCGCCGGCGGACAGTACGGGTGTTCGACCCGCCGTGTCCGCCGAAGAGAAGGAGCCCTCTATTCTTCCTGCGGTGGGATCATTAGCAGCGAGATCCCGCCGCAGGAAGAATCTTTCACTGAAGAGAACCCGGTCTATCAGTGAAAATCCGGCTCGTAAACCCGGATGTGACGCCGGATTTTCACTGATAGACCGGGTTCTCTACCCGGTCTTCAGTGAAAGATTTGGGGAATTTGAATATGTCCGCGAACGGGCGGACGGCGGACTTTTTTAAAAGTCCGCTCCGCCCGTTCGCGGACGGACACGGCACTTGTTCGGCCATCACTACTGACAACCTAAAGTTCTTTACCATTCCAACTAGTCCAAGCTATTCTAAAGAATCCTAATTGCCCTGATTAATTGCGAACAGCAGTTTAAATCAGCTCAGCAGGTGAAAAACAGCAGCTCTCTGCAGTTGGTTTGTGGACCAACTAAGACGAAGGAGCTCAGTGAGGACCTGCGGCTGCGCATTGTGGCTGCTCACAAGTCAGGAAAGGGCTACAAGGCCATATCTAAATGTTTCACAAATAAATTAAGACTAGGGGAATGATAAACAGACCACCTAATCTGGGTACTCCCTGTAAAAAAAGAGGCAAGGGGACTTTAAAGGCTAGGAATAATCACTAAGAAATGGGTAAATAGTAGTAGCTATAGATTCATTACGATAGACAATTCATTCTTAAAAAAACATAATAGTTGATTTATTGGTCCAACATAGTGGAACAGTCCAACATAGTAAAACAGATGTGTGTGCCCATTCAAGGTACACAGTGGTGAAGTAAAATGCGGCGCACCAGAGTCACTCGTAAGGTGTACGTGCCACCTCTCCAAAGGCCCAAAATTTGAAAACAGAGAGAAAAAAAGAATAGCTTAAGTCATCCCGACGTACGTTTCGTCATAATGTCATCGACTTCTTCAGGGGGTGACGTTTTAGAGTAGAGAGGTAGTCAGTTTAAAAACCTAGGGATTGTAGAAGGTTCAATTAATGTTCAAGCATTCATAGGCGTTTAAGTGGTAATGCATGGGAGTTTAGATTTAATATAAACTTACATATGGGGTTGTGCTAAGAATGCCCCTTGGCGTCCGCACGCCACGTGGGCGGGCGCGGGCCGGTGACGTCACCTGGTTGTGCCTCCGGCTGATACCGTGGGTGTACCGGTGATTGGCGTTGTTGGGCGTGCGCCCGCCCACGTGGCGACGGAGAGCCATATAGGGGCGCAGCTCGGATCACCAGGGATTAAGCAGCTGATTACTTTTTGTGCGCACATGGAGGCCCACCACGCTATGACTACCTGTTTACTCTACTGTAAGTACCTCCTGCTGAACTCTGTTACAATCTCTAACAAGGGACCCCATGGTTTATAACTAGGGCTTGTCTTCTTGGATACCTGATACTCTTAACCAATAGCTATTATATACGCCTACCACCTTAACTATGCAAGTGCCTCACATTTGTGTTTTGTTCTGACCAATATCTTTACCATCACCCTATACCTTGGAACTTTTCCTTACTATGGATACTATAATAACCTAAATGACTCCCTATACACTGGCACCTATCCCTATCATAATTCCACCTAACCACTTCATGTCACTTTATTTTCTTGTCACCTTTCTGTGTATTTTATTGGCTTTGACTTTAATTAATTTTTCACCTTATCATTTGACTGATACTTAGTCACCACTGACTGCCTTATCACCCCCTTACTGGCTTCACTCGCAATACACATGGCGACACTCGCCCCTCTTTATCACTAAGTGAAGATGGGTCTAAGTTTAAGTATGATTTTTTTTTATAATATTCCAAACGGCACATAACATATATCAGCTAAACTCAAGTATTATTGTCAGATGGCTGCCCTTGGTGGGTCTGGCTGTGGCCCCTGTAGATGTGGGCTCTCCGTTCGCCTTACTGGATTCGGTCGCTACTGCCCTTCGTGGTCTGTGCTATTTCTTAGCACAACCCCATATGTAAGTATATATTAAATGTAAACTCCCATGCATTACCACTTAAACGCCTATGAATGCTTGAACATTAATTGGACCTTCTACAATCCCTAGGTTTTTAAACTGACTACCTCTCTACTCTAAAACGTCACCCCCTGAAGAAGTCGATGACATTATGACGAAACGTACGTCGGGATGACTTAAGCTATTCTTTTTTTCTCTCTGTCTTCTAATTTTGGGCCTTTGGAGAGGTGGCACGTACACCTTACGAGTGACTCTGGTGCGCCGCATTTTACTTCACCACTGTGTACCTTGAATGGGCACACACATCTATTTTACTATGTTGGACTGTTCCACTATGTTGGGCCAATAAATCGACTATGTTTTTTTAAGAATGAATTGTCTATCGTAATGAATCTATAGCTACTACTATTTACCCATTTCTTAGTGATTATTCCTAGCCTTTAAAGTCCCCTTGCCTCTGTTTTTACAGGGGGTACCCAGATTAGGTGGTCTGTTTATCTTAATTTCTCAGTCTTAATTTCTTTGTGATTTATTATGGGATGTCGGCTAGTCTTGTGGGGATCGAGACCCCAAAATTGTATAGCCATATCTAAATGTTTTTAAATTCCAGTGGCTTTAAGTCAAAATTTGCCAGGGGTATGTATATATACAGTCATGTCCATAAATATTGGGACATATACTAAATTCTAACATTTTTGGCTCTATACACCACCACAATGGATTTGGAATGAAACAAACACAGTATGCATTAACTGCAGCCTGACAGCTTAAATTTGAGGACATTTACATCCAAATCAGGTGAACGGTGTAAGAATTACAGCAGTTTGCATATGTGACTCCCACTTGTTTAGGGACCAAATGTAATGTTATTGGCTTCTTGGCTGTTCCATGGCCAGGTGTGTGATATTCCCTTATTATCCCAAATATGATGTGGGCTATTTGCATTTGGAATCTGTCAACTCTCAAGATGAGATCCAAAGAGCTGTCACTATCAGTGAAGCAAGCCATCATTGGGCTGAGAAAACAATCGGAGAGATAGCAAAAGCATTAGGCGTGGCCAAAACAACTGTTTGGAACATAGCGTTGATCCATGGGCCTAAACAGTTCTAATTTTGTTTAATCAGTCCACAGAACACTATCCCAAAACTTTTGTGGTTTGTCCACATGCCGTTTGGCATACTGCAGCCGACTCTTCTTATTCTTTGGAGACAGCTATGTTTGAAGGATGGAAGAACAAGGCCTATGAAAAAAAGAACACCTTGCCTACTGTGAAGCGTGGCGGGGGTCAATCATGCTTTGGGGCTGTTTTGCTTCTGCAGGTACAGGGAAGCTTCAGTGTGTGCAAGGTACCATGACTTCTCTTCAGTACCAGGTGATATTGGAAGGAAATGTGATGCAGTCTGTCACAAACCTGAGGCTTGGGAGATGTTGGACCTTTCAACAGGACAATGATCCCAAACATACCTCCAAGTCCACGCGAGCATGGTTGCAGATTAAAGGCTGGAACATTTTGGAGTGGCCATCGCAGTCACCAGACTTAAATACAATTGAGAACCTCTGGTGGGACTTGAAGAAAGCAGTTGCAGAGCACAAGCCTAAGAATTTGACTGAACTGGAGGCTTTTGCCCATGAAGAATGGGCTAAGATACCCGTAGATCGCTGCAAGACACTTGTGTCAAGCTATGCTTCACGTGTAAAAGCTGTTATAACTGGAGAAGGATGTTGTACTAAGTACTAAGAATGAATATCACTTGGGGGTTGAATAAAACTGATAATGATGTGAGCACAGAAAAGACATTTGTAGTTATTTCATTATTAATGTTATGTTATATTTGTTTGCCTTACAAGTGTCTCTTTCATTTCATTGTAAGCAACATGACTGAAATGATCAAAATCAATGTCAAAATGGCCAAAACACTCAATTTCAGTGGGGGTTGAATAATTTTGAACACAACTGTATATATATATATATATATATATATATACACTGTATATATAAAGCAAGCAATATAGTTACAATGAGATGTTGACCTAGATTTTATGTTCTCCCAGATGTTGCGGGTGATACAAGCACCTAGTAGCATCAAGCATCCAGCATATTAAAAAATGGCTACTAATTATCATAGAATGTAGTTAGGTAAAACACTGCACGGTACATTTCAATAAATATTATTTTTCATTTTAATACATTTGTACACTTTTTTTGTATCTCAGTGCTGCTGATCTCAAATAACATCTTTGCAGCAACATCACCTATACATTAACTATGGTAAGGAAGATCTTAATTTAGAAAATGGATTATGATTCCTGATGTGTGTCTACTTATAGTCTCTTTCATGACAGGGTGACAAGTTAGGAAATGCTGTTACCCCATATCAATATATATCATTACAATTTTTTACTTTAACATGCTACATATGGTGCAAGATTTGTTTCAATGCTTCCCCATATACTTTAACATTCACAGCTCATACAATACTGATATTGCTTTCCATTGACATCCACTCACCCCAACGTACTTTCACTGTAATACACAACCAAAAAGTAGAAACTTTCCAGTTCTTAGATTTTGGGAGGAAACCAAGGCAGCTTAAAGAAGCCCATACAAACAAGGAGACCACCATGTCCACTGTTACATATAGGCCGGTGCATTATGGCACTATTCATACTGAATCAGAGGCACAGTGTATGTGGGTATACGTGAATGTGGGCATTTTCTGTTCATGTTCTTATTCTCTTTCTTTTAATATTGTATAAGATATAATGTGTATATGTTATGCTAAAAGCAGTCTAATATGCAGGGGTGCACATGGTACTCTGGTACTCAAAAGCGGCCAAAAACTAGCTATGTGTACCTGCACTATTGTAACTTAGCTAATATGCGTACTAACAACTTGTCTGGGCGGCAGCAGCTAAATGTATAACTGCAGGGAAATATGAATAACTATGAAAGGGGTGTAAAATTTGGTATGTAAATTAATAATCCCCCCCAAAAAATTGGACTTCTAAGGGTGTTGGAGATCTGGGGGATGAAAGTCAGAGTAGGCATATGTAAGGGTCAAATCTGACAAGAGAAAAGCACTGTGTGACATCTGAAATATGACTATAAAAGGTTGCCAATTGGACTGGTGGTAGTCTCAGGGGTTAGTTACTAAGCCAGAAAATTTCAGGGTTGTACTTCTGATGTATGTGATCTGGGGGTTCAACCGTGTTGTACTGTGAGAGTTACATTTGACCCATTGCCAGCTGGTGACCTGTAGATGGAGACAGTTAATCAGAGGCTCAATCAGGATTAGGGAGGTACATCTGCAGCAGAATCTACTGTGCAGGAGGCTGGTGCAAAGGATAGTGAGAGAAACAGTGAGGAAGACCCCATACATATGGGGTGTGAGGAGCTCACTAAAAAAGTTAGCACCCCTGCTAATAGGGGCATTTTGGCATGATAAATGTTAAAACTCAGCAGAAAATAAATCCCCAATATGAAGAGAACATACCACATACTTTAATTAGGCATTCAGAGGTTATCACTCTGTAAACTTTGTATTTGTAGTATGTATTAATAGATGCTAAAATTGCAATTTGCATGATTTTGCTTTTCAGAAGCATTACTGACTCATAAATCTCACGTTTTCATCATATTCAGACTGTAAGTAGAGCTTTGAACTTGATTAATTATAGTTGGAATTTGAAACATATTCATCATAGCACAACGAAAAAACTCCTTAGGGAAGTTGATTCCATTTTTCTTATTCAAAATGTAATTAAAGAGCCAAGTACCACATCTCTTATAGGTAAGGTATTGAGATTACACCATGTACATTAGCGTACTGCATCACTGGTGTTGTTAGTTTGGTTATGACCACGTAGTCTGGACTCATTTGGGGACTATCTGATACACTAGGCCAGTGGTTCCCAATCTGGGCGGTGCGAAGGTATTCCAGGGGGGGGGCAGGCCCTAATTTTTAACCTCCTGTGCTTGAATAGGGAGGGGGGGGGGCTCGATAATGTTCCTAAATAGAAAAGGGGGGCCATGCAGGGAAAGTTTGGGAACCACTGCACTAGGCTAAGACTTCCTTTAAAAGCAACATATATGATGATATATATAGTTAACACCTTGCATCACTCAATTGTACTGACGTCATCACGCTGCTACAGGAAACATCGGACGGCTCAAATGTCGAGCCGTCTGTACCCTGCTTAAGTCTCTTTGGCTCTCTCTAGCACAGGATCTTACTATAAGATGCTCACTTAAGGTACCCATACATGGGTTAATTTTTTAATTGATTCCCACACAATCAATCAATTGTTCTCAAATTGATTGCATCCAGTCTTTTCTGCCTACTGCATCCTGTGCTGCTTTGTTTTCGGTGTGGGGTACCGTGTTGGCACAATGACAGAGTGTCATAGCCATTTATACTTATGAGAAATTTTTTACGCTTTGCTGCTCACACCGCCTGCAAACTGAGGGCAAACTGGATACATCAGTGGAAACAAGTCCTTCCTATCATAATCATACAATCAGCACACCCTAAAATGTTTTGAAATGGAAATGTTTTGATATGGAGTCTGATAGAGTCTGTTCTGGAGTCTGTGGGTAGGTGGGCCATGTATTAAATGTATGGGCTACCAGGTTTAGGAATGTGAAGGGTTACTTATGCTTGGCTGAGAAACTGTAAGGAGGTCAAGACATGCCAGAACTTTGCATTTGATATAGCCATTTGGGAGTGGCCAGCCTGTGGGACAGAGGTATTATAAGGACCAAACAAGGGAGGAGCTTGGTCTTCGTCAGGAGGAGAGAGAAGTAAGGGGAGCTCAGTTGGATCCTGGGGGAGGAAGGCCATGTAGGCCTACGTATCTGGAGACCCTGAGTTGTGACCTGAGCAGAGATGTGATTAGAGACATCTTGCTTGTCCCCCCAGCTGGGGGCAAGAGCCACCCTAGTCTTAAGTGTGTTACCGAGTTGGAGAAGGGCTAGGAAGAGACCTTGATTTACTGTCTGCCCCCAGATGGCTGGCATGTAAAGGCATGGTCTATTAAATGTACCGTGTGACATCAATGAAAGGGTTACCGTACCTTATACCAAAAACCACAGTGCGTTTGGACCTTTATTGGGACGTGGGGTGTAGCGCTTTCCTAGGTTCTAGGTTGGATGTCTGGATCGAATGATCATGCTCGAAGAAAGCTTGATTGAGCAGAGAACCAACATGTTGGTAAACCCTGTTCAATTGCCGTTACTTTGGAAGGGCACAGAGGGTCCCCATCCAAAATATTGAATGGGATTGATTGTGCATTGATTCTCTGTTCAATTGATGAAGCAGGTTTATCGATTGAAGACAAATTGAGCCGTGTATGCCAACCACCATCATTCTGGTCTCTCTCAGTTAATCAGGGCACATGGCCAATGCAACCCAGACATCCAAAGAGACTCTGCCAGGTACTTCCAAACTTTTATCAGACTTCAGAACAGACTCTATCAGACTTAATTTCAAAACTTTTTAGGGTGTGCTGATGTGTTAATGCTGCCCGGATTGGCCACACTTTGCAGGAGGTGTGGACAGCAAAGCACAAAAAAACATGCCGATAAATATCAATGGCCATGACAGCAAAACCACCCCCTCCATGCTTGTGCCAATGTGGTACCCTGGGTTGAAGACAAAGCAGCAGGGGATTCAGTGGAAACAAGCTCTAGAATAAGACGTAAGGTAACATTTTAGGCAGAAAAAGCCACCCTTTAATAGTGAAAACACATATTCCGGTTACTGATTTATTAACTAAAAATCAAACTCAAACAATACCAAGAGCCTTTCATATATACTATTTAGACCTTAATAACAGCAAAGAAAATATTATGATGTACACAGACCTTATATGATAAGCTTTATATTGTATACAAGAATTAATTTTTACTGAGTTTTTCGGAGCTAGAACTATTTTCACTGTAATTAAATTAAAGAGAACCCTCAAATGAGGAGATTCATGAAAACCCCTTGGGCCTGAAGGCTCAACAATCACATTTTTCATATTATCTACAGTTCTTATTTTTCCTTTGTTTGGCAAAGAATTAAGGTCCACATGCATTGCTTATTTTCTGATCTGTAACTTAGGTAGTGAACTACAAAAAAGTTGGTTTGTGAAGAATTATACTATTCATTAATTGCAATAGGTTATTTTTGGTCTTTGTTTGATTTTGTCCATCCAGTTGTGAGATTGATATTGCACTAGCAAACAGCATAGATTGTGGACAAGGTTTTTCTATGCTGCAGTAAATCAAGCCAGCCTGTTCATGTCCAAGTCATGTGATTAGCAGTGAAATTCTTGGTGACTTCAATATAGCCATGGATGACCCCAGCAACCACCCATCTGCCAAACTGCTCTCTATAACTTGGCCCGATCCAGAATATCCCCACACCTTGCTTGACACACACTTTTTCTTCACTAAACACTGCACCCTTATTCACCTTTGTTTTTTTTTGTTTTTTTCCCAAAATCTTGTGACCTTCAACATGAATATTTCTTGCCCTTTGTCCACCCCCTCACCTCCCCGACTTGGACGTTGCTACAGATACCTTCACAACCTGGACCAATCTGCATTCGCTGCCTCTCACTATAATCTCACCCTTCAATCTGTCCTAAGTGCCCCTGCCACCCTCAGCTCTACGCACCCCACTAACCCCCATCCCTGGCACGGTAAACACACTCACTGTTCGCAAGGCAGAGCGGAAGTGGGGACAGTCTGGCAAGAACAGCGACTTTCTCATCTTCAAGGCCGTACAACCCAATCTCACAGTGCCTGATTATTAGTTGCTGGCATTCAGCTTGTGTTTATGTGCATTTCTCAATTTAGGCATATTCTTCCTTTCATGTTTTCACTAATAATCTGTCGGTCTAAACTTAACAGTTTACAGAATATATTGTTTAATATTAGTTTGCATTCTTCTGTACTATATTTGATTCTTCTTTTTATCTTTATATTCTTATATTTATTCTTGTTCTCAAGCTTCCATTGTTTCAATGAAAAACAAAAATTGTCAATCTAACTATATAAGTCAATGTGGCTTATCTCATATTTGCATTTTATCTAGTTTTAAATAGAAAAAAAATGTTCACAGCACATCTAAAATCAAGCAAGAAGCGTAATATTAATATCTACACCTACCCTAGAACGTTAAACCTCTGATGCTGGTTTGTAGTATGGTGTTTACAATAGATCAATGGTTCTCAACCTATGGGTCGACCATTTTACAGGGGTTGCAGAGTTCACTGAACTGGGGTGGGAGGTAAAGAAGGAGAGCAATGAGCCCCTCCCTCCTAACTTCCCAGGGATGGGGCGTTACTCACCCTCCTAACCTTCTACCCCACACATAATTTGCACAAGTTAGGAGGGGGGGGGGGGACTTGCATTCAGTGTTGAATGCCCGCCAAAACCTGGCAATCACTGAATTCTGTGGTGGGTCCCTGGCAGTGCCTAGGATGTTTTTCATGATTTAATGTAATTTGGTGACGTGTTGGTGGAGGGGGGCAGTCACTGTGCTCTGGTAAGGGTCAATGACCCAAGGAGGAGTCGGTAAAGGTGGTGGGAGAAGGAAACATTTTCTAGTGTACCCACCATGCTGGTGAAGGTGAGGCTGGTGGCAGGTACAGGTTGGTTTAGTTGTTGTTGGGTTCATTTGGGGGCACTGTCAGGGACAAGGTTTTTTTCTTGAAATCTGGTCTTGTGTATTTTTTTCATAGTGGTAAGGAATTGCTTAAGTTGTTTTATAGCTAAGAAATGGATGCGTCCACACTCCCACAGTCATACCCACCTTCAGCCAGGCACTGGGCGAAAGGGTGCCTGACTGGGGGGAGTGGCCGGGAATGAACGAAGGCTGCGGCGTCATGAACGAAGGCTGCGCCTCTTTCTGACAACGAACATCCCCACCCTCCCTCCCTGTTACTCCATGTTCTTATCTTGCTATTTCCGATGATTTATGACTTTGCTTGAGTTTGTTCTCTTGTCACAGCGTGGGGCGGGTCCCTGGCAGTGCCTATGATGTTTTTCATGGTTTAATGTAATTGGGTGACATGCTGGTGGAGGGGGTCAGTCGCTGTCAAAGTAATGTTTCGCAAATAATTCTACTAATATTCGATTCTATATTCTCGAATATTTGCAATTGCAAAAAACTAGAATTATAATTGCGAATGTCATTTTTCCATAGTGGTAAGGAATTGCTTAAGTTGTTTTATAGCTAAAGCCCCCCATACACGTTCCGATTTTTCGTACGAATTTTGCCCGACCGACCAACGTGGTCGGGAGATTAATCGATCGGGAGATTAATCGGATGCGGAATTATGTACCCGATCCAGATTTCTCAAATTTTGCTGTAAAATCAGTCGGGACCACTTCGGACCTGTCCATAAATTTTGGTCGATCTGCTGTTAATAAATAGTGTCAGGCTGATCGATCGGTGATAAGTCGAATTCCGATTTTTCGTTCCAGCTGACCGACCGACCATAAGCTTTTAGGTGAAAATCGTGTGACACAATCGGATGAAAAATCGGAACGTATATGGGGGCTTAAGAAATGGACGCGTCCATACTCCCACAGTCATTTGAAACACCGTTCTGCCAGTGTTTTGAGCATTAATAGCCTCCTCTGTCATCTGGTTGATTCCTGTGTCGTTACAGAACCACTGCGATAAATAAATCCTCCCCCCCTATGTCATTACAATCAGTGTCTAGAGCCTAGGTGCCCAACCTGAGGCCCGGGGGCCACATGCAGCCCTTTGGCCGTTGTTCGGCGGCCCCCCTTGGTCCTCCACATGCGGCCCCCAAAACCCAACTGTTAATGCATAGGGCATAGCAGCTGACTGAGCTTTCCTAATCAACTTTAATGGTCCTACATCAGTAAAATTAGCAATGTTGATCAGGGAAACCAGGCCTACATATGACCGCTGCACCCAGGGTTAGGAGGGGGGGTGGGTGCTGTTGGGTTTTGACTGCCTCTGGTCCACCACCTGCTGAGATATGTCAACATGGGGAGGGTTTGGATCGATGTTATGTGCGGCCCTTTAGTGATGCCGAGGGCCGCACTTGTGGCCCTACATATCAACTCAGTTGCCCAACACTGGTCTAGAGTCTCAAAGTCCCCACAGAAACTGTATTCTGTGCTGCAGGAAAGAGGCTCTGAACATACCACGGAGGTTTATACATGCTTAATAGCTGCAGAACTAGGTGAAGTTTGAAAACATTTTAATATATCCAGACTTTTTTGCATCTCGTTTGAGCTCTGTTATGAGGAGAGTTTTCTGAAATAATTTAAATGACAGTATTTTTACATCAGGAGACAAGACCTCTCCTGAGATCCTCTGCTGCCATCTTTACTAGCTATGAGAGTGACTATTGTTTGCATCCCATCACAGTGATCACACTCACCACTGACAGCAGCAACAAGAGTGACTTTTGGAAGATGTAGCTTGCCGATGTGTTGCAGTCATTAATGGAGATTCACCAGTGGCATGTCACTGAAGAATGGTACCATATAACTAGCGTGGAATTTGTTAATACGAGAACAAAATGTATATCATTATTTCAGGTGCCTTGTTGAATTATGAAATGTATATATTCAATGAATTTTGCACTTTCATAGATTGCTGCTGCTGAAATGTTACAAATATAATAAAGCTTTATTTTCAAGGCTCTTTCCCCAACTTCTGCTCTTAAAGTGGAGATAGACTCTAATGCCCCCATACACCTTACAATCTTACCATACAATTTCTGTACAATCAACTTTTCTTCTACCAAAACCATGTAATATGAGGAGCTTTCTAAACCTTCCAATCACTATGTATTCTATCTGGGAGGACCTGGCACTACGTAGCAGTGATATATACCTTCCAATCACTATGTATTCTATCAGGGAGGACCCGGCACTATATAGTTGTTGGTAGATCTAAAGGAAATTGTATGGAGTGAATGGAAGGTGTATGGGGGGGCTTAACAGAATGCTACAGCACTGTATGGGACTTCTCAGGATGGGTTTCTGAATGGTGACAACCGTGGTGCACACCTGTATGATGCAGTGAAAATCACCCTTTAACATCAAGTGCCTATACATCAATGCTGTTTAATATACAGAAAACATATGTTTTACATTACATTAATATTATAAAGCTTTTATTAATTATTTTAATGGTAAGTTGTTACCTATAATATAGTATGAAAAGCATTTTATGATTTTAGCATAGCAAATAGGAGAGCTGAAAGTAAAGTTGTCTTTTCACAAGTGCTTCACAATCGTTAGATCATGTAAGGGCCCCCCTACATGTGTCCATCCGCAGTTGATCAATCGCTGTGCAAGATTGCGGCGCTTGCTCGGTGGTTGGTCGTCCACATAACGGAGGTGCACATCTGGAGCGATCAACCCGAATAGCCTCGCAAGACAGTCGAACTGTAATCTCACTTGATCTTTTTTTTCCTGGATGATCGCTAAAAGTACCTAAGTATCTTACAGGAACCCATGTGGTAGGGGCACACATCGCGATTCCTGTAAGTTCGGCGGACAACTGAAAGCAGCATGGTGAAGTCACAATACTGTGTTCAGTCGCTGGCTGAGCGCCCAGTAATCTACCCATGTATGGTTAGCTTAAGACTTACTTAAGGTGGCCATACACACTTCGATATTTCGATATTGCAAAGTCAGGAGCTCCTGATTCCATCCCCCACCACTTCCCCCCATTACCCACAGAATGTTCCAAAGCCAGCCATCATTTTAAAACATTGCTAGGACTATTTAATTTAATCCCATTTTCATTTTTAAAAGGCACCTGAATTGGTTTCAATCTTTGACCTGAGGGATGTTGAAAATAATGTTCTAATAAAATGAAACTTTATGCCGTAATTAAGCTGTAAGAAATTATGATGATAGACCAAAGTGATTGCAGTGATGAGGGACACTGCTGAGGATATACACGAAGGGTAGAAGTCATTCTAGCTAAGTAGAAGAATAGACTCTACATATTCTAGTCAGCTCCATTGATGGGCTTTAGGTATATTTATTCAGGAGGAGTTGATTACGATCCCAAGTAGTCAAACAGAGATGTGCAAATTAATCACCAGCTTTTTTTAATTGGTCACATACGTTCATAGGCAGTGCTGCTTCTATCCTTTTAGGAGCACTATGCAAGTTGGAGGGGGGGGGGG
>CM070032.1:174129653-174140271 GCA_036250615.1 Ptychadena robeensis
CCCCCCCCCCCCACCTATTGTATACTTTGTTCCAACCTATTAGATTGTAAGCCTGACCGGGCAGGGTACCTGTATGTACTATCCTGTGTTGTATCTCCACTCCACTCAGCACTGCGAAATATGTTGGTGCTATATAAATAAATGATAATAATAATAAAAATAATAATAAAGCTGTGTTCAGCTTACAGAGGTAAATTAGCAATCTAACCTGTCTGATGCCCAATTTAGCCTGTGCAGTAAAGATGCATTGGGGTGCCACTCGCTTGTCCTTCTCCTGCCCCACTCCATGGAACAGAACAATCACTGTTAATAAGTAGCACTCAGGCTCTGTTCATTAGATGCACTTGAATAACTGATCATCAGCAAGGGTCACTTTATAGAAGCAGAACTTTTGGCAGTTTGCTGATCTGTAAGAATTCAGATGTGTGTTAACACATTATCAAGGAGAAAATACATCATCAATAACCTCAGAGTTGCAATTGTTGCTGCCCTTCAATCTAGGAAGAATCTTATTGTAATTTTCAAAAAAATCTGAAAGCCATCATTCTACAGTGAGATTAAAATAATACATTTTAAGACTAACAAAGCTAACAAAGTTGATATCCCAGAAAATAAACCTTAAAATATACCTTAACGACAGGCCATACAATAAGAATTTCCAAAAAACACATGTGGTACATCTCAGACTCCTTATGCCGCAGTTCACATGTTCATTACTGTCCAGTTAAAAAATACTAAAGGTTTCCAGAAAAAACCCTTGGGACCACAATTTTACATCATATCTGGAACTGTCTAAAGGTAGCCATACACAGGTCGATTTGTCAGCGATCGATTGCCGATCCGATCTTTCCAGGTGATCAGGAATCGGCGATTGATCGGATCGGGAATCGATGCAACACCACCTTGTGAATCTGATTTGTGGTAGATTTGCACATGAGCCGATCTCCAAAATGGCCGATTCCACAAAATCCATCGATCTGAAAGGCTGCTGCATAGGGCTGTGGGTCCACCAACGTACTCCAATTGCCAAACGATTGACAAAAAAAAACCAACATGTCGGTTCAATGTCCAATCAGATTTTTAGTTGATTCCGATATTGTTTGGTCCATCGTTAAGGGTGGGCAAAACTCAATTGATCGCCCATCAATCGCCCATCGATTTTGTGAATGCGCGCAGTGATCGATCAGTCAAAAATCTAGTGATAAATCGGCGTGTGTATGGCTACCTTTACAATCAATCACTGATTTCCCTGACTCCCATAAATGTATCTTTTTAAATTGATTGAACTGAAAATCTAGACGTGTATGGGGGCCTTTAGACAGAGGAGACTGTGGAGATGTTTGGCCATGTTTAAAAACAAACAAAGCATTTTAGGCCACACATCTCAATCACTGAATATCTGTTGAGCACAATGGCAAGGGTGAAGATTTGCACTTGAAGCCACAGGACCTGGGCACTTTGCAGACTGAGTTGATCATTCACTCCTCTTTTTTTGTCTTCCTCTTTTCCATGATGAAACCATTTCACTCATCACCATTTTGACCCCCTTATAAGAATGAAAAGCACAGGCATATGTCACCACACATTGGTCTTGGGGAAACATTTAACTACCTTTATGCAGGTTGATACATGCAGGTTTAACAGTTTCTTTCCATAGTTTAGAGCAGTGTTTTTCAACCACTGTTCCGTGGCACACTAGTGTGCCGCGGGATGTTGCCTGGTGTGCCGTGGGTTTTTGACCCCATCCTCGGCCCTCCTATCTAGCTGCCTCTTATAGTATAAGTCTTATACTATAAGAGGCAGCTAGATAGGAGGGCTAAGCAACCACATCCTCACAGAGCCGGTCCGTGTATAACACGGATCGGCTGTATAAGTCCCACAGACCAGGGGCGGTGTTTTTGCTCTGCTGGTATGCATCTGCGTTCCAGCGGGGCACCTGCTGATGACGTACTTCCGGCGGGGACCGGAAGTGCGCCGCGATTATGCGTATCGTCGGTGCCCTCCGATTTTTTTCATGAAACAAGTGTGCCTTTGCCCAAAAAAGGTTGAAAAACACTGGTTTAGAGGACATAACGGAAACACAACCTGGCCTACAAATGCACATGACTATGTACATTTGGTTACTTTTTAATATAGTATCTCTCAAAGCATATGGATATGAAATTACATCTGGAAGAAGAAGTGTGTTTTCTCATTTCAAGCTCATTCATTCTTTATATATAAAAATGTATAACTCGACCTGAATGCATTTTTTCACTTTCTGAAAGAATAGATATGTGTACATGCCCCAGGGCAAGATACTCATGAATTAGTTTTCACTCTGGTATAATAGAGTAAAATTTTCGAATTTCAGCAAATAAACGTTCACTATAGACCATCTTTTAGATTTCCCACACCCATATATTGATCAGAAAAGTTTGACAAGTATCAACAGAAAGTTTATAAATCCTTCTGTGACCACTGATATGTGAAAAATTATCTAGTGTACCTACTACCAAACAATGTGGATGGAGGTAGACCCTCTACCCCACCAATGCTGCACTTAATGAAATTTTCTTTATTTAGAATCAAACATACTAAGGCAGCACCCTCTGGCCTAAAAAGTGCATAGAAGTTCCCCCAGACCCTGAGGAAGTCCTATATTTGGATAAAACACACCTGAAAGCACCTGGGAGGACACTCTTGTCTTGGATGCTTATGTACACCAGGCCAGGAGCATGCTAAGCTTATATTGTATATATTTAAATTTGATTTCCATATTTTTTGTGTAAATTATGTTGTTCAACTGGACTGTAAAAGAGCTATTGGTGGGCTCATATAGAGCACGATCATTTAAATTTTTGTAAAAATAAATGTACATTTTATTTCATTCTTGGTGTGGACGCATTTCTTCTTAATTTCCAATAAAGTCCCAGAGACTGCCCGTCCCATGAAGGGCTGTTCACCCTACTACCCTTTTTCATATCCCTTATATGGGATGTGGCAATATCCTTATCAGCTCTGTACCCACTTCTTATCTTGTTTACATACGAGTTCGTATCTTTCTATCAGAGAAAATCAATTGGAATGGGCATCATACACGTGTTTGAGGTTCTTAGATTTGTAATTAAAAAACATTGCTTGATTGTATACAGAAAGTTACACCCTCTAAGTACGCGATATGTCAGCGCATGTGGAACCTGCTAGCTAAATATTTCCACACAATGTACTTTTTATTTTCTTCCTCATTGGTATTTGTATTATTCATTGAATATGTTTTCTGTAAGTTGAAAAAGCTGATAAATAAAGTAAAAAAAACAACACATTGCTTGAATCCCAATTTGTCTATTTCTGTGTATTGGGCATTAGAAGATACTATACAGATGGTATTAGAAATACCAAACTCCATGATAGAATCCAATTAATGGAAATTTCTGCTTGATGCAGAGAAAAGGGACAAGAAATAGCAAATTTTTAAAATATTTTAGAAATACAGTATTTAATCGCATTAATTAATCGCATAAATAAAATTATATGAGTAAAACAGAAGCAGAGCTACTACAAGTTCACATTTAGATTAGTATATGTGAATAAATAACAGATGTTTATATAAGACAAAAATTTTATTTCACACTTACTTGGATATTTAAACATAAATACTAATACTAAAACATGACCCAATGAAACACATGAATATCACAGGAACTTTTTTTATCACAATAAAATAACATTTGGTGCTCTGACTAAATTGTTTCACTTCTTACATCAAGGAAAAATTATAATAAATCCATTCTAAAACAATGTGGATTTTCATCAACAATTTTATCTTGAAATCAAGCGGGATGCCACTGTCCCTCCAACAATAACTGAGGTTAAGTGATCATTTCCTCGCTCATATTATCCATAAAAAAACAGCCTGTAATTGTCTCTACTCTGACCTTTGAGACTTATCAAAGTCAGATAGGTAATCATCCAATCAAAGGGACTATCATTATCAGAAGGAAGGTAATTATAATCTGAATATGTTTCAACATGATTATTAGAAGCCCAGAGTTTGCCAGATTTGATTGGAGTAGAATGGTAGGAAATAGTCCTTCATAGTCCCAGCCTTAAAATCCTATGGTTGCTTTTTTACATTTTTGTTGCTCATTTCAGCTCGGTGTTCTATTTATTTGGAAATGTGGTTTTTGGAGTGTGAACACTTCAAGAATTGAGGGTATGAGTGAACGTGAAGCTGCTGCCACATCAGCATATAATTGCGCTCTTCAGCTAGTCTCTGGAGGCCAGCGAAATACTTACTGGAACCCATTCGGTCTTGACAACCTCTGTATATTTGTTCTCTATCGATAATTAGCACAACTGGGAAACTTCAGCACAGGCTGAATACATGTCATTTGTGTTATGTACATGTAAATAGTTGATGTGTAGTGTCTTCTAACAAGCAAAAGAGGACAATATTAAATGTCTAAACCATTGTAAACTAATCATTGGGGCATGATTGTAATTCAATGTCGTCTTGCAGTGTGGAAATGAAGGCTTTCACAACAGAACTTTTAGCACACATGAATTATGCAAGCTTCAGGTGGATTATTGACAGTAACAGTGTCATATTAAATGAAAGGCACAGGCTACTCCAAGGCGGGTGGCAGAAGAAGCATGACACCCTACACTGCAAAAGTATTCTTATGGAACATATACAGCTCTGGAAAAAGTAGGACAACACTGCAAGGAGGTTTTATCTCTAATGGATCGAAGGATTGAAATCAGCTTTCTGTTAGTTTTTAAAATGTGAGTATTTAAACATTTAAAATATAATATTAATGAATATTATAAAAACAAATATCTTTATGTAATAATTATTATTGATGGCCGAACTTCGGCCAGGTCCATCTGCGAGCAGGCGGATTGGACTTTTTAAAAAAGTCAGACGTCCGCCTATTCGCGGGGAATTTAAATCGTAAAAACGCATAGTTCCTGGTTTTGATCCCCAGACGGGAGGTCATTGACGTGACTTCCAGTTTGAGCCGGTTTTCTTTCAAGAGAGACTGGCTTCTCTCTGCGGTCTCTCCTAAAAGGAGAGATCTTCTACTGATTGTTCTGCTCCTGATCCAGCCAGTGGAAGAATAGTAACCTTCTTCCCGCCGGTGAACAGGGTGGGTTGAACACCCTACTGTTGGCCGGTGGAAAAAAAGCCTTGCCTTGCGGACAGTTCAGCCATCACTAATAATTATACTTGGTGTCCTTTTTGTAATGAGGATAGGTGGAAATCCAGAATATACCCTTTGACAGCCTGGTGGTAGTCCCAACTGTGGGGGCCCAGATCTTCTAGTCAGGTACTCGGGGTACACACATGCTTGACCATTCAAATGTAAGATATGCTGAGCGCATGAAGTTTTTGTGACAACTGTTATTGTTGTCTATTGTGAATTGTTTGATGTTTCCAGAATTATTGGTGTAAGGTTGCAGTTCCTTCTTGAAAAAACCTTGTTTCCGTAAAACATGTTGAGGAGTAACTGCAGGAACCTACCCAATCAAATCTGTATTGTACTCAGAGATATTTACCATATATACTTGAGTATAAGCCGCCTAGAATATAAACTGAGGTACATAATTGACTCCAGTATAGGCTGATAAATTCCACCATCTCCAATAAAAAAGTAACAATATGTCCACAAGATGGAGCTGCTGCCCAAGTTTGTTAACAGTTCATCATGAGTTTAGGAAGGCCATAGATAGAATACTGAATACACATCGGACCATTCGCAGAGACGGCCAGCGCCTAAAGGGAGATCAGCAAACACCTGGACATATAAGTGGGACCCTGAATTGAGTATAAGCATTTTTTGTGCTGATAAACTCAGCTTATACCCAAATATACACAGTAATTTGTTTTTAAAATATTTCATAAAAATATTCAAATGTAATAGTTTTTTGGGGGTTTGGTGCACCCTGAAATCCCAAGAATGGAACATTTCTAATTGTCTAAGGGAAAGCCAATTAATCCACCAGCATGTCTTAGGAGTTTGGGAGAAAACCAGAGCACCTGGAGGAAACCCACACAGACACATGGAGAACATGCAAACTCCTGACAGATAGTGCAAGTAGGTTGGCTGAGATTCAAACCTAGGACCCCAGAGCTGCACGGTCAGATTGCTAACCACCGAGCCACCATGTTGCCATGGTTCTTGTCCTTCATTTTATGTATTTTCAAAATGTCACTCTAAAATGCAATGGCAATCATTTTGGACTAGATATTTAGTGGAATAACCCTGTTTGCAGTTTCAGTTTTCATGAGTTTTCGGCATGATGTCCACCAGATCATTACATTGTTGTTAGGCAACTTCCTACCAAAATTGACAGCTTTTATGTGATGGTTTGCAACCATTCATCTTTATCTTCCTCTTGATGCCATTCCACATCAAAAATGTTCAAAAATTTTAAGATTGAGCTGACAAGACAAACTGATGGTTTGATGATCCTTCATCCAGACCTTTATTTCCTAGTTGTGTTACATGTGTAATCACTGTATGTCATAAAGAGAATAACATTTGTTTCCAGAGCTGTATATACTACATACCATAAGTGAGTGAGAGCTTTTTGCAAGGACATAGTTTTGTACTTTGCCTCTCTAATCTATACCTAATCATTTATATTTAAACATAAAGACAAACATGAAATATATTGCAGTTTACCGTTCCATAAATGTCTGCACTCCTTTTCCCCAATTTTCACCTCTTAATATTGCATATAACAGACTTTCTGTCCTAAGCAGGCTTCAGTCATACAATCCAGACTACCATATATTCCGGCGTATAAGACGACTGGGCGTAAAAGACGACCCCCAAGTTTGCCAGTTTAAATATAGAGTTTGGGATATACTCGCCGTATAAGACTACCTCTCTTCCAAATCACACTAAATAAAGATTTTACAAAAATCTGATTTATATTTCAATATGGTAATTTTAATGAAAATGCTTATAACATGGGAAAACTGCCTGCAAGTCACGGTAAATCCACTGGCAAATGCACCGGTGCACGTGCATTTTTTCGGCCAGCTCAGGGAAACAGCAGTGGACACATGGCCTTATATATGCCTACTCTGACTTTAACACCCAGATCTCCAACAACCTTAAAAGTCCTATTTTATTTCTAATTTATATTCCCAATTTCACACCCCTAACTGCAACCTTTCATAGTTGTTAATGTTGCCCTGCGCTTATCCAAGTGACATAAATAGTATACATTTTACAATAAAAACGGAAAGAATTTTGGCAAACCAAAATTTTAACTTTTTATATATGATAGCTGTTCACTGTATTTAATGTGTTTGAGCTGCAATACCAGTTTCAGCCACTGGGTGTCTCTAGTGAGCACGTTGTCTTTGCCTTACACAGAGGAGGGAGAGAGGTTGTCGACTCGGAAGTCTTAGTATGGACAAGCTGTCCTACCCGTCGATTTATCCCCAGGGGTTAGGATAAGGGACTGGGGGGGGGGGTTTAAAAAGCAAACTAACCTCCAGAGTTCCCTAACCATCGGAACCCCCTAACCTTAACCTCCCCAACCCCTAATCTTAACAGCTGCAGACCGTAAGCAGAGCCCTGAAACCCTGCAAAGCTACAGCTGTCAAAGGAAAGGAATCTTAATGGGGAGGAGCACTCGTCCGTTCTGCACATGCACAGTTGGCAGGGTAGGATAAATCGACAGGTAGGACAAATCACCAGTACACAGACGTATAAGACGGCCCCCGACTTTTGAAAAGCTTTAGCTGGGTTTAAAAGTCGTCTTATAGGCCAGAAAATATGGTAAATGTAAGGTGGTAAGATTAGTAGTTTGCAGTAAAGTAGAAAATCGTTTGTCCACAATATGATCAGGCATTTTCCCTATGGTGCATATTGTGGCAGACATGATGTTAAAGGAATGTGACTGGTCATTAGGGACAAGACAATGTTGTCAGGACCCATCAACAGGACCAAAAATTGGTTTAGTCTGGGTAAAGGTGTGGGAAGAATCTCCATAGTCAGGGGTGCACATAAGTGGTACCCTGGTACTCAAGAGGGGCCAAAAACGAGCTATGTGTACCTGCATTAATGTTACAAAGCTTAAATGCCTATTAACAACTTGGAGGCGCTCCGTGTCTGGGCAGCCGCAGCTAAATGTTAAATACAATTTATGTCACTTGGATAACTGCAGGGAAACATGAATAACTATGAAAGGTTGCAGTTAGGGTTGTAATATTGGGAATGTAAATGAATGATCCAAAACAAAAAAAAGAAGATTGGACTTCTAAGTGTGTTGGATATCTGGGGGATAAAAGTCATAGTAGGCACATGTAAGGGTAAAATCTGACGAGAGAAAAGAAGAATGTGACAGCTGGAATATGACTATGAAAGGTTGACATTTGGACTGCAGGTAGTCTCAAACATCATCTCCAAGTACTCATCTGAGGAGCTCACTAAGAAAGTTATGTGCACCCCTGTCCATAGCCATGTTAATGTTATGTTATTAATGTGTTTTATTGTATATGCCGTTTACTTTATGAAAAATGATATTGTTTGTGATAAGCCGTACTGTAGCATTTAAAACATTTTGCATTAAAATGCAGCTGTAGGTGAGTAATTGTGTTTGCTGGACTGGCTGTGGGATTTTGTACAGAAGCAGTGGGAATAATTAAATGATCTACAACTATGGGTAACATAAATTTACATTAGGCTTGTTAGCAAAGGAGAAGCACAAAAGATGATACAACTCTCCTGAGAAATACCAGGTTCTCGTTTATTTAATGTATAACAAAATTAAAAAATAAAATACCAAGACTGTTCAAAGTAAAATAAAATATTAAGCTCTACAGAGAGATAAAATTTTCAGCAGACTTAAGGTGGCCATACACTATAAAAGTGTTTAATACCTTTATTGCCTTTTGAACTACTGATTATAGAAGTCATTACTTATAGTTGACATGATTGAATAAAGGCGTTTAAAAATTTACATAACATCTTTTCTAATTCGTCTCAAAATCTAAAAATATATATGTAAAATAAAGATGGTCTTGTCTTCTGAGCTGGCATGATGGTGGCATAGCGCTCCACAAACCCTGGAATCGTTTGAGAGATTCCACGTTTATTGTCCAGGCTTCCGGGGGTTAACTCAGGAGGCAATATCGCGAGTGGAGATGCCACAAGGGGGCGTTTACAATGGTTTTCGCCTGGAAAACATACAATTTAGTAACAGTTGATCCTGTCAGGATGCCACTTCTTTACTGTGTTCTGTGCAATCAAACATGCTAAGGTCATCAGGTCTGCATGGGTCCCCTTATTAGTATACAACACCTCCCTAACATCAGATTAGAGGGTAGTTGGTAATAGTAGGGTAGTTGGTGGAGTAGTAGGGTAGTTGGTGGAGTGCAATATCGAGAGTGGGGATGCCACTTCTTTACTGTGTTCTGTGCAATCAAACATACTAAGGTCATGAGGTCTGCATGGATCCCCTTATTAGTATAGAACAACTCCCTAACATCAGATTAGAGGGTAGTTGGTAATACACAGTCTTGTGAATGAGTGATGTCACATTAAAGCGGATGTATACTCAAAATCTAAAAATATAGGTGTAAAATAAAGATGGTCTTACTTCTGATGATGGTGGCATAGCGCTACACAATCCTAAAAAAATATACTGGAATATGTTCCCTGGAATGGTTTCAGAGATTCCATCTTTATTTTCCAGGCTTCCGGGGGTTAACTCAGGGTGCAATATCGCGAGTGGGGATGCCACTAGGGGGCGTTTACAATGGTTTTCTATGCGAAAATTTGTCTCATTCATTTAAATGCAAACCCGAGATTAGAGATTTACCCGTCTATTTTTGCGATGAGTTAAGGGGGGCACCACAGTGCACTTCATGACAGCCAGGGATTGAGGAGAGGCTATGATAGATCTTGTTAAATTACTTCTTACAGGCAAGATTTTTTTATGCATTCCCGTATTATTGCCATTCATGCAATGATGAATTTACAGTGGTAGGTCCGCTTCAAGAGATTAAGTTTATTGTAAAGACCTGTAATGGCCTTGTCCAATGGCCTGCCACCGGCAGCAGAGTTTTTTTCAGTCTATGAATAAAATCATTTTCAAGAAGGGATCAAAACTCGTTCATGGCATCTATGGCCAAACAACATCCCAGTATAAATATCCAAAAAAGGCCTGGAGGTCTAAACCCCAGGCTTGCCAAATTCCCTTACCCAGGCAGGGGACAAGGGGACTTTAACGGTTGGCCTCAGATGTATAACTGACATAGACAGATAAGTATAAAAAGACAACAATATGTCAACAAATATACCAAGTAATGCATCAAATAGGTATCAATAAACATAAGGAAAAAGAATATAGCAATGGGCACATTGGGTAAATCTTTATCAAAAGTATGTATTAAACTTAAAGTTAGATACAAGTACACTTGAAGCAAGGGGCTGTCCTTGTTACTCGATGATGGAACCTGGATGGACACCGAAGGGAGTTTGTATGCATAGCATGTGAGAAGATCTCGACTTATGTTTCGGAAAAAACTTTTCCTTCTTCAGGAGATCAACCAAGTTGTTTTTAGGGTGCCCCACATGCTGGTCAGATGGATGCCGACAGGCAACTCCAATAC
>CM070032.1:174147839-174160174 GCA_036250615.1 Ptychadena robeensis
GGGGGGGGGCATAAACATTTTTGCTATGGGGCCCATTCACTTCTAGCTATACCCCTGTCTCTCACCAAGGCTTTTCGCCCCCGATAGCTCAGTTTGGGCAGACAGACGGTCAGCTCTAGGAAGGGTTCTGGTCGCCCCACAAATCTGCCATTTAAGGATTATGGAGACCTGTGTGCTCTTAGGAACCTTAAGTGCTACAGAATTTTTTTGTTACCTGGGCCAGATCTCTATCACCTTGCCACAATTCTGTCTCTGAGCTCTTTAGGCACTTCCTCATGACCTTATGATTCTCATTTGCTCTGATGTGAGCTGTAGGCTAAGTTTACACTGTCTCTTGCAAGGTCTTTCAAGTGACCAGAAAACGACCTTGCTTTAGGTTTAAAATGGAAGTCAATGAGGTTGTTTAAAGAACAGAAAATGTAGTGTCGTTAATCAAGCAGTGCGTTTTCTCTTCGTTTTTTGAACGCCTTCTGTCGCGTTCAGAGGGTCACTTGGTCGTTAAACGACCCCATTGACTTCAATGGTGAAGCCCTGAAAGCGACTGAAGCAAGTTTGCAGGGCTTTTTTCACTTGTTTTTCAGTCATGAAAAAAATGACCTGGGAGGGGCTTTCACACATTTCCAGGCACCCTGCAGGGTCAGGTGACCTCCTGTAGCTGCTTGAAGCTCACCCCCTGCCCCCCTGGATGTTTTCTGTCTTTAAAGCTAGAGTACATTTTGTACAAAGGTCTTTGCTTTAAAGCGTCTTTAAAGCCTTTCTGTCACTGCAGAGCGTCTAGGAAGCTTTAAACATGACGACAGTGTAAACTTAGCCATAAGGTCTTATATAGACAGGTGTGTTGGTTTCCTGATCAAGTCTAAACAGTATATTCAAACACAGCTGGACTCAAATGAAGGCGTAGAACCATCTCAAGGATGATCTGAAGAAATGGACAGCACCTGAATTAAATATATGAGTGTCACAGCAAAGGGTCTAAATACTTATGACCATGTGATATTTCAGTTTTTTTTATAAATCTGCAAAAATGTCTACAACTCTGTGTTTTTCTGTCAATATGGTGTTCTGTGTGTACATTAATGAGGAAAAAAAGAACTCTTGAACTTTTGTTTTTGGAGGAATGAATTTTGGGGTATTAGCACACAATTGTGGATCTTTGGATTAGAGTTTGAATTTGGTGAATGACAATGGATCACTGAGGATACTGCATACACATTACTATTAATGATAATGGGGTTTGGTCAATGTGATTACATTTAAGCCAACTAGCAGTGATTGGGCGTATTGGTAACTTTCAGTCAATTATACAAGTATCTGACGGGTTTTCTAGGTATTTCCAATGGTATGATGAAGCATGTGCACAGTCCTTTAAAAGTGAAGTGAATCAATCAGTGTTCAATCGATCACACTGTGTGGTTGTACCATCGATCGATGTTAGACTGACAGTCTGTTTTTCAATCACACAAGCCAATCGCATGTATGATCTATCGAGCAGAAATTGACACACGTATGGCTTCAAAACACACGTATGGCTTCGAAATTGACACACGTATGGCTTCAAAACGGCATCCAATGTTAATGAATGGGGCAGTTTATACAGTAGCGTCATATTTGCTTCCGTGTTGCTCTGGGTAATGCATTCTACATATATTTCACCTTCCCTGGTACCCATAAGCATACCAACGTAATGTTTGAATAAAACCTTTTTTCAGCTTTTCATACACAATATGAGAGGAACTTATAATATCTCATCTTATAATATGAGAGGAGAGGTACAAATATACAAGGTTTAAGCTTTAATGTTTAGTGTATTCTAAAGTTTTTTTATTATTATTTACCTGATTTATGTGCAAATACTCTGCACTATCTATTTCACCACCCAAATACATTCAAGGATAAAGTAGCAAATGCTTATATTAAATTAATTTGGAGCTACCATGTAATTTACTCTCTCTGCTGAAACAGTTCACCTAAGAACAGTTGCCAATAAACAAGCATACAATAAGGTATATTGAAATATTTAACTGTGCTTTTTTTTAAATAGATGGATAATGAAACCAAAAGTGAACAATAAAAACAATATATAAAAGATATTGCTTCTCACTTGTCTGCCTGGAGTTCATTTTAACTGTTGCATATTGAGGACCTATGGCTCAAGACTATGGTGTCTCATTTCATGCTTACAGCTTGCATTGCAGCGATGTTGACAGAATTCCAGTCTTCCCCCTTTCCTATGCTCCACTCTACCACTACCTGCTCCCCAACACCCCCAGCACCCTCCCTACCCGTACCAGCTCCTTGTGTACCAGCTCACATTGAGGCTGCTGTCAGGACAGGCAGTGGACCGACAAAAGCAGCAGGATGAATTCTAAAGTGTTTTGGGCAATATTATCATATAATATTTTAAGCCATTCAGAACTCAATGGACAGTGCTTCACAGTGCAGATGGACAATGACCCAAAGCATACTGCAAAAGCAACCAAAGAGTTTGTTGAGGGAAGGAAGTGTAATGTTATGTAATGGCCAAGTCAATCACTTGACCTGAATACAATTGAACATGCATTTCACTTGCTGAACACAAAACTGAAGGTAAAATGCCCCAAGAGCAAGGAGAAACTGAAGATAGTTGCAGTAGAGGCCTGGTAGAGCATCACCAGGGATGAAACCCAGCGTCTGGTGATGTCTATGTGTTCCAGACTTCAGGCTGTAATTGACTGCAAAGTATTTGAAACCAAGTACTAAAAAGGGGAAATTTGATTTATGATTATTATTTTGTCCCATTACTTTGGGTCCCTTAACAAGTGGGAGGCACATATGCAAATTCTTGTAATTCCTACACCGTTCACCTGATTTGGATGTAAATATCCTAAAATTAAAGCTGACAGTCTGCAGTTAAAGCACATTGTGTTCCTTCTATGATGGTGATGGTGTATAGAGCCAGAAATGTGAATTGTGTTGATTGTACTTGAATTGTGCATTTCACGGTACAAATAAAGATGTTAGAGTTTCTTGTGATGTAATTGAATTGTTTGCATTTAACTACAGAAAAACAGAGGGGTTGCATGTCTTTGTTGCCATAAGCATGATTTACATCCATAATATTTCATTGAGCAGAGCAGATTGTCTTCGTGATTGCAGATAATGTATATCAATGATAAACTGCAAACACATTTATCAGCTTGTCTGAGATGCACTTGTTTGTCATGCATCATGACCAGTTTTAAATTAAACCAATAAGTAAAACTTGTAAAGATTCAAATAAACAAACAGGAAACTAGAACTTGGAAATGACAACAGAGAGAATTGAATGCCAAAATATTGATATAGGCAGGGCAGCACAGAAGTGGTACCCAGCTATGCAAGTGATAAAAACTAGCTATGCGTAGCAGCATAGTATTCCGGGTCCGGGTGGCTACAGCTATAGGTAAAGATGATATGTTACAGGGAATTGCAGACAGCCATAGTGGGGAGAGTCTTACAAACGCCCTACTGGTGGCCTACTGGTTCACTAAGTTCTTACCACGTATTATCTTCAACTGCAGTAATTGTTTGTTGCTCTGCCTGTTTTACTAGATCTAACATATAACATCAGAGAGTGAACAGCGACCTGAATATGACTGTTGTTTGTCCCTCTAGTGATCAGCAGTGATAACATCTTTGTTGGTTGGTGATGGTAACAGCTGAATTTCTTCCTGTTACATTGGGGATCATCCCTCCCTTTGCAGACCCATTTGAAAGCTCATCCCCTTTCCTCCCCCTTGCAGGCTCTATCCATATCCTATCTGGCTCTGGGTGTCACTGGTGGGACTGGGTGTCACTGGTGGGACTGTGCATCAGCAACCGCGATGCACAGGCGCTGCTTTCTGTCCACTCACCACCTGAACAATCCATTGGTCGTACCTTTACAATCTATAGTAATGTATAGTTTTATGGACAGATATGATGAATGTATTACCAACTATCTGCATAATTAAATGTAGCGAATCTTTATCTGATCAACTGAGATATTTTTAAGATCAATGTATAGACAAAGATACAATCCTAACGTTGTGTATTAAATTTAGGTACAATCAGGCCCCCACCCCCCAGGGAGTCTATGTGAGCGAAACACGTCGGATGGCTGATATATCATCGTTTGAAAAAACACCAACTTGTAAATATATATGTTTGGGAACACTGATTGGGTGATTTCCCAACAATTGCTGTCAGGCAAAACATTTTTTGGTTTTAAGACACACCTTCTCAATGTGTTTTCTTTATTTCATGACCATTTACATTGGTAGGTTCTCACCGAAGGCTATCAAAATATGAATGAACCCATGTGGAGTTATGTACTTAAGGCTATGTTTCCATTACGTCTGTACCTCTCGTCGGAGGTCCGAATGTAGCAGAAAGACTTACCTGCTCGGCGGAGGATCTGTCTTCACTGCACCGAGCCGCTCCGCCGATGTAAGGCTGAACGTAGTCAAGTACGTTCAGCCTCTGCACTGGCGGATGTGTAAAGACACCATCCGCCGAGCAGGCAATGTCTGTGGGATACGTCGGGACCCCTGCTAAGCGTTTACGAAAATACATATATACAAATACGTATACGGAAACAAGCACTAACAAAAAAAGGTGAAATAACTGAAAACATGTTTTATATTCTAGTTCCTTCAAAATAGCCACCATTTGCTCAGATTACTGCTTGGCACACTCTTGGCATTCTCTTGATGAACTTCAACAGGTAGTCACCTGAAATGGTTTTCACTTCACAGGGGTAAAGCCTTATCAGGGTTATTTTGTGGATTTTCATGCTTTATTAATGGGGGGGGAACAGCAGATGTGTTGTGCAGAAGTCAGGTTACTACACAGCCGACAGCCCTATTGGACAACTGTTAAAATTCATATTATGGCGAGAAGAACCAAGCAGCCAACTAAAGAAAAACGATTGGCCATCATTACTTTAAGAAATGAAGGTCAGTCAGTCCGGAAAATTGCAAAAACGTTAAATGTGTCCCCAAGTGGAGTTGCAAAAACCATCAAGCGCTACAATGAAACTGGCACACATGAGGGCCTACCCAGGAAAGGAAGACCAAGAGTAACCTCTGCTTCTGAAGACAAGTTCATCCGAGTCACCAGCCTCAGACAACACAAGTTATCAGCAGCTCAGATCAGAGACCAGATAAATGCCACACAGAGTTCTAGCAGCAGACACATCTCTAGAACAACTAAGAGGAGACTGCATGAATCAAGCCTTCATGGTCAAATAGCTGCCAGGAAACCACTGCTAAGGAGAAGCAACAAGCAGAAGAGATTTGTTTGGGAAAAGAAACACAACACAAACACAAGAAACACAAGAAGCATGGCTACCACAGCATCCTGCAGCGACATGCCATCCCATCCGGTTTGTGTTTAGTTGGACGATCATTTATTGTTCAACAGGACAATGACCCCGAACACACCTCCAGGCTGTGTAGGGGCTATTTGAACAAGAAGCAGAGTAATGGAGTGCTGCGGCAGATGACCTGGCCATCACCGGACCTGAACCCAATCGAGATGGTTTGGGCTGAGCTGGACCGCATAGTGAAGGCAACAAGTGCTACACACCTCTGGGAACTCCTTCAAGACTGTTGGAAAACCATTTCAAGTGACATCCTGTTGAAGTTCATCAAGAGAATGCCAAGAGTGTGCCAAGCAGTAATCTGAGCAAATGGTGGCTATTTTGAAAAAACTAGAATATAAAACATGTTTTCAGCTATTTCACCTTTTTTTGTTAAGTACATAACTCCACATTTGTTTATTCATAGTGTTGATGCCTTCAGTGAGAACCTACCAATGTAAATGGTCATGAAATAAAGGAAACACATTGAATGAGAGTGTGTGTGTCCAAACTTTTGGCCTGTACTGTATATGGTCCTGATTTGTAACAATAAAGACCTATTAACAATATTTTGGAAGTAGAAAGGAAGTTTTGTGCCTGAAAACCCCTTTAAGATTAAAACATAGTGACCTTTTTTAGGCCACCAGTAGGGCTAATTGGGGTGTGGCACACGCACATCAATAATGGACTCAACACAATGAAGGTTTTGACATAGTGTGAAAAGATCTGCCCTCTGCCCCCCCCCCCCTTCTTCCCCAATGTTGACAAAATAGGCTGGTGATGTCAACTGTACATTGGCGGCAAGTGTTCACTAGTGGCATCTTATGGCTGAAGTTGATATTGCAGGGGAATTATTTTTCAAAATCAGATTAAAGCTCAAACACTTTAAATAGGTGTACAAATGACTTCAATTTATCATTGATACATTACTGTAAAAGTCATTTTTTAGACCAGAATTCTTTCAGTTTTTATTATAAAATCTATACAATTTATGTTAATTGAATAATCGCAGAGAATATAACAATGAGAGGTTGCAGTTAGGGGTGTGAAGCTGGGAAGGTAGGTACTTTTAGCTGTAAATTACTAATATACTAAAAAGATTGGAATTCTAAGGATTTTGGAGATGTGGGGGTTGAAAGTCAGAGTAAGCATATGTAAGGATAACATGTGACAAGAGAAAATTTCAGAGTTGCACTACTGAGGTATTAGATCTGGGAGTTCAAACTGTGAGAGTTACATGTGACCCAAATCCAGCTGTTGACCCGTGGATGGAGACAGCTAATCGGAAGCTCAATCAGGAACAGGGAGGTCCATAGGAGGTGTAGGGTTTAGCTTTCTATTAGTGTGACAGAATTAGAGTGACACTTAAGCCCCCCATAGATGTTTAGAATTCCAGATCCCGGCAGATCGACCGCGTGTGATAACATCATAATCGATGCACACCCTTTGTGTGCTGGCATTTCCGTCTCCATCCAAAGTAAGGAGATTGATCTAAAAATTACAGACATGTCTGTAATGTCTAAGATCGATTGAAGGGCAGATTTATGGCCCTTTTTAAGGAGGGCGCTTTAGATCCGTGGCCATATTTGCGGCAGAACGATCTCCACAGATCGAAGTGTGTTTATGAGGCTTTAAGGCCCCCACACACACCGAGTGGGGGCCGACAGAGCTGCTTAGATCAGCTCTTGAAAGCAGCGTGATGACGTCCTCACGCTGCATTCCCGAGCTGACTGCATCGGTGGGCACCCTTTGTTACCTTCAATAAAGACGCCGGCATTGGCCAGAGAATATCGGACATGTCCGTTCTCTGGCCGGCCGATGGCATGTGGACACCCCCGATTGGCGGCCGATTTTGCCGACGGCCGCGAGCGCGCACGCCCGGCGGTCCGCTGAAAAATCGGCTGCTGATCGGTGTGTGTATGGCAGGCTTTAGTCTTAGTAGTTGTCATTCACCGTAAAATTCTCCACCTGAAATATACACTGATCTGTCATTGTATGACAACCAACTACCTAATACTGTGAAGGCCACACCTTTCCTCTTTGAGCCATGGACTACACAAGGTTTCCTGTGGTATCTGGTCCACAGATGCTAGCAGCAGATACTTTTAGCTTTATAGGTTGTGAGGTGAATCCTCTATGGTTTGGATGTTAGTGCTGGGGGGGCTTGGGCTTGCAGGCATACACCCATTACCAATAGAGTCTGGCTGATTTTGGGGCAGAGGGGTTCTCTGATCCATGCAAAGTTTTCATATGTACCACCTTCAGTAACAGGTAGATCCAAATCCAAAGGGACTTTACCTCTGATCCACCTTTATGTTTAGCACACCCCTGGCACTTCCCATCCCTATACAGTCAGGTCCATAAATATTGGGACATCGAAACAATTCTAACATTTTTGGCTCTATAGACTACCACAATGAATTTGGAAACAAACAATGTGCTTTAACTGCAGGTTTAAGTTGATGTTTTATATTTATATTCAAATCAGGTGAACGGTGCAGGAATGACAACAGCTTTCATATGTGCCTCCCACTTGTTAAGGGACCAAAAGTAATGGGACATACTAATAATCATAATCAAACTTTCCATTTTTAATACTTGGTTGCAAATCCTTTGCAGTCAATTACAGCCTGAAGTCTGGAATGCATAGACATCACCAGACAAAGGGTTTCATCCCTGGTGATGCTCTGCCAGGCCTCAACTGCAACTGTCTTCAGTTCCTGCTTGTTCTTGGGGCATTTTCCCTTCAGTTTTGTCTTCAGCAAGTGAAATGCATGGTCAATCGGATTCAGGTCAGGTGATTGACTTGTCCGTTGCATAAAATTCCACTTCTTTCCCTTCAAAAACTCTTTAGTTGCTTTTGCAGTATGCGCCATCCATTGAGTTCTGTATGGTTGAATATAAGCAGATAATATTGCCCAAAACAATTCAGAATTCATCCTACTGCTTTTGTCAGCAGTCACACATCAATAAATACAAGAGAACCAGTTCTATTGGCAGCCATACATGTGCACGCCATGACACTACCACCACCATGCTTCACTGATGAGGTGGTATGCTTAGGATTATGAGCAGTTCCTTTTCTTCTCCATACTCTTCTCTTCCCATCACTCTGGTACAAGTTGATCTTGGTCTCCTCTGTCCATAGGATGTTGTTATAGAACTGTGAAGGCTTTTCTAGATGTCATATACCAAAATGTCTAGTTCCCTATTCCCTGTCTATGAAAATTGTGCATCCCAAGAAACATCATAGTGTAAGAAGGATTTGGGGAGTGAAGGACAGATGCAATAAACATCGTCGCCTACACCTCCCAATGTGGAGACTAGGCGCTCCAATAAAGAGGGACTTTAAGGGCACCAGTAGTAGGTATACCGATGAAAAGCATACAGTCTTTATTGAATACAGTATTATCAATCCAACAATTCATCCAAAAATACTTACATTTTTTGGCAGTTACAATGTGGACATTCCGGCAATTATAATACATGATTACAAAATAAATAAACATCTTATCAAATACATATTTCACACCCAAGTTCTTAATGTATGTAAATAAAAAGTGGGTGCAGGCATGGGAGAAAGTGTGGTCCCCATGCCTGCAAATGAATATGCAAATAACACACTTTTAATGAACTCTGGACCTTTTACCTGCACATTGTAATTATAATATTATATTAATATAATTATAATGAGGGAATATCACACCATGGAACAGCTGAGAAGACAATTGTCCCATTACTTTTGGCCAAATACAGCCACAAACTTCAGATTTTAGCAATTTTTGTATACATTTTTTTGTAGTATACCCCCAACCCTTCTCTACATCTCCAGCAAGATTGGTGGTGATACCATGTTCAGTGGCTTTGCAATTACCTCGAATCTTGTTGCCTGGACCTTCTGTTTCTGTGTGCGAGCATCGATTTCTAAGGAAAGAACCCGGATTCTGGCACACTACATATCTTAGCCGTCCACTACAGGATCGGATGTCAGGAAGATGGGATAATATAGCTGTAGACCAAAAGTGTCAAAAGGTGTGTTGCCAATGGCCTTGATCAGTGCATATGAGTATAGCCTGATTCTATATTTGATCAAATTAAACTGTAAAGCTAGCCATACATGTTCCGATTCCATGGCCGATCGATCACCCATCCGATCGATTCCGCGATGCAAGAGGGAATCGGATTTCCGATCGATCGCCCAATTAAGCCTGTCCCTACCACCTTGGGCCACCAATTCCTGGACGATTCCGTGCCCGATCGATCACTTCACACATGGCAACTCCCCCTGATGTGTGCTGAATCGGATCAGAAAGACCAACATGTTGGTTCTCTGGCAGATCCGATTCTGGGCCCCCGAACAATCGGACATGATCGATCGGGCAAGGTGGGCTTCACGCAATTCCGGGACGATCGATTAGCGTGCACGCGCCCGGAATCGATCGGCCCGGAATCCCTTGGGAATCGGACACGTGTATGGGGACCTTAAAGCCACTCCCCATACACCTTTAGATCACTTCATACAATTTCCTCTAGATCTACCAACAACTATGTAGTGCCGGGTCCTGATAGAATACATAGTGATTGGAAGGTTTAGAAAGGTCAGTATTTGAACCCTAAATATTGTTTGGTTCAAGGAACAAAATGCATACTTTATCAGCCTGTAGAGATGGAATGTGTTATAACAAAATATGTGATCCATACAACTACTGCCCTGTGCTAAGGCTAGTGAAGTAGGTGCAATGATAAAGTGAGTAAAGATGTTGCCTCCTATGTAGAAAAAGGAATAAAATACCAATTTGATCAATACAAGTCATGATTATGATCAAAAAGTCTTTATTGAGAGAAATGCTGAGGGTGAAATAAAAGTCAGATTAATGTACAGTGTGAAATAACCCTCTTGTGTTGTGTTTATACTACAATGTTTATTTTTTAGAAGTGTTATCACACTATACTGATCATATTGTGTTCGCTGGGCCACTTTCAGGCTTTCGCCCAATAGAGATTTGATAAACAAGCATTCGCACACAGGAGTGCCTGGTCACTTTCTAGACAGCTGTGGCAGGTCAGTCACCCAGGAAAGTGACCATGTAAGTATAAGGACTTTGAAAATATGCTTGCACATTAATTGTTGAGCTAAGACAGCATATTTTTTGTAAAGTGCTGCAAACACACAAGAATGGAGAGTTTTCTAACATGCTTTTTTAGAATAACAAGTAGAATAAATAGTAATGCCTTGTCATTTGTTTAAGTGCACACATCTGTATCAAATCTGTGTTTACTATGCCGTTACAAAAAACAAACAATAGCTCGGTAATGTCAGATCTTCTATCAGACAGCCGAGAAAAAAGAAAAAGTTCAAAAAGTCCCAGTGGAGACAACTCGATAAAAATAATAAAAATAAAATATACATCCTGAAGAAGTGGCATTGTCCCGCCACGAAACGCGTCGATGACAATAAACTTGAAAAATAATCACTGGGCGCCCTTTCATATGCTTCTTTATTTTTAGTGGGTTTAATCCCATGCTCTCCTGTTAATACATGTTTACTATGTGCACTGAGATGTCATTAACAATGAATTATATTGCAATGGTACCTGTGAATAAGTTTAGTGGCTTATGTCCACTGAGTCCCATTCATTTGAATACGATGCTAACATAGTGGGAAACCCAGCATTGTCATTGTGCTGATGCTGTTCTTTTAGCTTTTTTTCAGTATTGCATTGGCAGTAATCCGACCTATCCATTTGAATTAAAGCAGGCCTTCCACCTTGGTAAAGTCCTGATCAAAAGTTTAAGACCACTTGAAAAATGGCAAAGAATCATATTTTACATTGTTGGGTCTTTACAAGGTTCCAAGTAGAGCTTCAACATGCAACAAGAAGAAATGGGAGTTCGACAAAACATTTCTTGAGCATTCAATTTAATGAAAAAAGAAAAAAAAACGAAACAGGCTGTTTTACAGCTGATCAAAATTTAGAACCACATGCCTTTTTAAGGCCAAATCTGTGCTAAGATGTGGATTCACTGTCATTTTGTGTCAGGTAGTCACACGTTGTGATGGCAAAGGCAAAAAAACTCTCTCTTGAACGTAGTCAGGTTGTTGAACTGCATAAGCAGGGTCTCTCACAGTGTACCATTGCTGCTGAGGTTGAGAAGCGGGTCAACGTTACATTATTATATGCTCATTATGTTTGGGTACTAACATGAGTTTCTTGCAGATGTCATAGCGCGGATGGCGGGTTCTGGGTCTTGGTAGGTGGACAACTGGAGGTAGAAAGGTTGGTGAGAACCATCTGAGGGTGGTATCTCCTGTGTAGGTCACTGGGATGACCTGAATATGGTTAGCGGTCTCAGTGTACCTGTGGTAGCCTTAGTTGTCCTCGAGTCGGCCTACACAAACTAAGGCGGCAGGCACTGGTGATCTGTGTTTGAACTGGATGGTGATGGAACCTAGAAGACTCAGAACGAGGATGGGCTTTATGTTAAACAGATTTGGTTATAATAAATGTTTGCATTGTTGTATTAACCTCCCTGGCGGTTCACTGAGGTCCAGATTTCTGTACCATAAGTGATACAGTGTTTTGCCTTTCCGCACCCATTGGCGTCACCGATGACGCCGATGGGGGCAGGAAGGCTCTGTGTGCCTGCAGCTCTGTAGAAATGCTGCAGGCACACAGAGAGCCAGCGGTTGCACCCAATTCCGGCATGGGCGCAGTTTGATTCACGATCAAACTGCGCCTGTACTTGCTTCGGGCGTAACGCTAGGGAGGTTAAACCGTCCACAGACGCTATGCTCTGTGTGCGTTTATCGAACATTTGACCGCAGCATGATGACATCATCTCGCCATGGTCAATCGTTTTGCAAATCGAAATACACCATTTGTAATTCGACAACTGATACTTTGGATGGGGACAGTGGTCCCCATTCAAAGTACTGGCGATCGACCAGAGAAAAACGTTCGTTCTCTGGCTGATC
>CM070032.1:174163921-174177412 GCA_036250615.1 Ptychadena robeensis
TAACAACAAACATTTAATATTGAAATATATGTAATTTTCTATTGACAGCACGTTGTTACGTTCATCCACAATGCAATTGTTTAGTTCTACTCGGAAAGAAAATATAAACAACATCATGGACGAATCAAAATCATACATTGTAAAAATCCCACCATTCATTGCGCAGGAAATACGTCATGGCACTGGTTAAAAATCGAGTCAAAAAATATCGAGTGAAATAAGGAGCGTTCGTTTTTTACACGAAAAATAAACGACAGATGAAAGTTTACCAACATGTCCGATCACCTTGTGGACGATTTCCATCGGAGCAAATGGCCGTTTCAGATTTTTGTACAACGAACCAAAAAATCGTTAGTCGTCCATCTGTCGGCCGAAAAAATCTTGACGTGTAAACCCACCTTTAGACTTTCCTATCCTTCTCCCTTTTTCTTTTTCTTTTACCTTTCCCATCCTTATCCTGTCCTTTTTGGTTTCCAATATCCCCCATTTATGTGATCAATTTCTTAACAATTCTAATTTGAGGATGCTAGTCATAGTTTTAGTATACCGTTGAAATAGCTACTTAATGTTGTTCTTTATTGTGATTCTAGTTATGTTCTGTTTCAGAATCAAATACAAATGTTATTTTAAAAATTAACCATGGCTCTATTTCCTTCCATAAGCAGGGAATATCGATATCCGAGTCGTTCGAGGTTCCCTGCAGCAGAGTGATGACGATCGTGCTGCTGTCAGATATCTGAGGCCTCCGTGCAACGCAACATACAGCGACTGTAGTTTATGGTCATGTCCGATATCCCTGTTTTCAAGCGGGATTGATTGGACCAGCTAGAAAACAGGGGATGGCCACATATGAAATGGGCCAGATTGATAGACATGTGTGTTCCCAGCTTTATGTTACCCGCCACCAACTGGGCCATTGACCCTCTTAAGAGCTCAAGGTTCTCCACATCACTATCATGTCACCACTCTTTTTATTCGGGCACTGCCAAAGACCTGCCATTGCTTTGACAATAAAACAGAGTATATGGAAATTTTAAAGAAAATAGAGCAACATCTGAATATACAATACAATTTATAACAAAGAACAAAGGGGTGTGGAGGACAATCTTCCAGCAACAATCCTTTTCTGCCAATCCCCTCAAGTGTGTTTGGAATTTACTGTACCTAAAGCCCCCCATACACGTTCCGATTTTTCGTACGAATTTTGCCCGACCGACCGATCGGGTCGGGAGATTAATTGGATTCGGAATTATGTACCCGACCGATCCCGATTTCTCAAATTGGCCGAAAAATCGTTCGGGACCGCTTCGGACCTGTCCGTAAATTTTTGGTCGATCTGCTGTTAATAAATAGGGTCGGACTGATGGTTCGGTGATAATTCGAATTCCGATTTTTCGTGCCAGCCGACCGACCGACCATAACATTTTAGGTGAAAATCGGGTGACAGGATCGGACGAAAAATCGGTCGGGAGAATAATCGGAACGTGTATGGGGGGCTTTAGTCCCATTATGTGGAGAAATAAGAGAACAAAATGCTGATCATAAAGTTAAAAAATAGACATTTAAACATTCCTAAAAAGCCATGGCTGTATAATCAGAAACATTGATCAGAAACATTATTTTAGTCTGAATGAGTGTTTAAAGCAAGTTACATCAATGCTCATGAACAAGCCTCTAGAATGGAGGATGCTACAGTGCTGTGGTCATGTTATTCCCTAGGTGGCTGTCACTGGGAGTTTTTTTCTGAAAAAGAAAATGTCTGATGAATGGCGTGACTCTGAATCAGCGGTGTGGGTGAAACCGTGTACACAGTGGCATAAATAAAACACGTTGCAAAGAGAGTAAAGGCAATTATGTGATGGAAGCTCCATGTGTGAGTCAGCTGCGGAGGGGTCATTATATAGATTTTATTTTTATAATGAGTGGGATCCAGGGAGTGAAAGAGACAGACAGGAAAAGAGGGGAATCACCTCTGGTTCCTCCCCTTCTCCTCCTCCCTCTCATCTGGAAGAGAACTTGCCTTCAGCAGAACTGGGAGCATTTTTTCTAACCCGTCTGCCTGTCTGCAAGGAAATGATAGGGTCTTTTTTTCTTTGTAAAGCAGGAAGCAGACAAAAGAAAAGGTGGAAAGCCCTGCAATGCTGTGTCTCTCGCTCCATCCCCCTGAGACTAGATCATGAGACCTCAAGGCAGATAAAGCATATAATAAAAGAAAGCAATAGAACAGTCTGTAGCCGCAATGTATACCAAGTACTTAACCCTTTCTAGAGAGCATGTTTCTTTTTGATAGCTCTTTACCAGCCCCAGGGCAGTGATAGAACATATCATGTCATAGGTCAAGGAGAGTTACTTTAGGTAGATCACCAATGGTGACAGTTCCCCAAAACTTGGGGGTCTAAAATAAAAAAATGTAGTTTAAAATAAAAAAAATCAAACATTAAACATATGCCCTAAATGTGCATTGTTTATGTTGGTGGTAAAGGGTTCTAATATATTGCACGAAGGTGTTGATAGGCTTTTTGCTCATAATATCATTATGTGAGCTCAGCTCTGCAGCAGACTCTATGTTCATTCCATAAATCTTCAGATTTTTACATTGTTCAGTCTAAGGACAACATACTGTACATACTTTTCCCCCTCTATGGAACCTTTTTCCACCTGCCACTTGTAGGAAATGTATATGGCAGAGTAGGTGATAATTCCTTTCATAGTCCTTAGCCACTGGTATTTCCAATTATAAGTAATTATATAGATTTCATAACATGCACAGTGCTCAGTTGTGCTTAAGCCTATGTTTTCTTATCATTGGGTTCCATTGTATTTATGTCAACACGGTGGGAACAATTCAATTGACTAGCAATAGCTGCGTTTATGCAGGGGCGGTCCTAGGGGGATCGGCACCCTGGGCATCCCCTCTGATGCCATTCCTTGAGTCCATAGCAGTCTCACCTCACAAGCACATCAACCCCCTCCACGGGAGTGAGGTGAGACTTGTGAGACTCTGGATCTTTAAATCTTGTTGCTCCTGATGTCTATATCACCCCCTATCCACCACCACCCCCCCCCCCCCCCCCCCCCCCCCCCCCCCCCCCCCCCCCCCCCCCGGCAAGCATGTCCACTCCCAGGGAGAGAGAGCTGGGGGAGGCAAGTGTGTGGATAGGGCGGCGTGCTGTGGGGGAAAGGGGAAAACATCTGGGCATCGGAAAACCATGTCTGATGCCCACATGCTGCCCCCAACATCATACCGCCATGGGCATCCGCCGCCCATGCCTAAAACCGCCACTGCGTTTATGGTGCGCACCACAAACACATGGATTTTGACGGCATGGAAAAATGGCCCTTATGGATATCGTCCATAAAGAGTGCAGGTTATATCCAATGAATATCAATTCAATAGGTGTGAACCATGCCTAAAGCCTAGCACACATGAAAGGTTTTACTGCTCAATTTCAGGGTTTCCAATTGGATAAGCATTGAATAGGCAAGTAATCCCCACTATTAGGATCATCCCTTTAACACCGAATTTTCACACTTCCCAATTTGTACACTCTCTTTGGATATTTGCTAACATGTTATATACCTTCAATTAGAAACCCTTAAAAATGTGTCAATTATGATCTGCTGTTGCTTTCCTCAGACAAGTACCGTACTTTAAGATTAAAAGCAATGGGAAAATGTCTGTGCATTATTTGGTCCGAATATGTTAAAAAACTAACATTCTGTGCTGCAATAAAAAAAGATGTGACACTGACTCATCCCTCATCTCATATGTAAATAGGTGCTCATGGGTACGTTGTTACTGCCAGATTGTAAAATGTGTCTCTCCATAGTCCATAAGTTGGTCAATGGGTTCAGAGAATTGGTGCTGCTAGTGTATAGACATGTGCTAAAGTTTCAGCCCTGCACATTCTGCTGGAGCTAAGACCTCCCACATGGCACTGGCCTTCTGGTTTTGATGGACTAAATACTGCATGGCACAGCCCTGTTCACATTGTTGGAACATGCTGTATATTCACTTTCTATGTGAATGGCTGTACCTACTGTACCATATTTTTTTTTATTTTATTTCCAAAACAATGGGGTGCGTCCTATGTTCCGGTATAGTGCAAATAATACGGTATGTCATTCATTCATTACATTTATAGTAGTAGTACAAGGTGGAGAGGGAATCATCCTTTTTATTTAAAAGAAAGTAAGATATTGTGTCATGCTAAAAAAAAAAATAAAGCATCGCTTCAGTCTACTTCAGAAAATGGCGTATAATAAAATAATAATGGATCTTTTGTGTTAAAGTTTAATAAGTTGTAGTATCCTATTTTCCTGTCAATCGAAATAAAAAAAATCAGAAAACATTTCCTTTGTTTGGTTCCTTATATTGATTTAATGCATTGTTCAATATGCTTCAAGACCAGCTTCATTTTTTCTTCCTTCTATCAATAAAGCATTTTTTTGTTGTTTTTGTTCTAACACTCTTAAGTTTCTATTGCTGTCTTCAGTTTCCATAAAACTATAAGGGCTCTTTCACATTATACAGACATGGAATCATTCATCCGATACAAGTACAGAGCAGCACTGACTGCTTTAAGTATAGGAAGCATAGTGCAAATGTTTTACATTAAAGCCTGCCATACACCCACAGATGGGTGCAGACAGACTAGCTCCGATGAGCTCCGATATGCAGCGTGATGACGTCATCACGGTGCATTCTGGGGCTGCTTCAATCAGCCATGCACCCTTTGTGTGCCGGCCATTATCTTCAATGAAGACGCCGGTCTTCATTGAAGGTAATGGCATCGTCTGGCATCGGCCAGAGAACATCCGACATGTCCGTTCTCTGGCCGGCCGAGCTGTGGTGCGACAGGGATCTGTCGCCCCATGTGGGCACACGCCGATTGGCGGCCGATTTTGCCGCCCTGAGGGATTGTATGATCAAAATCTTGTATAAGCGGAAGGGGGGGATCACTGCACCAGCACCAGAAAAGAGAGAAGCCAAGTGCTTGCTCTACATGGATGACATCACGGTGTTCTGCTCGGACAAGTGTTCCATCAAATTGCTCGTCAGGACTTGATGTGACTTCGGGGGAGTTTCAGGGGCAAAGGTCAACTCCAGGAGGTGGTTTGGACTTGATGGAAGTCCTGGGACCAAGATGACTCGCCAAGATGACTCAGGAGTCCACTCTTTGGAGCCTCCAGGAACTGACCATCGAGGGCAGCGAGATTCTCCCTGTGTTGAAGTACCGGTCTCAGACGTGACCTCCTCGTGTCAACATGGCAAAGGTCATCACCAGAGCCACCTTCGCCTTCAGCTGGGGATCCAAGATGAGACAGAGTCAAGCGGTCGCTGCTGTACAAAGAGCCTGTCAAGGGCAGGAAAGGTGCTCTAGACATCCCAACCATGTTTTTTGCTTGCAATAGCATCCGCAGCACTTTTTCAAACAAGAAGCTTGCCTCAGCCGGGAACTCTATGTCAAGGTATTTTCTTCTGCTATTTTCCATGGGACTCTTCCATCCCTTACAACTGGGACCTCTTTGTTATTACTTTGGTATTTATCAAGGAGTAGGGCCTTACTGGAGTACAACCGGACTTGTGGAAACCTAAGACTAAGAGGGGTTTACCTCTCAGGGCCTTCATGCATGCCCGAAATTTGCGTCGCTACCGGCACTGCCCCTGGTGTATCACAGAGGAAGAGACTGCATTACACCTCTTCTGTCAGTGTCCCTATGCGCAGGCAGGGTTTGGGGCTTGGGACATGAACTGTTGCAGTATGTGTCACCAACATCTGTGCGCTATTCAAGGGCGCATACAGACTGAGATGAGATAAGTGGAGCATGGAGGGTGATGTGCTGTTTCAAGGACACTGTTTGGTGTGCCTAGAAATGCCTAAGCCACAGACAAGAGAGGATGTCCACTGAGGACCAGTCTGGTCCAATCTGCTCAGAGACCTTATGGACTCTTTGGTGGAAGAATTTGAAGACTGAAGAGTTTTTCTCCCTTCCCCCTCTCTACCCCATGTGTTGAGTGTTTTTAAATAAAGCTTCAGGTCTGTCTCTTTTCCCCCCACCCTGCACCCTCCTTCCCTTCCCCCATCACACCCGTAGCTTGTTTAAAGATTGTATTGTGTTTTAGCATTGGGGCAAACTTGTATTTATGTATTTAGATCCATTTGTGCAGGATGTTTAGTGCAGAGTAGGGGAGGAATCATGCTGGACATGTGGTGACTGGAGGGTTCTTCGGCACTGCACGTCAAGTGTTTTACCTCTGCTAGTTTGTATCAGTGGGCCCTTATGGTCCACATAGTCATAATGGGGCACATGCGTGAGTATTTAGTGATGTGTGGGTGGTCTGTACTGGCGTATATTCAAAAATGTATGTATAATGTGTATAATCATATGTAAATTTATCTTTCTGTAAGTGCACAAAATAATGCCCCTAATGTCTTGTGCATCTTATCATGCATGTTGTACGGTACCTATACATTTGTTTCTGGAATACATGTAAATAACCTTTAAAATATGTAAATAACCATTTTTTACTTAAAAATAAGCCCCATAAAAGTCTTAAGTGGTTCCTTACCTTCTCATCAATATAGAACTGTAGTGTAATGAAATTGCACTAAAATTTTATATAGATACTCACTGTATAACTGGTCATGACACTGTGTGCATTTCTGTGGATATATCTTTAAGAAAGTTGTTTATTCTGTAGCAGCTGCTTAAAAAAAGTTTTGAAGTTGAGGTCATTGTCTTGCACCTGATATTTTAAATTACAAATCAACTAGTAACTCTGCATCCCCACCTCTGAGGTTATATGTATCTGCTCAGTTTGTTTGGCTAGTTTATGCCACATCTGAGCTTGGATGTCTGTACTCCCTTCTTTCTGGGTCCCCTGCCACTGTCCACCAAGCAGTGCTGCAGGGTGACTTACCCATGATGAATGACAGGAGTACCCTTTTGAGCCCTTTGGAAGCACTACAGGAACCAGCCGGTCTTCCTCTTCTGTAACTGGGTAAGAGCCTCAGCACCTTCCAGCAGCTGGTTAGCGAACATTGCCTTCTTGCTGCAGCCGTGTGAGTTTGCCTGGGCATAGGCTCTAAAGCTGAAAAGAATTTGGTTGTCCTGGTTAACTACCCCGAGCAATGCTACAGAACCACCATGGATTTGTAACATATTATACTTTCCTCTCAGTTCTTGGGTTTCTTGTGATCTGCTTAGTCTTTCATTTGACTTTTCTCTTCTTCCTTTTTCTGTCTTCTGCACACTTTCTCTATCATGACCTGTTCAGGACAAATAATATTGTAGCAACATTGGCCACATAAGGGATTACCGTGATGTAGTTGGTCAGTTTAATATGGTCTACAATATATGAGGTAGTAATTAGAATTTTATTACAGATAAATAGATTGCAAAGGGTTGACAGATAAAGTTTTATGTGTGGTCACACCCCTTTAGCGGCTCTGCCCTGAATATCTAAAATAATTTAGGAGAACAAAATCTTTTCTTGTTTCCAGGTCACCAACCAGAACTTGTTTGTTGGCTTTTCCAGCTGACTGACAGAATCTTACACCATCTGTTTACAGTATGTTAATGTGTATTATGTTGACGGTAGTATGGTATTATATACATATACAGTATTATATTTTATATAAATAGTATATAATAGTAATGCATAGCCAATACATTGTAGAAGAGAAGTCATTGTATCAGAAGATAGACAAAAAAAGTTTGAAATTCTACAATTAAGCCCCCCACACGGGTCGATTGTGGCGTGGTGAGGTGATCGTTAATTCGTCAATCAAACTGTGAAACGATGGGCACCCATTTCCACATCGATTTCAGTTCGATACTTGGGATGGGGACCCTGGTAATGGCAATTGACCGGAATTTACGGACATATCTGCTTCCTGTTCGATCGGCCTTTCTTCTAGCAGGATCGATCAGGATCGAGGAAAGGTTTTTCTCCTTTGATTCCTGTTCAATCGACCCGCAATCGCACACAGCGATCGTTCGTTAGTGGATCTAACAGAAAACTGATGCTTTAACATCAAAGATATATGTGCAAATATGTCAAGAGTTGTATCATGCATTGACTGCTTAAACCATAGGCTGGAAAAGATGGCGTGTTCTGGAAGGTCACCAACTGGCCCATCAACCTTCATTTGTGCCATTCTCTTCTAAAGGTAGCCATACACGGGTCGATTTGTCACCGATTGATTCCCGATCTGATCATTCCAGGCGATCATGAAATCGGCAATGGATCGGATTGGGAATCAATGCAACACCACCTTGGGAATCCGATTTGTGGTCGATTTGGACATTAGCCGATCTCCAAAATGGAGCTATGGGTCCATCAATTTACTCCAATTGCAAAACGATCCACCAACGATCCGATTTTTTGTTGATTTGGATTTTGTTTGGTCGATCGTTCAGGGTGGGCAGAATTTGATTGATCGTTGATCAATCGCCGATCAATCGCTGTGAATGCACGAGGTGATCGCTCAGTCAAAGATCTAGTGGAAATTGACACGTGTATGGGAGCCTTAAGAGCGCATGTGATGATAGATGATAGAAAATATATATGCCTGAAAGAACAGGATTAGTTACTATCTACATGTATTAAGGTGGGAATACAAGATTTAAAGAGAATTGATATTCGATTACATTGAATAGTTCGATTTTTATATCGAAAATCAATTTGTTGAACCTTGATCTTTTTATAAATGTACAATACAATAAGTAATCAATTGATCTCTGTTAATGATGGAATTCAAGCGGAAGTGCTGTAGTGGTAGGCATGCCTTGAATGCTTCATCGATCGGTTGGTAAAGTTAATGTCTCGATTACAGTGTAATCCATTAAAATATTTGGACATGTCCGATACAGTTCCGATCAAGATTCAGTGCAATAATGATTACTTTTACCTCGATACTAATTACAAATATTCGATAAAAGGTCCAATCGAGCAACAATCTATCTTTTTAGTTGATCTCTGTTTTGATCACAATGTAGCCCAACATATATATTTAAGGAAGGACTCCATTTAAACAAAAATGTGAAACTCTCTATTGACTTCAGTTATTCATGGCACAAATACAGTATCCACAGTATATACAGTACAACATCTGCACCTAAATCTGACACCCAGCACAGTTTGTTAGGATCCTCGGGGACGAGTGACAGCATGCTTTGTCTGCTCCTTGACAGCCATGACATGCAGAGAAGGAGTTGTGACTTCTATGTTTTATTCTCCCACATGCAAATGACTGTAGTACTGAGAATTCCTGACTAGTACTGTGGATAAAGGTCTGCAGATACCACAAACTATATTATACAAAGGTCTTTGGTTTTTATAACATTTTATGTGAGCGTATAGTGTCTAGTCAGTTCAGATACTACTTGTATTACCTTTATTAGAAAGCTGAAGGTCATTTCAAGATCACACCATAGCCAATGGAGTCTCTCAGTGACTTTTTATATATAACTTTTATCTTTTACATGCATTTTTGCTCTATAAGGCAAGGGGGAAAACATCTGTGCATTTCATAGAGGAAATGCAGAGAAGAGACTCTGTCCGGGCTGTCATCAGTGCCTGTATACATGTATGCTCTGTGTGGAACCGCTGCTCTGACAGCCTGTCAAATATTTTTTGCGGAATCCCTTCAAAAACAATGGGTGCATCTAAAGGTGTCCATACAGGGGTCAATACCCATTTAACTGACGAACGAGGGATTACAACGTTATGACGCAACAGATCGCAAACGATCATTAGTCGAATCAATGCGCTCCATTTTTTTTATTTATTTCCTCTTGACTGTTAAGTCAAAAACATATGTATATGCGTTTTTGACACATTCTATGCAATCTAAATCATACCTGCGTTGGGTTGTCTTAATGCTGACACAGGGCTTCCCATTGACATTAGCTTAATGCAACCCAATGCAAGCAATCAACACATGTATACTAGTCCATTTATTTACAATGGATGCGTCAACATTCCTATGACATCATTGTAAGTTGACGCCATCTAAACATAGCCTTCCCTAAAAGGAAAGTCAACAGACTCAAGGGATCTTTGTAAATGTTGTAGTTTAGTATAAAGATGGGTAAGGTTTGTGCTAATGTCACTACTAATGGTACATGATAAAAACTGGAGTTTCAAAGGATTTTAGTAGAGTACATTTTGTATCCTTTGTGGTTAGTGTGCAATAACTTTAGAGAAAACTGTTGTGCCTCCAGTTTAGTGTTAAACAAGTTCATTCAAACCCGATAAAAATCAATTCTCTTTTATGTAATATTTCTCCTGTAAGAACTGTCATCTTTTACCAATAACAGCTTCTTTATAACAGACTAGTTGTTATGAACAAAACTGCTACGTACATATTTGACTGTGCTGCAATCAATTGTCTTCAAAAGATGAATCAGTCGTGTGTTCTTCTTACTCATCTATAGTTGCTTGGGTTTCCTCTAAACCAGTTCCCAAACTTTTTTCCTAAAGGCCCCCCTTTCCTGTGTTCAAGACAAGCCAGGTCCCCCCAACTGCAACACACATGCATGCATTAAAAGAAAATTTTAAGGAAGTGATTTCACAACACTCGTGCCCTGGTGTAACGCTCCCTCCCTCCTTACTTGCATGCATACAACCCTTCTGTATAGAAGCATTTAGGGTGAAGATACCATGTGCCACCTGGGCTCAGGGGCAGGTATAAAGATCTTTATTGTGGAGACACTACGCACTACTTGGGGGAATCACTGAGGGAGGCATCAGGCCTAATATACAATTTGGGAGCAACAAGTGCCTCAAAGCACACTAGTAGGTCACTAAGTGGTCCAGCCGGAGAGCATGCTCCTGAACAGAACACAGGAAGAGGAACTGCTTAAAACCCTAAACCCTATAACGCATTCCCCATTATTGAAGGACTAAACAGAGACCCCTGTACTGTGAGGTGCTAGACAAATTTCAGAAAAGCCTGTGCAACCCAGAGGTAAATAGTTTAGTCTCGGTGGGCAGTAGGTTAACTAGAACCCCCAGGGGCTTCCATCCTGAAAAAAGGTCCCTACAAGTCAAGTATACAAGTCCTTGTCCTGACACTAATCTGCCTGCACACCCAACGGCCCTTCTGTCTAATCCTCTGTCACCATCTTTACCTCTGGAGAAGCCCCTTTACCACCAAGTTAGATACAGTATCCTTCTCATTACCACCTGGAGTTAGTCAGGCCCCAGAATAGAGAGTGTCTGCAGACAGAATTCTAATCCAGATCACTTTTACAGCTGAACCCTTGTTTTGGTGCTTTTCAAAGTTCTTTTTTCCAGTTGTCTTCATGCCTGCCAGCTAAGTCTCAAATCCCAGGCCACTTAATATTCTGCTGTGCCGATCTGCTTTCTTTTCTCCAACCTAGATGTAGAGATGTTACATTTTACTGTACTACTGGTGACAGAAGCACACGCATTTATAGTCTTGTACTACAGGTAGCATAAACCAGTGATGTGAATACCAAAAGAATTGTATCACTCAGGAGAGCCATGTGTAGTTATATGCTGAACTCATATGCAGATGCAATGTCTGAACACTGGATTCCTTTTAATACTATAAATGAACAATATAGCATTGGGTATAACATATGTTTTTTATATAATGTACACTTTAACTATATACACATGTATTTAATGGGGAATCCATAGGACACACATGCATATAAATAATACACTGAAAAAAACACAGGTAATTTTAAATTGTCTATATGTAGTATGTAATTATGAATGAGAAATATAACTAAACATGCAATTTAATACAAATAAAGGGAACCCAATGAGGGGTGAACTTAGTTGACCCCTTGTTTGTTAATTGAATTGATGTTTTTTTTAAGGCCAAGACAAGTCCACGTGAAAGAATATATCTGAAAATGATCTTTATTATGGCAAGTAGGACCATATACAATAAATGCATTATAAAGTCTAAGCTGCATAATACATACAGAAAAGCATTATAAGCTAAGTCTAATAGATTGTAAGTCCTTTACTCCTCCTGTGTCATATCCTGTACCTGTGCATTATATTGTGTTGCATCTCAACTCTAATGTATTGTACAGCGCTGGCGCTATATAAATGATAATAATAATAATATGTGCGTAGAACAATGCAATGCTCCCGTCCATTTTTAGATAAATTCTTTCATGTGGATTTGTCTTGACCTAAAAAAAACATCAATTCAATCTACGATGAAGGGGTCAATTTTGTTTACTCCTCATTGGGTTCCCTTTCTTTCTCTGCCAATAAAATAATTAGGGGTGTGGCCACAAACAATTCTTGAATTGTGGACACTTTTCTCTTTCTCTAATTGTTATACAATTTATAAGTTAAAAAGTTTTTAGATATACCCTTGAGTAGAGTGACTTCCATCCCCTAAAATAGGCCACATGTTTAAACAAATTGATTCTACATATGTGTCAGCAGAGTCCGAAACATCTACTGATCCTGCCAGTAAAGCCCGGCTTCCTGTGGCAATGATACTGTACTGCACCTGAATTAAGAGCAGAGTTTCCAGTCTCATGTAGGCTATTTGTAATTGCATTGTAGAGTTATATGATAATGGTGCCAGGGGTGTGTGGCACTTCGGCTGCATTGTCACTGCTAATTTCCAAGGAAGTACATAGCTTGTCAATCAGCAGCTGGCCACACCTAGATAGACTTACTGTTCTCTGTAATAAGAACAAACAAAATTATGTAAGTTAAAATTATGTAAATTAAGATGGCCTCATAAGGGAAGGTAAAACAAGTTTGCTGTTTACTTTATCCCACATGTGAATTCCAATAACTGCATTAAGTTGCATTTGAAAAGAGAACACCAGGACCATTTATCTGCTCTTGCAGTGGGTTCCCCACCTTGCTCTTACTGTCGGATACAGGTTTGCAGCTTACACAATTTTTAGAAGGTTCATCGTATAATTTGACTTTTGACCGCTGTAACCAAATGCATGATGGCATTAAATTTGATCGTATTACATTTGGATCTTTTTTACCACCACTTTATATAATAGATTCAAAACAGATACATGTTTCCAATCATCGATCAATTCAAATCTGTGTGTAAATGGTATGTCGGTCATGTGTGCTATCTGATTGTACCATACTCTAATATCTGCCAGTTGGCTTAGACCAAAATCACTAGAGGATTTATTAGCCCCCCTGCGTTCCATCTGAGTGATTCTAAGTCATTTATAACCTGAGTGACCCCCACCCCACCCAACCTAGTACAGCTGTTTGTGGAAATTGCAATCAGTCCACCACCAGCTTAGGCCAAGCCCAGATCCTACATATAACATCTCTCCAAGTCGCTTGTGACTGTAGTCGCGTGCCTTGTTTAAAGTGCCGATTTTAAGTGCAGCGAGGGAATTGTCCCAGGGATTGGACCAGGATGGCCAGCCACAACAGCCTGTTGCTACTGGAAGCCACTCAAAGAAACAGCATGGACTCACCACTTCAACCTGCCAGACCCA
>CM070032.1:174181285-174216558 GCA_036250615.1 Ptychadena robeensis
AGAGGATGATGTGGTCAAAATACTCATTTGCCTAATAATTCTGCACTCCCTGTACTTTAAGCTGGGCATAGATGTTAGATTTGCAGACGATTTTGCTGCTGATCGACCGCCATGAGCAATCTGTGGCAAAATCGGCTGCAGATCTAAAAGCAAAATTCGCCCTGCTTTAGCTATAAGGTTGCAGACTTGATGGTGCTGAGGACATATAAGAAATGGTATATTCTGATGAATGTCACTAGTTCCTGCATAAGAGTTTTCATAAGACATTTTCTGGTAGGTACTTTTTGTTGTAACATTCTAGGCAAACAGAGCTCTACAATGGTATTACTGTGGTAGTCTATCACACAAATCAGTCAAAACATCCAATCTCCATCTACTTTGTGATAGGCTGAAGCTGCATGGTTTTCACCCCTTTCTTTTTTAAATGAGTAGGGGACCACAGGTACAAGGACTCCAGGTTTGGCACTGACATTTCCTACGCACAGAGAACGGTAGTAATACATAAATAAGTTTGAGACCATAGTTAATGTGATTATTGTGTCCTTTAATACAGCAATCTAAATTCCTGACGATTTCTGTATTAGAGGTGCCAGAGCTTCACATAATACAATATATTACTAGTGTTGAGCTCGAATATTCGATTTTCGAATATTTAGCTCGAATACCGCTATTTCGCCATTTGGCGAATATTCGCAAATATATCATCGGATATCCGACGCGATCGCGATTTTATTGCGATTTTATAATCGCAATTTTATCATCGCGATCCATTGCAATGAATGGGATCGCGATTATATAATCGCAATGCGATTTTTTAAAACGGAAATGACGGATATTCTCCCAGTCGAATATCCGAGCTCCATTGACATGCATGCATTGCGCATATGCGATCGCAATTGCGATTTGTAGATCGCAATTCATGTCGTAAGTGCGGATATTCGAGATTACGAATATGGAATCGAATATTATGGCGGATATTCGCGAAATTATGCGAATTCAAATATTGCCTAGTTGCTCATCACTAGTGATGTTCGCCCATCTTCTCGCCGGTCTCCTAGTGAAAAAAACGGCTTGGAGCAGGAAGAGACGTCAGTGACGTCACATCCGGCTCACGGAACCAGGAACTATGCGTTCCAGTATGGGTTCCAGGGACCGGATGTGACTAGAGGCGGGGAATTTGAATCTGTTCGCGAACAGGCGGACGGCGGACTTCTTTAGTATTGTGTATTTTTACACATTAAATGGACATCTCCGTGTGCTATGATGCCACCATGCTGGGGAAAAACGTTGTCCATTCACAACTGACAATGTAACTCAGGTTTTTTTTTCTTCTGCAGCTAAACTGTGACTGCTTAATGTATTAATGAGTTCCAGCATTAACTTTACCGCTATTTATACACATATCCTAAAATGATGTGTTTCTATGTGTTATGTGTTATTAGTTCCAGCTTTTTTGTTTCAGTGCCATTGCAATAAAGCTGTATAAAAGTTAGAAAGTTCCTGGTACCACCTCCTTGGAAGAAAGTGTAGAGTTGTAGGTGGTAGAGGTGCATGTGCAGTACCATTCCACTGTGCTACAAAGACATTAGTAGAATCTTTGCTATTAGCTCAAAATTGAGCTCAGTTACATCCTGTTTCCCCCAAATACCCATTTAGATGTTCCTGCAGCTTAATTGAAGTCATAATGGACATGATTTGGAAAGGCACACACCTAACTATATAGAAGGTTCCTCAGTTGGCAGTTCATGTCAGAGCACAAACCAAGCATGAAGTAAAAGGAACTGTCTGTAGACCTCCGAGATAGGATTGCCTCAAGGCATATATTTGGGGAAGGTTACAGAAAAATGACTGCTGTTTTGAAGGACCCAATGGGCACATTGGCCTCCATCATCTGTAAGTGGAAGAAGTTCAAACCACCATGACTCATCCTAGAGCTGGCTGGCAATCTAAACTGACCCATCAGGGGAGAAGGGCCTTTGATAGATGTCATCACGCTGCAGCTGATCCCTCAGAGGACCTTTGTGTGCCAGACATTACTTTGGATAGGTTCTGCCGTCCCCATCCAAAATAATTAGATCGGACGGGAATCTACCAACATGTCGTATCCAATCCGTATCCGATCCGACATGCGGGAGATTCCTGGTCGATCTCGCCAAGTGGGCTCACTGGATTTTCAGTTCATCTTTCAACAGGAAAACAACTCTAAGCACACAGCTAAGATATCAAAAGTGGCTTCAGGACAAGCCTGTGAAAGTGTCCCAGTCTTTATTCTGATTAAACATTTCTGGAGAAATATTAAAATTGCTGTACACCAATGCTTCCCATCCAACCTGATGGAACTTGGGAGGTGCAAAGAGGCACACAAGAGCCCTAGCGCTGCTGGAAGGATCTCCATTGTATTCTGGAGGTTGGCCATAAAAGTCCCCACTCCCTGAATATAATAAAAGGGAAATTTGTCTAGAGCAAGAAGGGTTTCTTCTCTTTCTCCCGCTGATTGTTTGCTCAGGTTTTCTACTAAATTAGTGATCTCCAGTCATTATCACCTTCATTGCACAAATCAGCACTTGTACATGTACAAATTGCAAATACAATGCACTGTAGTTCGGGGTACTGATGTAAAAAATCTGTAATATTCACGATTACAAAGATAAAGTACTATATTCGACATCTTCGTCAAGTGTTAATATCCCCAATAAAAAAATTGCGATTAGAATTTTCGCTATCAACACTAGAAGGGATCAGGGTAGGTCCTTGCAAGTGTCCGTGTCAAGTGTCTGACACGATCATGGATGTCATAGTGTAATGAATGTCCTGCACACTACACAATAACATTGCTTTGCAGTGACCACTGATTGTTGAAAACTCCTGTATGAGACATATAGTGAAAAATATTCATTGCTGGGTACTGCACTGATCTGGAGGATATCTTCAAGAATATACTATATATTTGTACTATTTACATTCTGTTTACTATTTTATTTATTTAGCCCTTAAATGTCACTTTTGTGGGAATTGATCCTAAGAAAGAATTATAGAGAAACACTAGACTTTAGCAGTATGCCTTGGATGGTGCAGACAGTTCAGTTGCTTTTGATTTATGGGTGAAGAGTAATAAAAGTTGAAGAATATATATCTGCTGAATTTGTAGCCGTGTTTGTTGATGTACTCAGCTTTCACATCATGCATCAGTGATCTCCTGGCTCCTGACCTTCCTATCTAGTGTTTCTTTGCCTGATGTCTCATCCTGTTTCCTGGGTTATACTTGCCTGCTTATTTCCTGACCTGCGTGCTACATCTTGCAATTACAAGCATCAACAGTCCTGACCTGTGGATGTTATTTGAATTAGATCTGCTGCCTTACATTACCTTTGTGCACCAGGTAATTTCCCCTCTAAACCTCTGACAAATAATATTTCTGGAATACTATGCTCATTGTACGCGGCTGCTGTGCAGTGTCTGCTCAGGGATGCACTAACAAATGTACAATAAAAGTACCCCCAACCTTGACCAGCCTTTTTATAACCTTTAACTCTCCTACCCCACTGAAAGGGTTAAATGCTCATTGATGTCTAGGAAATACAAAAAAGATGATATACACAGTGGATCCTTTGCTCCCTCACTGCCTCCTCTGCTCCTAGACATGGCCCTTCCACCACTGTGCCAGTCAGCCGATAATGTCATCCCTCTACAGTAGAGAGTTTCATCAATTTTGAGTTAATTGCAAAGCTCCTGAACATGGTATCATCACTAAACTTGAGGGATATGTAGATAATGGTTGTGGGTATACACAAATAGTTTTTGCACAAATTATGTTCAAAGTCAAGTCAAAATTTCGAAAATCTGCAAATTCTATCATCTCTACTTCACAGTATACAATCAATTGCTTTACATCACAGACAAAAAAAGAGGATGACCTCCTAGAGTGGGAGAGCCGGAAGCCCAGGATCAGGTTTGTATAACTCCTTTTTTATTATCCTAGACCAGGGGTGGTCAAACGTTATGACTAGTGTGCCACAGTGGATTCCTTAATTCAGGAGCTGAACCAAGAGCCTGCAATGGCCAGAAGGCATTGGTGGCCTAATTCTTTGTGTCCCCGGCATCGTTGGTGATGCCAAGGATGTAAATTCTGATTATCTTTCGTTGATTCTCCCCTCTGATAATGTCACCCGATAGTGTGAAAGAAATGGGTAACTGGAAGCCCAGGGGCAGTTGGGTAAATACACTAAGAAACATAAGTATTTGAACACCCTGTAATTTTGCAAGTTCTCCCACTTAGAAATCATAGAGGGGTCTGAAATTCACATTGAAGGGGCATTCCCACTGTGAGAGACAGCATTTAAAAAAAATTAAGAAATCACATTGTATTTATGTAAGAATTTATTTGTATTGCACTGCTGCACATTAGTATTGGAACACAATGTGCAAGAATTGTGTCTCTCAAAGACCTGTTACTCTGCCTTTAAATGTCCACCTCTACTCCACTCATAAATCTAAATTAGTAGCACTTGTCTAATCTCTTTAAAGACACCTGTCCATCCAGCCTTTAGCTACTACTATGGGTAAAACCAAGGAGCTGTCAAAAGACGCCACAGACAACATTTTGGACCTTCACAAGGCTGCAAGGGGCTATGGGGCAATGGAAGTTTAGAAAAGGACAACTGTCAGTCTTTTTAAGGATTAAGGAGCACAACTTAGCTATCATCCCAGCTCAGAGGTAAGTCATAGTTACCTATATATATATATATATATATATATATATATATATATATATATATATATATATATATATATATATATATATATATATTTATTTATTTAATTTTTATCAGTATGCATTGACTTGATGTTCAGCAAATTTTCAGGAAACAGTACACGTCTAACCTTCCAAATGAAATTACTGTCATTTCCAATGATATAGCTTTTCCTTTTGCACTTTGCTATATAGTGGACCCTTGAGTTACAACCAGGTCCAACTTGAGTTACAACCAAAATGTTAGTTTTTAACTTAACAGCCAGAATTATGGCCAAGGCCAAAAAGTGTTTTCACTTGTGTGAGTCAGGAAAGTTCAATTTATGGGCTTGAGCATCATTAATAACTGGATTTGGCACTTTTGTAGACTTTTACTGCAAAGCCGTATGACATTGTATAAGGTGTTGCAGTACATGTGCTATGTTTAAATGAAAAATATTCAATTTTCACATAGCAACCCTCAAAGTTAAATCACAATTCAGTGTATTAGACTTTACCATTTCTGTTTTATTTCTTCTTCTCTAACATTTCACTTCAGAGAGACAGCTGTGCACAGACAAACCTGTGTTATTATTGCTACTCAGCATGTCATACAGTTATTCTCTTACGCTTTATATTCTATTTACATATTAGAACAAGTTACACAGGAGCATAAGCAGTACCTCTTCAGTTTCAAGGGACTTGGATTTTGTATTCTTATACACGTAGCGTAGACGGCTCTCGAGGCAGCTTTATCAGCTACAAAAGGAATAAGTTAGCAGTGACAGTAAATTTCCGACTCTGTAGATGGGTTTGTAAATGCTGACAGAAAGCAGCAGACTTTATGATCCAGGCGCAGTGGAAGCAGACACAGCCACACACAAATATGCATTTTATTCTGTTGATTTGATAACTGTGTCAAGTGAACATCATAGAAAACAAAGGTGCACTGACTCAGTGAAGTCTCCACTGTTTCGTCACCTATTATGTCACCAGACTCTTTCATCCCATACACTTAATGTGTTAGGGAGTGAAACTGTAATCCTTATAGGTCTCATAAAATAGGAAAATAACAGTTGTGGGTTATAAACAAAAAATGCTGTCTGATTTATGACAGAGAAGGGAAGCAGAAATGGCTAAACCCAGAGATGAGCATTCTCTCGTTTTTATGGGTATCATTTTTTTATGAGCATCTGTTTAGCAGAACTGCCCTACTGTGCACAATGTATGATTGTAACTTCTGAAACTTGGGTATTTATTTTCATCTTGTCACTTAACCAGGCCTACTTTAAAGCAGCCTCGCAGTAATCAGGTTAGTCCTGATTTTTAGGAAAGGGGTGGGGCTGGGGGAAGACGAGTGTGGTTTGTGGATAGATTAAGTACCAAATTAAGTATATGTGAACTCTAGCAATTAACTTCCCTTATTTTATACATATAATGTATTTTATGCATTAATATTTGTATTTTAGTATGTTAAATATACAGTAACGAACGAACTTATAGTGCATTACTGAATGTGTCAACATCCCTATCTATATACTAGAAAGGTTTTGAAAGTATGGGAACTTTTCTTCCATGCCTCCAAACATTTTAAGTAAAAATACCTGTTGGTTTTGTCAGAAATTCAGAGTTGGCCTGTGTCCAGTTTTATGAGTGTACTTAGCCTCCTTTGTACCCTTAGCAATTAGCTGTACTGGAACTATTTCTACCTATATTTGATATATAAGGCTTGTAGATACTGAGTTACTCTATGAAGTAGAATGCAGCATGGTGGCTCCTTGATAAATGAGTACTACCTAAAGCTTTGGTATGATGAATTTTGATGCTTTCACATAAAACAAGTGGGTCAGTAATGAGATCCTCAGAGCCCTTTTGAGACCATCAGCTGGTGCGGTTGGCCCTGGGTTCCTCCTAATGCAAGACAATGCTAGACCTCATGTGGCTGGAGTGTGTCAACAGTTCCTGAAAGACGAAGGCAATGATGCTATGGACTGGCTCGTCTGTTCCCCAGACCTGAATCCAATTAAGCACATCTGGGACATCATGTCTTGCTCCATTCACCAACACCACGGTGCACCACAGACTCTCCAGGAGTTGGGAGATGCTTTAGTCCAGGTGTTGGAGGAGATCCCTCAGGAGACCATCCGGCACCACATCAGGAGCATGCCCAGGTGTTGTAGGGAGGTCATACAAGCATGTGGAGGCCACACACAATACTGAACCTCATTTTGACTTGTTTTGAGAACATCACATCAAAGTTGGATCAGCCTATAGTGGGGGTTTTTTTCACTTTAATTTTGAGAGTGACTCGAAATCCAGACCTCCATGGGTTGATAAATGGGATTTCCATAGATAATTGTTGTGTGATTTTGTTGTCAACACATTCAACTATGTAAAGAACAAAGTATTTCATAGGAATATTTCATTCATTCAGATATAGGATGTCTTATTTTTGGGGTCCCTTTTTTTTTTAACAGTGTGTGTATATATATATATATATATAGATATATATATATATACCAGTATATACAGTACAGGCCAAAAGTTTAGACACACCTTCTCATGCAATGTGTCTTCTTTATTTCATGACCATTCACATTGGTAGGTTCTCACTAAAGGCATCAAAACTATGAATGAACACATGTGGAGTTATGTGAAGTTATGTACTTAACCAAAAAATTTGAAATAACTGAAAACCTGTTTTATATTCTAGTTTCTTTAGAATAGCCACCATTTGCTCAGATTACTGCTTGGTACACTCTTGGCATTCTCTTGATAAACTTCAACAGGTATGGTTTTCCAACAGTCTTGAAGCAGTTCCCAGAGGTGTGTAGCACTTGTTGGCCCCTTTTTCCTTTTGCGGTCCAGTTCAGCCCACCCCATCTTGATTGGGTTCAGGTCCGGTGACTGTGGTGGCCAGGTCATCTGCCACAGCACTCCATCACTCTCCTTCTTGGTCAAATAGCCCCTACACAGCCTGGAGGTGTGTTCGGGGTCATTGTCCTGTTGAAAAATAAATGATCGTCCAACTAAACGCAAACCAGATGGGAGGGCATGTCGCTGCAGGATGCTGTGGTAGCCATGCTGGTTCAGTGTGCCTTCAATTTTGAATAAATCCCCAACAGTGTCACCAGCAAAACACCCCTACACCATCACACCTCCTTCTCCATGCTTCACAGTGGGAACCAGGCATCCGTTCACCTTTTCTGCATCTCACAAAGACACAGCTGATGAAACCAAAAATCTCAAATTTGGACTCATCAGACCAAAGCACAGATTTCCACTGGTCTAATTCCTTGTGTTTCGTGGCCCAAACAAATCTCTTCTGCTTGTTGCCTCTCCTTAGCAGTGGTTTCCTGGCACCTATTTAGCCATAAAGGCCTGATTTGCACAGTCTCCTCTTAACAGTTGTTCTAGAGATGTGTCTGCTGCTAGAACTCTGTGTGGCATTTATCTGGTCTCTGGTCTGACCTGCTGATAACTTACGTTGCCTGAGGCTGGTGACTCGGATGAACTTGTCTTCAGAAGCAGAGGCTACTCTTGGTCTTCCTTTCCTGGGTTGGTCCTCATGTGTGCCAGTTTCGTAGTAGCGCTTGATAGTTTTTGCAACTCCACTTGGGGACACATTTAACGTTTTTGCAATTTTCCGGACTGACTGACCTTCATTTCTTAAAGTAATGATGGCCACTCGTGTTCTTTAGTTAGCTGCTTGGTTCTGTAAAGTGTCATGAAATAAAGAAAACACATTGAATGAGAAGGTGTGTTCAAACTTTCGCCCTGTACTGTATATATGTTATAAAAATTGATGCATAGTATAGGAAAGCATTTTTAAATAGAAGAAGAAATGTTGGGTTAATCCTGTTTTAAGAAATGTCCACATGGTATTTTTTATATTTTGGAATCCAAAATTTATATTGTTAGAAAACTTTGTCTGGGTAACAAACACATTATCAGGAAATTGCTAATGAATGTTTGAATTTTGTGCAATTTAATCAATACACTATAAATAATTTTTTTTGCATTACAGAAATTGCATCTTTAGGCTAATGATAGAAATAATTATACTAACCATTCCTAATAAGTACATTTAGCCAATAAATAATTCCCTACCCCCAGCAACCACTAATACCATCACTGCCATATAAACAACCATTATACGCTCAGACCGTTAATGGTGATGGTAATATTGGTCTCCAGCAGATCCAAGGAAATAACTGTGCCAATACAATCTGTTTATAATTTAAGGAAAACCAATGCTTAAGCAAATGTAATGGAACGCTGGTTTATGATGGCCAGTTCATTCTCTTACCAGGCAAAAACATTATGTATGTTTTTGTAAGCATGCTTGTTCTAACACAGGAATCTTTTTAGATTTTGGAAAAACTACCTTATATACCTTATTTTTTGGACTATAGGACGCACCTGACCATAAGACACACGCAAGGCCAAACAGGGGGAGGAAACATAGTGGAACCAAGGCCTGAAAGTCCCCTTTTTATTTTGTTAGGAACAGACATTATACATACTTTGGTAGCAAAAAGATACATAGATTGCCAAACTATTCATGGCAGGATCATCTGTGTTATTTTTAGCAATAGTAGAGTTGACCATTAGAGTGTTTTAATGTGTTAGCCATCGATGAATACAGAGCATAAGGAGTTCAAGTGATACAGTTTATTGGCTAACTGAAGTCATTGAAAAAACAAGCTTTCAGGATATCTCAGATCCCTTCTTCAGGTAAGCCTGAAGTATGCTTTTCAATTACTTCAGTTAGCCAATAAATGTTATCACTTAAACTCCAAATGCTCTGTATTATTTAAAAATTATGATACCATCTTTTAAAATTACATTATCAATGTATTGTCTCCATTTGCTCCCTTAGTATCTACATGTGTTTAAAGGTGGGCATACACAGTTTCCCTGCAATCATTCTAAACCATGGACTTGAAAATCATTTTAATATTGATTCCTTTTTTTCCTGAATCGATTGACCAAAAATGATGGAAATTAAACGTAAAATTGACAGAGCAGTGATGTTGGTAAATTTCCATAGATCGAAAATGGGGTTTCTTGGTATTTTGATACCATGATGGTACTATAGAGCATGTGCACAGGCTTTTGGAAAGCAATCAATCACTTTGAAGCGATAACACTTTATAGTAGCATGATCGATTGACAGTCAATATTTCAATCGCACAAGAAGATCAAAATCGAAGATCGATCGAGAAAAAGTTGATGTGTGTCTGGCTAGACTTATGCCCTTTGCTTTAGATTCATGAGTTCCACGCCAATTAGATCCTGCAACAAACAACACAAAAAAGTGGCAGAGCAAAACAAAGCTTAGTACAGTATAAATAAGTCTTCCTGGTGACAACAAGTGAAATAAAGGTTCACTGGAGAGCAATAATTGAGTCCAAAGAAAGAAACGCTGTATAGAATTTTTTTTATTAAAATACCATCCATAATTGTGGAGGAATACCTAAATTGTGGTACTGGATAGTATTCTACCATTGAAGCATAAGTTTGCAAAATTCTATCATCAACTGTAAGTGGTGTTATTGCAAGGAGTATACACACATAATGTGCAAAATCAGAAATCCGCTGTTGAACTAAAGAAAAGTTATAACCCCCCACAAAAACTGCTGGAGCATCATGGAATGGCCAAACAGATGAGGAATCTGGATGTAGAAAGTCTTCAAAGAAGAATGAAAGATGTTATAGGTGCAATGGGTGGACAAATGCCATAATGATACATATGGATTTATAAGAGGATGTCATAAACGTTCCAAAAGGTGAGTGTACTTTTTGTAGGATTTACAGATTTTGCAGAATCTGCAATTTAGGCGACAGACATTTCCACTAAACTTGGCTTTTATGGTGCCCATTTTAGAAATATTAATATGTAAAAGGAATACACCAAATTGCACCCAGTCAACACCAGTCATTCAACCTTGCTGACACGAAAGGACTATCGCTGGTGCAATCTTCTCTTTGGTTTGTTATTTTAGAAATATTCTTCACACTTTCATCATTAGAAGAACCTAGAGCCATCTTTTTCTGAATTATGTTGGTATCTCTATTGGTATAAATATTATTATTTTCATATTCTTCTACATTTTATAAAAAATTTAGTTAGTAGAAAATCTCATGGTGTATTTAAGTAGTTGACAGCCTAATAACTTCAATTAAACATTTAATTCTGGATGTCTTTTTTCTTATAGTTCATCCCTGAGATACTGTATTCTTTTCCATTCTACCGCCCTCCCTCCATGCAGATGTTTCTCACTTCCCTTTCAGAGCCAGCAGAAGGAAGATTTCACAGGACCTTGGACTTCTTGCCAGGGAACCCCTGTGATATCTTGCTTCTTGCTGAAGGTGTGTGATTTACAATGTAGGTAAATACAAAGGATAGTAGGAGGTGCATTCAGAGGGTTGGTTACTGCTGTCTACTATGAAAGAATGAAAAGGTTACTGAAAATATCTCAGGAATGAAACATTACAAAAACAAAGTAATATAATGTAGATAGTCATGCTTCATAGGAAAACAAATAAACACATTTTATTGAAAAGAGAATTCCAAAGTTAGGGGACATATCCCAAAGTATGAAAAACATTTTTACAAACAAATTTGCATCAATGGGCAGTCAAGTTGGAGCAATTCTAGAATAGTTTAATAGTTATCCCCCTAACATTCATTCTGAGAGAACTTTTAAAATGTTGATGTTGAAAATGTTGAATACACTCACCATACATGGTTAATACAAAACGAAGGGTTAGTCTCCCAATGACTAAAGCTGGGCATAGACATCTCATTTCTATGCCCATTTCTCGTGAGATCAACGGTGCATGATGACGTCATCACGCACACCCTGTTGTGCAGAGGATTGGCTGGGCACCCTTTGTGTGCCGCCAGTTGCTTTGCAATTGATCAAATAACAGACATGTCCATAAATTCTTAAGGCCCCCATACACGTGTCGGATTCGCACCGGATTCCGGCACGATCGATTCCGGGCGTGTGCACGCGAAACGATCGTGCAGGAATCGCATGCAGCCCACCTTGTCCGATCGATCAGGTCCGATCGTTCAGGGGCTCAGAATCGGATCCAACGGAGAACCAACATGTTGGTCTTTCTCATCCAATTCTGCCCGGATCAGGGGGAGTTGCCATTTGTGAGGTGGAATCGGAGGTGTAATCGCACACGGAATCGTGCCGGAATCCGCTCGGACAAGGTGGTATGCTGCGATGGATACTCTTAATTGGCCGATTGATCACACCTGCGATTCCCGGCAGAATCGCGGGAATCGATCGGATGATGAATCGATTGGACATGGAATCCGACACGTGTATGGCTAGCTTTAGATCGATTTCCAGCCAGAATTAAAACTGAATTTAGGTTTTAAGCACTAGATTTGCAGCCGTTTTGCCCGCAAATCTAACCGTCTATGCCCAGCTTTAAAAACCAGTAACAACTAAGAAAAGTTTTAGCTGAGCTATCTCCAAATCAAAATTACTCACATATCCCTATTTATAAACACTGAATACTTTAGTCCAAAACAGCTCCAAATCTATTTAAACTAGGTTTGCTTTGTCTGAAGTTCAGCTTTAACATTAGAATGTCAGTGGTGGTTAGTTATAACCATGATTTCACCATGGCTGTACAGCACATTTTGTTAACTATTTTAATTCCTCATTGTATCTTTATTTCATAAAAACAGGCAATAGAGAGTTATCAAAAACAGAAACTACGCCCCTATAAATGTACTGTTATCATGATTACCAAATTGCTATATTTTAGAAGCATGTAGGAAACAAGAATCTTTTATCATTAATCCTTTTCTTCAAGGGAACATAATGATCCAAAACATCAAAGATGAGGAGAAAGAAAGGAAAAGTTTGAAGACCTTATAGAATGAAAGTGTACTAGAATAAGCAGATGACAAATCTGAGGCAGCAATCATGAATATTTCCTTCCCAGCCCTCTAAATGTGACCTCGCCCATCATATTAGTAGGATATGCTTCATATGTGGAGTCAGGGAGGAATGCAAGCTGGTGTAAGTGACTCCCACACCTTCACTTCAATCACTGTGCTGAATCCAAAATTGGAGTAATCCTGTACTGTTCCAGCAGATTCAATTTTGGATACAGAACACACCATGTGTTGGGCATGCGTGTAGGCTCACCCACTAGCCATCTATTTTTCTGCTGTCATGTATCCTCTGCACAGGACAACTGCTGAGATAAACCCTGTGATACATCCTGGGATACATCAAATTCAACACACAATTTCCAGCCTTCTGGTTTATTACAATTCTTACTGGCTCACACACTCACTAAGCTTAGAAGGCCATTTGTTGACTTCACAAACAGTCCCATGAATTCACATAAATCTCACATACCCTGTTTCCCCCAAAATAGGGCACCCTAATATTTATGCCTCATGCTGAAATATAAGGGCATCCTCCCAAAAATAAGACACCCCACAAGATATGGTACTGTAACTCTGGACAGGGGGAAACACAGGGGGCAATCAAAATGACACAGGAGAATCAGAAGGAGTTACTAAAATGGTAATCTCCCCTCTGAGTCACCTGCGCCATTTAGATTCCTCCTGTGTTATTTTAAGTGATACCCCCACCCTTATACCCCAGTGACCGATTCTTCTTTATGGTAAGATAAGACACCCCCTGAAAATAAGATGTAGGGCATCTTTGGGAGCAAAATTTTATATAAGACACTGTCTTATTTTTGGGGAAATCTGGTATGTACAAAAAAATGTGTCTCTACCATTTGGACACTACATACTCTATTTATAACAACGTAAAATGCATGTTTACCTACTAGGACACAATTTTAGCTATAAGTAGCATTAAATAAGGTGTTATCTGGGCTGATCTTGAAAGAACTGTAAAATGTTTGTGTAAATTAAATTTATGGGGACCAGGGAAAGAGCTAGTCATTGGACTTGTGGAGATGGAAAAAAAGCAGCATGAGAGCTAAGGTAGAAAGTTGATGAAGACCTAATTAAGGTTGGGGGAGCTAGAAATGGTAGAAAGGCAACTACCGTAGTTTTGGACTAGGAAGCAGCAAGTTTGGAATTCAAGCGATAACGTTTATTGGCAAACTAAGGTCATTACAGAAGCAAGCTTTCAGAAGGTTGCAGATTCCTTCTTGAGGCTTGGAAGCAGAAAGCAAGGAGTGATGGCTTTTCATTGCAGACATTAAAGTGGAGAGAGATGCGTCAGATGATCAAGAGGAGAAAGATCTGATTAAGTACCAGAAAGAATAGCAAAGGCAAAAGCAAATAAACCACATCTGATCACAGACCAAAGTGACAGTGAGGTGCAGATGATGGATTGGTAAAATATAGATATGTTGGGATTGTATCTTAGAGAGGAGATAAAGACGGCATACTATGAGTTTTGGTAAATATGGATAAGTCCTGTACATGTCTTGGCGCTTACTGCCACACCACATGCTAAATTATTTTCGTTTTTATAGTAAGAGAGAGAGTAGCCACAAACCTAAATGTAAGGTAGCACAGGAATCAATGTGTGAAGATTTACCTTGATTTTATCTTGATTTTATCAAGAAAAAAACATTAGGTTTTATAAATGGGGTCCTGGTTTTCATGGGATCCTGAAGAAAAAAAGGTAGTGCTAACTTGGAAACATTAGTACTGCTTTGGCAGCTGTAACATCTTAAATAGCCAGGGTGATATATTAGACTTTATTTTATGAGTGAGATTTCAAATTTCTTTCCTGTCACTGGTTTATTAGGATGTGATTCAGCTTCCCACAAAGCACTTCCCAGTCCCCCCTCCTGCTTCTTCCAGAGGACCCACAAGCATTTAGCATTTGTGCATGCAGACAATGAGTTTTCTGTATGCATCCAAGGGCAAGTCGTGACATCTTCTGTACCTGTAACATCTAAGAATTATATTTTTACCCAGCCAGGAGAAAGATGCAATTTTTAGATATGTAAAATGTAATTTTCTTGATGCTTTTACCTAACAGATCTATGCCATATGACTAAATCATATCTTACACATCACACAGACACAAAGTAACACACATACTTATTATTGTGTGGGACAGACAAGACCAATGTGCACATACTGGAAAATCTCTGAACTATAGGTCCTCTAAAATCATGTCAGCTCTGACACGTATAGACCCCTTATGACCCCTAGCAAATTTCAGCAATGTCTCTCTTAATAGAATGGTTATTTTATATTTAAACCATTGTTTAAAACAACTTGTATCTTTGGAGATAAAAAGTGACAATTCACGGTAAGTTATAAAGGAAAGAGGTAAATATGTTTCACCCACCCCCTTCTCTCCCCCATATAGCTCTTCAGTGGCTGCATCCCTGGATCTAGATAAACTCTAGCCAGGAGATATTGACCCTTTACCAAGTTTACTTGGTTTTACAGCCATCAACCAATATATGGACCTCTTTTATGTAAATTGGATTCTCAATTTCCGTAGTCAGAAAACATCATGCAAAAACTACAAGAATTGTGGCAGCAATGATAACAACCATTGGGTTTTTAATACAATTATATAATTGGCTCCCATCATACATTGTGTAATGGGCATGGTACACTCCCACTCACATCTGAAATGAGCAAAACAAATTGGAGAGTTCTCATTAAATGTCAGCTCTTTTAGTTTGAAGACATCACAGTTTAATTGGCCTCAGTATTGGGCTACCTTCCACTCCCAAGTCCCATTTCAGTCATGTGGGCAGCTAGGCTAGAGGTATGGTATTACACAACAACACATTTTCACATGTTTTTCAGGGATTGACTTTATACTAGACAAACATAAAAATAAAATAAATGCTTGTCTTTCCTTTTAGGAGGGGAATGAAGGGGCTTCTGCCTTGTACGGAAGATAGAAGAACTCTTGTTGATATAGATAATTTACATGTAGGTACCAGATGACTATATGAGTCATCTGGTACCTTCTTTATTATTTTCCTATCTCTGCCCAGGCAGACGCCTTGTATATCTAGCCCCATGGTATGGCTCGGAATGTTACTTCTTAACCAAATAACAACAAGCCATTATAGAATGAGCTGCTTGCATACCTTCTGATAGAGTTTTGTGCTTATGTGTAATAATACATTTAAAATAATGCTAAAATATCAGTAACCTTTTCATTTACGTATTGACAAAGCACCTTGATCCAAATATTATAAAATGTATTATGAACAGACAAAATAACAAACACATGCATAAAATAATGCCTGATATTGCCTACAGTTGTTTTCAAATGGCCTGGAAAATTTTATTATTTTTCCAAAGATGAAATATGTATTTGTGCCAGAAATGTTACCTCGTATTAGTTTAAAGAAACTCTTTGAAACTATGTGTGCCTATTTACTGAAATATTTTTATTAGTGTTTTGTTATAACTTTGATATTAAAATATAACTTGTTTGTTTTAGCATTTATTACCTTGACAGTGTAGACCAGTGATGGCGAACCTTTGGCACGCGTGCCAGAGGTTGCACTCGGAGCCCTCTCTGTGGGCACACGAACTGCAGCCTACTGGCTCTCAATGCTGTCAGTTTACTTCCCCTCTCTTCTCATTGCAAACAGCGCCCCTATGGTCTTTCCCATCCTATCTTGTAAGGAAGTAGAGTGTGTGTTTAACATGTTTTTTTGTGTGTCTATATGAGTTGTGTAATTCAGGATAAGTTGCCATGCCATCACTTTGAGATAAATAAGTGGGATTTGGGTTTCAGTTTGGGCACTTGGTCTCTCGCCATCACTGGTGTAGACCAAAGTTGTCCAACGCTAGGCTTGACCAAGAAAAACAGAAAAGTTGGAGCAGACAGAACCATCTGTCGTCCCAAACCAAATTTCTCTTTACAAAGTTGCAAAGACGGGGGGGACTTTAACGGTCGCAAAGATAAAAGGTTCACAAAGGTAGGTCAAAGTCAACATAAACGGTTCAAGAAGACAGATAACAGGAAATTTCCCAGGTGAGTACAGACTTTTTGATGTTTGGGTTGACCATGGTTAGTGTTGTCTACATGTTTCGCCTGTACAATACTGGGCTTCCTCAGGACACATAACCATCTGTTTAGGGAATCCCAAAAAAAGGTGGCATAAATACATTGGATAAATACAGTTATAATATATAATACAGTTGTGATGTAGCTCAATAAAGTCAGTGATAAGAACCAAAATTGTATATAGTATTAGTCATTGCTGATAACATGTATATATGTATATGTAAGTATTAAATAATAAAAGGAGCCCACCTGGACATCGGGGGACCAGTGATCCCGAGAGATGGAATACCTCAACTGGAGAGGGGGGGAGGAGGGGGGAAGGAGGGGGGAAACTTTATTGAGCTACATCACAACTGTATTATATATTATAACCGTATTTATCCAATGTATTTATGCCACCTTTTTTTGGGATTCCCTAAACAGATGGTTATGTGTCCTGAGGAAGCCCAGTATTGTACGGGCAAATATGTAGACAACGCTAACCATGGTCAACCCAAACATTTTATCTGTCTCCTTGAACCGTTTATGTTGACTTTGATCTACCTTTGTGCAAATAAAATCTTATAAATTATTACATTGTGGTGTGTATAAAAATCCCAGCTAGGTAGGTCTGCCATCTAAAGTGCCTCCCATTTTCAGTTTACAATAATCATGTAGATATATAAAGATTCCTATTTGATGGTTTGTAAACCTTGTACTACTGTAGAAAACACGGCGTAAACATTTTATTTTACAATCTTTGCGGCAGAACATTTAGTAATATCCTCATTTCAATATTCTTGCTCCTTTCCATTTAATTTCCTGTAAAATGAAATGCTCATTTTGTTTTTTATTAATATCGATGCTCTCTGGATGGGAATTTAAACACAACACCTTCCCCACAAAAAACAAAAGGCAGTTATGAGATTAACATCAATGTAGTAATATGTCATAATTACAAGAGTGCAAAGGCAAAAAAAACAAACAAATGCATCCTAACCAACCATTTATTATTCCTGTGTACAGTGCGGCAACCTGGGCGGCCACAAATTGTGATCCAAGCAGATGGTTTGGTTCGTTCCTAATATTTATGACATCAAATATATGAAAAGACATGATGGAAATATGTTGGAAAAAGATTGATAGAGGAGATAGATATGAGAGAGAGAAAATGATTCTGTTAAGAAGGTTTCATGATAAATGAAGACAATGATGTGTTCCAGGAAAAAAAGCAATGGTGGCTTCTGGAGCCAGTTATTAATATTTACTATATACAGTTATGAGATCGAAGATTTTGTCACATATCTCTAATATTCAGATTTATAGATCTATTTCAAAACCTAATATTGCATATGAAGGAAAGACCTGGATGTTACAAAAATCAAAGCTGTACACTTACATATGAAAAAAGATTTTCTAAGAAAGTTTTTTGGCAAACATAAAAAAAAGTCAAAAAATGTCTAAAGCAAAATATTTGTTTTTTGTATTATTATTTTGAATATATTATATTTTTTACCCTCTGTCTCATTTGAGAGAGTTCTCTTCACTTGCTATGCTGTAGACACAAGCTCAAGAGATAGAAAATCTTTAGAAAGTGAGAGAAATCCCATTTTGTCACTGCAACATGAAAAACTAAAAGAAAACTAAATTTCAATGAACTTTAAACTGTCAGTTAACCTAAAATGCATTGTCTTTAGAGGCTTCTAAATAACATTGTAAGTTACACTCTGTAGGCTAAAGTTCCCTCAACATTTTGCCACCAATTTGGGCATGCTTAAATCTCTCCAACAGACTCACTAGTATATGTGCACATTTACACATTTCTATAAACTAGTGAAAATTTATTTGAGTGATGGACAAATGCAGTGTCAAATGCAAATCTGCCAAGACCAAATGTTAAGACCAATAGTCTGCATGTCTCCAGGATGGCACTTGGGGGAAAGCAACATTAACAGTTAAATCAGAGTTCAAAAATAAAGTTGCCTGCCATCTAGAAATTTTCAATGTGCCAAATTGTTCCCCCTAGCAGCAGAAGATCCCAGTGCCTTGTCCTTTGAATGCCCAAGATTTCCAGCTGCTAAAAGAAGGAAGAAGCATGATTTGGGTGCCAGCACGGAAAATGGCGGTAGGTTTATGGATGAATGGAAATTATGTATTTTCATACACACTAAACTTAAATGTAAGAAGAATTAAATCAGGGTGGGTATGGTGCCACAGTTCCATGTGAACACTTCATGTGTTTTCTTTTGTGTCCTACACATTCTCATGAGAATTAAAAGGGGTGCACAGTTATTAATGTGCAGAATTCCTAAGCAAGTAAATGAAATAATTTTTTTTTTAATTTCTAGTGAGAAAGTGAGAATTTCAACTATGGTAATTAACTAAATAACTAAAGATGACCATACACCACCTTTAGATCTCTCTGTCAGATATACTTTAGATCTACCAACAACTATGTAGTATAGGGTCCTCTGCGATTGAACACAGGTAGACCTGGTTGTTAAAGGATATCTGACAGAGAGATCTATAGGTGTATGGCCAGCTTTACAAATAAAAATTTCAGACCTTTCCAAAAAATGATATAAGAATAAAGAAATATACAACAGCTATGGACTTCTACAGCTAGTAATTATAAATGGTTGGCTACTCACATGGATGCGGACAGTGAATACATCAGATATCACATAGAAATTATAATTGCATATAATTAGTGCCCAAGCCATGTAAATGAATTACTGGGTCATTGAAATGTTTGCAGATCTATTTTCTAAGGCTCCAGTCTGTGGCCTTCTAATTTGGTTTAGATGTGATGGTGTCTTAAAATAATAATTGAAATTAGTTAATGGAAAAAGTTAAGCAAGTCTGGGAAAATCATAGCTGTTTACATTCCATCTCTTCAATTTTTCTGGAGTTGGTTGTTACTGAAATAAACCTCAACAAGAATATCAAAGTGAAAATCTATCAACTCTTTCTGTTAAGACAAGTATAAACGCTATAAGACATTTAATTTTAAGAACATTCCAATTTTTGTACAGCACTTAATATGCCTAATTACTAATTCATTATTTCTAAAGCCAAATCTTCTATGTTTATTGCAGACTGAGCATGAAAGAGTGAAACCCCAGTCTCATTTTATATATATTCAGAGTTTTGCTGTGTCTTGTGCACAATTCTTTTTTATTTCAAGGAAAGTACTTAGTTCAGATCATGGAACTACAAAATTACTATCTAGGCCCCCATACATGTTTTGATTTTCCTATGATTGGTGTCAGATTCGATCGTAAGTTATGATCAATGTTGGTTTGATCAATTAAACTGCGATCGAAATACCCCCCACATGAAGAAACTGATATTTGATAGATGTTGGTTCGATCGATTGAAAGCATAATCGAAGGAAGAAGATCATAAACACACCAAAATGTCTGCCACCGGATGTATAAGTATGCTAATTATTTACATTTTGAAAGAAAGGTTTGTTTTTTTATTCTGTTTTTATCAATGTTTTTAAATATAAAACTTTGGTCATTTACAAGAACCTGATCATACCTTTCGACCAAACACATCAGGAATGAATAAAGTCTTACTTCACAGTTGGTGGCTGAACATCTACCACATCCGGTTACAACAGGTGAATTGGACTTAGAAAAGTCTAACGTCCGCCTTTTCGATGGGAAGTTCAAATTCCCCACCTGTTTGCAGGCAATTTGAATCGGAAAAAACGGAAGTGACGCACAGTTCCTTATTGGATTATCAGACGTGACATTACTGATCCTAAAAACAAAACTTTTCTTATAGAGTGAATTAAAAAAATTTTTTTTTTATTATATTTCCATAAATAGAAACACATTGTGCAAAAATAAAGTGTACTGGTTGTTTGCTGAACAGCAGGCTCCTGGCAAGAGAAAGGCTCTACTGAGCTGGAGCACACTGTATTTTGATATTAACTGGAGAAGAGCCTAGACAATAACTAATAAAGACTTACTTTACACTGGTAGTTCACCCTTAAACATGCTGTTTCCGTATTTTGACCTCCAGCAGTCACAGCAGGTAACAGCAGGTTTTGGTAACAGTTACAAGCCCAGATGAAGGCTGAGTATCAGACACCTGAAAAGGGTTGGTCTTTCTTTGTGGATGTTTTTGGACTCTATAATCAGCTAGATATATATTCCCCTTTTTACGCTAAATGAAGGCTCATTAACTTTAGAGTCCCAAAACTTCTGAAACTTTCTTTTACTTCCTTTAGTAATAATTCTAAGGCTTTGGTGTACATGCCAAAAACAAGCGGTGTAAATGAACTCTCTGGCACTTCCAAAAACAAAGATACAGACATTACAGAGAGCCATGGAATTACCATTGTCAGAAGCAATGGCAGCTTGCTTCCAAAACAAGGAATGTCCACAATCGATACCACTAACCCTATGCAATAAGTGCATTTCCCATTTCTAAAAGGGGTAATAAAAGTTTCCAAAGAATAAATACACACAGAGTTTAAATTGCTTCATTAAAGTTTGCTGTTCCACATACTCCTTGCCCAGCAGCTAGTGTCCTGTGCCTTAACCCTTTCCCAACTCAGTCCCAAAAGTAAGTCCTGTTGGCGAATGACTGGTGAAAGGGCTGTACAAGTCAGCCTGTGAGTCCTGGTACCGCATGTAAACACAGCTGACTTGTATGACAACCGGAGCTGACAGACTACTGTCAGACTATATTTCAATCACACACGCTGTTGGAATCTAAGATCGATTGAGCCAGAACGTATGTGTTATAGCTAGTTTAAGGGCTTCTGTCCATGGCAATGAGATCACTGTGTCATGAATGATCTACGGCCGCACCAACAAAGCTTTGTTTTAAACGGCCGTGCTGCATTGTTTTAAACACGGCCTGTTGTTTTAATTGCAAACTGTAATGTCATTGTAATGCTTTGATTGGACATCAATGGGCGAGGCAGCAGTACATGAGAAAACCAAGCGCAAGAAGCTTGTGCGTTGTTTTGAATTCAAATTAATACTGCGTGTTAACGCCAAGTGTGGCATTCACATGCCCTAAACACGAACACTCAATCAGTGTGTTGGCCATCAAGGATGTGTCACGGTAAGGCATCTGTGACCCAGTGTGACCCAGTGGAACCAAGCCCTTAACCACCCTAGCGCTCTTGTGAGGTCCAGATTTCTGTACCAAAGACTTGCATTAAATCTTTCTATGTTGTAGGCCTGTAATTTACCGAAATATGTCCATACAAGGGTCTAGTAGACATCCTGAATATAATAATGTTTGAAACACACAATTATGTAAAGAAAATTACATTTAAAATAAAAAAAAGGTATAAAAGGTATTATTTGAATGATAAAATGTCTGAAGTACTTCTTTGAATGATAGATTTCAAAACAGTATCTATTTATTTTTATTATTATTTATATTTAGTTTATAATAACATTTTAATTCTAATTTAATTAGAAATGTGTTTTCAATTACTCTGAATTGTATTGGATACAGTTATCACTTCGGCACCCTCTCTCCCCTGGTGTGATGGACCTGGTGATATCACACCAGAGGAGAGAGGGTTAACTTCAAAGGGGCACATCTGGGGAATCACACTGAAAACAGTTTGCTCCATAGAAATCTGTTTTCGTGCAATGTACTTTTGAATCTCCCGCTGCCCCCGATGTGACGTCATCACGTGAAGGAGGCAGAAGCCTTCTTGTAAGATTGGAGCCACCGGGACAGCGCAGAACGGTGAGTATGGCTACCCTTACTCTGCATAAGCTTGGGACAGGAATGGGTTTAGGACATTTACCCACTAATCCCAGAAATCTGTAAACTGTGTTCAGCTAATTCACACAATACTTGTGTAGTAACAAGACAGAAATTATATGGATATTGATGTCAGCCAGTAAGACCATCTGGGGACTGCAAGTAACACTTATTAACTGCTGCGTGCAGCACTATTGTAATGTCAGACTTCAGGAAAGGTTGTTCATGTGAACTTCTACAAAATGCAATGCACTTCAAACCTTTTCCTTCACTGTCTTTAATACAATTTTAATTTTCGGACATATGTGACTGACGGGGATAACCAAGCTGTGTACAATCAATTAATTTCAGCACAAGTGGGATTTCACAGACTGCCGTGTTAAGTGTTAAAAGTCCCTGCGGTTCTAAGGCAGGTGAACTAAATAATGTGAAGACTGTGCATGTCTTGTATTGCTAATGAAGATAGATCTACACTATATGGACAAAAGCATTGGTACACGCCACTTGATGAGTGATTCAGCTGTTAAATGCAGATCCATTGCCACAATTATAACTATTTGAGCTCCTAGCAATGCAGACTCCATTTACAAAGATGTGCAGAAGAATTGGTCGTTTGAATTTGAGATTGCCATACACAGTTTGACTTAAAAAAAACTATTGTTGATCATTGGAAAATTAATTACTTTTAACCTTTAATCAATGGAACATAAAATCAATTGATGAGTGATCGGGGATGTTGGCAAATTTCAATGGATTGTTCAAGTATTGCAATGGATTGTATCCGATGGTACTATAGAGCATCTGCACAAGCCTTAAGCCCCCCCATAGACAGGCCGATTCCCGGCCATAGTTGCAGCCCACCAACCGGCGTGCTCGCTCCCGCCGAGCACATAAAGATTGGTCGGCCGCAACTATAAGGGAGCCCATCTTGAGTTTGTTAGAAAAAAAGCCAGCAGGTCGGATCGCACACGGATCCGTCCTGCTGGTTCTTTTTCTGCACGATCCTGCTGCACGCTGTTAACTAGGAGGCGGAGTCTCCTCCCTCCGAGTTAATTGGCTACAATCTGACAGGAATCACATGTGTTAGTGGAACACACGGGATTCCTGTCCTCTCTGTAGCCGACTCCTGACAGCGTGGTGATGTCACCACGCTGTGATAATCAGATCAGGACATCTATGACCGGCTTTAGGAGAGGAATTAGTGTTACATCGATCACAGTATGATCTATCTATTGATGTGATACCGATATATTAAAAGCACAAGCCAATTGCATTGAAGATTGATGCAATGGTGCAACCATTGATGTGAGTATGGCCACCATTAGTTCCAGTAAAGGGACATCTTAATGCTTTTTCAAAGATATTTTGGACAATTCTATTCTTCCAACTTGTGTGTGGAGAAGCCTTTTTTTCTGTTCCAGCATCACTGTACCTAAATGCACACAAGGTTCAGTTTGGTGTAGAAGAACTTGAGTCTGACTTCAACCCCATAGAACACCATTGAGGATAGATTAAAACATAAATTGTGAGGAAAGCCTTCTCTTCCAATATCCAGGCAGACCCCACAAATGCTCTTCTCACTTCAGCTGGACATAGATGTCTCGTTTTTCAATAGATTCTCCTGCAGGCGTCATTAACGATTTGAATCTTGACTTTAGTTAGCCAATAAAGGGTATCACTTGCAATCCAAATTCTCTATACTTAATGGTCTCAAATTCACACAGACACACTTCCAAATCCTGTGGGAAGTCTTCCCAGAAGAGTGAAACCTGTAATATCTGCAAAAGGCAGATACGGCTCCATATTGGATTGGGAGAATGGCAGTAGAAATGTCTGGTGAACCAATACCTTTGTATTGGCTCCACAATAGGATAGCTTGCACATATACATAATGAAACTGTAATGATAATACTGCAAATTATCATAGTGAAGTATGTAGCCAGGTTACCTGAACAGCACATATTAATATTATATTCAAATGATATGTCTCCGATACCTCTTGTGTCCCTTTGTAAACTGACAGCTAATGTAAACTATCTTACCAGAGAAGAACATCGAGTTCCCTAGTGATCATAAATATACACAATGAAATAAAAAGCACATTGGAAGAATGTAGAATCTTCTTTACAGTATTAAACATTGATGTGATTTCAGAAACCATGTTTCAATCAAATATGTGTTTGAAATGACACAACTCCATCTTTATTAGGGAATGTAACCTAAAGTGAACCTATGCACTGTTTCTAAGGTACACAGCAGGCACATTCCCTATCAAACATCAGAGCAGTTTCTCAGTCTCAGTCAAAATTCTGTCATCTGTGGAATGAGCGACCTGCCCGGCATCCATCATATGCCATGGTGGAGGATGCAAAGGGGTGCTGGTTGCTAGTACAAACCCCATTATACAGAACATGTGTGGTTTGTACTCATTCTTTCTTGTAGACAATGATGGTTCCCATAAGACTAAAATTGAGCAACCATACATGGTTTAAGGTTAAAGTGGTATTTACCAAAAAATATAAAATGTGGTGTCTACCTTAGTTTTCTTTTATTCTGCTTTTTTATCTGCCCAATGATCCAGCAAGTGACACGCGTCCTGCCTTGGGGGGGGGGGGGGCAATCTATGTATAATTAAAGTAGCATTAGAACAATTGGACAGAGAGAGAAAAAGACAACATTTATATATTTAAATCTGCTTTTTTTTTTACTTCAAAATGGTTTGTCTGAGCCTTGATACTTTCAGTTTTGCTCAGTCTGCTAAAGAAATGTGTCAATAAACTGTGTGTAAAATGTAATACAGCTATATTTTCTGTATGACTACTGTGTTGGTGTTAGAGGTATACTGTACATGTCATGTATATTTTGCCTTTAGTTCTGCTTGATTTAGTTTACCAAACCTGTGCCAAAATGTGCAAATAAAATTTTTCAACAGTACAGTTTTTTTGGTGCATTTACACATGCTCACCCCTGTGTTTAGAAACACCTCCATGTTATCAGTACTAGGTGAACGAAAAGCGACTGTGGGACACCTAAGGGCTGAAGGCTGATGCACTTTTCGGCTGCTGCAAACACAGCATTTCCAGATGCCCATGTGAATGCTTCTCAAAAACATGAACTTGCCTCCCACCCTTTTCTCTTCTCAAAACAAACCCACCACCCAAGAACCACCATTAAGAAATCCACCCACAAACCACCAACACACAGCAAACAATCTGTAGGTTGTTTGGTTGCATGGACACATTTATGCCACCCTGTGAAAACATAGGCTATTTGATGACAGCCATATTAGCTTGTTTAAATGCTGCATGATAACTGTTCATTTTCCTGACCAATCCATCTGATTACAAAGCCATAGACCTGTATAGGACTATGTGTGAGCTGGGTCTAATTGTGATCCTCCCGCATGCCGGATCACATGGTGATCTGCCATGTCGGTAAATCCCTGGCCAATCCCATGATTTTGGATGGGGACTGGCACTAGTGACTGGTCCTAACTAGGATACAAAGCGCTAGTGACTGGTCCTTACTACTCAAACAGAAGCAAAATAGTTTAATACCCTATTACAGCATAGAACACAGAAAATTCAAGCAATAAAACACCAGCATCTTGTATTTAGACATGTATATATTTGTTTAGCTTGCAAGATCTTTCTGCCTGCAGCCTTCTGTTCCTCTGTTTGTTGAGCAAAAGTTGCCATAGGCAGCGCCACATGTCAAAAGGTAAACAGGTCAAAACTACACAAACACTGGTATGTGGATCTTCACACCTATCCTGATATGCAGTGTACATTACTTGTGCACAGGCACCAGTCATTATTATATGTAAGGCCAGGTTCGCACTTACCTATATATATCCTTACATGTGTTGGCCAAAGGATGTTGCAAAAAGTGCATATCACATGCAGCGAGCCCTCTCACATGAAAACACATAAAAATGTATGTCAGCTAACATAAACTAGCCCTGACAGTTTGTACAGGAAGGTAGGCAAAGGGACATTACCTCACATCCATGTTTGTGTAGCCTTATTGTATTTAATTATGTTATTTATGGTAATAGAATCTTAGTTCTTAGTGCCTTTAGTTGCTGACACTAAAGGCCCCCATACACGTGTCGGATTCGCACCGGATTCCGGCACGATCGATTCCGGGCGCGTGCACGCCAAACGATCGTGCCGGAATCGCATGCAGCCCACCTGGTTTGATCGTTCGCGTCCGATTGATCAGGGGCTCAGAATCGGATCCGACGGAGAACCAACATGTTGGTCTTTCTCATGCGATTCTGTCCGGATCAGGGGGAGTTGCCATTTGTGAGGTGGACAATCGGACACGGATCCGTCCCAGAATTCGTTGGACAAGGTGGTATGCTGCGATGGATACTCTTAATTGGCCGATTGATCACACCTGCGATTCCCGGCAGAATCGCCGGAATCGATCGGATGATGAATCGATTGGACATGGAATCCGACACGTGTATGGCTAGCTTTAAGCAGGGAACACGTTTAGATATGGGCCATATCGATGCTCGCTCACGGCCATCTATCTGGCTCATATCATATGCGGCGATCCCTGTTTTCGAGCGGGATGGCTACATATGTAAATTATCCTCACCCGACCCTGCATTATGTAAATTATTCGCACCTGACATCAGCACCTTTGCATATTCCCTTCACTATGTATGTTACAGCTTATATTACATACACCATGACCCTGGTCCCCGTCCAAAGTAATGGCAATCGAGCCGGGATTTACCAACCTTTCTTCAAGTGGCGTCAATTACGCACCTGATGTGATTTTGATTAAAAAATTCACACACATTTGTATTCTCCTTTTAATGTGTTTCATTTTACCATACATAAAATAGAATAAAAAGGATACATGTTCTCCACATTATCCTCTTTTTCAACTGTGTTTAAAGTAGAACAAGAAGTATTATATTGTGATATGAATAAAATAAATAAATACACCTTTACAAAACAATATCACTCAATATAACTCCTTGTTTACCCTAAACAGTTATAACAAAATTTGTGTCACTTGAGCATCCTATGTAATAACATATGAGCGGAATTAACAGGCCATTAATTAAAATGAGTGAGAGATAAAGGTGTCAGTGTCTTATAACCCCTTTCCTAAATTTCCTGGGACCTAGTCTGAACCTATGTCTTCCAATACTTTTAATTCACTGGCCTGAAACTGGTATCCAGTTCAGCCATACCAGCCTCATTTATACTAAGCAAGTGACTACTCTTTTGGATCTCTCTGTCAGATATCCTTTAGATCTATCATTTACAGTAAATAACATCTCCCCTATTCCACAAGCTCGCTGCCTTGGTGTCCTCTTCGACTCTTCTTTACTCCTCACATTCAGAACATTGCTAGATCCTGCCACTTCCATCTCCGCAACATCTCCAAGATCTGCCCCTTCCTCTCCCCAGAGACCACCAAACTCCTGGTACACGCTCTCGTCTCGTTATTTCTCGTCTGGACTATTGTAATATTATCCTCTCTGGTCTTCCTCTTACTAGACTATCACCTCTTCAGTCCATCATGTATGGTGCTGCTAGACTCATTTACTCCTCTAACCGCTCCACATCTGCTGCTCCTCTCTGCAAATCTCTTCACTGGCTTCCCATTGTCCAGAGAATCAAATTCAAAGTTCTCTGTCTTGCTTTTAAATCACTCCACACCTCTCATCACAATTACACTTCCAACATAGTACATAAATACTGCTCCCTCCGCTCCTCCAGTGGCCTACTAATGACATCACCGCTAATAAAATCATCCCATTCCTGGCTTCTGGACTTTTCTAGGGCCACTCCTACCATCTGAAACTCTCTCCCTCACCCCATTAGATTTGCTCCTACGTTTGGCACTCTTAAAAAATCTACCCATCTTCTCACTCCTAACATCACAACCATACCTGGTCCCATCCCCCCACCTATTGTATACTCTGATCCCCAACCTTTTCGATTGTCCCCCCCTCTCACCTGCAGCTGTGACTCAGCTCAGGCATGCTAATGAAGGGGAGGGCACTTCTCTATGTGTGTGTGTATAAATCCAGAGACTTACTGCACCCCTTCCCCTATGGTTGAAAAAGAGCATCTGCTCGAAACGTGTCCCATTGTTCCTATTGAGCCCCCCAGTATCTGTAAGCAGGAAGTGATCTCATTCCCAACCGGGAAGTGAGGTCCTCCTGGAAAACACATGGTCCTGAGAGATCCACCCTTGTAAACCTCTCTCAATGTGAGTATCTTGTCTGTTGTTTTGTCTCATTTTGTTTCAATTTGTTTTATCTTATCCTATTCCACATGATTTAACCATTCGTTGTACTAGGTTGTGCGCCCCTGTCCTTGTTCTTATTTGCAGTAACACTCACTATCATCACTCATTACCCACTTTCACATTACCTTCTTTGATAGGTTCCACATATTATAAACCAATAGATAGTTTATTAAACACCTTTTTACACATATACTTAGAATTTATTTTCATCCATTCACAATACACAACATTTACACATCAACCTATACACACTAAATTTCAACATGTCACACTCACACAATTTTATTAACATTAGACATACATCACAATCAAGAGAACACCACAGAGAATATCCAATATACCCCGCCGCCCAATAAATACAAATAAATGATACGCCATATTGATATAATTTACTTTATTTTCATACTGTAACTTTCACAACAAAGTGGACACCCCCCATGCCCCAAGCCAGTGTTCATCCACCACAAGTGGCTATTCTGAATGCGATACCTAAAGGGACCTAATTAGTTCTTTCACGGATCTAGGACAAGCAAAGAAATTTGGCTAGAATCTAGTTAGTGTGTTAATACCAAACAAACAAATATACTTGTTATATAAATATCCAATTATACAAATCTACTATATCCACCTCTTCATTAATTTCTCACAGAGAATATTGAATATCTCCTGTATATCTCCTGATGAAGCAGACACCATGTTGAGATGGAGAAATACATGGTCATTTGATAAATATGGTGATGTTAAAGAATCATGATACCCTTTTGTACTTGATGTAACAAAACTAAAAACAACTTTTACTTTCATAACTTGTATTGGTACTGCCTGAAAAGTCCCTTAATCCCCTATCATTTGATTGGGGAGACATACCGTATTTGCCGGCGTATAAGACGACTGGGCGTATAAGACGACCCCCCAACTTTTACAGTTAAAATATAGAGTTTGTTATATACTCGCCGTATAAGACTATCCCCTCTTCCGCACACCTTCCGCACAACAAATAAAACTTAAAAGAACATGAGAATTTATTTCAACAATTTTAATTCAAATGTTTATGACATGTCTGGTCCGCCCTTATCCATATATGGATAGTACCATACCATACGGTACTTTATCAGTATTACACTATAGTTGCACTATATATTGCAATTAGTACCTACCATATACTAATTGCAATATATTTTATTATTTTTTTATTATTATTGGAACTGGTATACTGGTACTTTTATGGTGATACCATATATACTGTATTTTATTACCGTATTCCCCACTGGCACACTGCCTTTAATGTAAACTGTAAAATTGCAGGACATCAGTGGGACAGGAGTGCCAGCCCTACACAGCGGCACGCCTCGTGCCCGCCCCTGCAACTTCCTTAAGGGCTAGACTCCACACACGGCGGTTTCTCCGGGCTGTCACCGCGTTTTTTTTTATTCTCAGTCCATTAACGTCAATCATGCTGACTCCACTGTCAATGGACTGAGAAAAAAAACCCGCTCCCTTACAAGTGCGCATGTGCGAGAGACATAGTAAAGAGAAAAGGGGTGGGCCAGAGCGCCGCTGCTTCCCACTGCGCAGGATGAAGGAGCTGGCACCCTTGTCACACTGATGTCCCGCCACGGCCCCGCTGATGTCCCACCAGGTTTACTAGTACCGTAAGCACCATAAGGAGGTAAGGAAGGAGATGTTAGGGCATGTAAAGTAAGGGAATGTAAATAGCACCCGGCGTATAAGACGACCCCCGACTTTGGGGAGGATTTTAAGGTACTGAAAAGTCGTCTTATACGTTGGCAAATACGGTACTTCCTTTTTCTCTTCTTGTTCTTATTTGCCTGTTACAGGGGGCCACACTCCTCCATTTTGAAAGCTGCACACCTACACACAACTTAAACACCCACCCCTCATACTGACTCCATTTTACTCTGTGACCTTTGCTCAGGCCCCATACACTAACTGAGGGACTTTCTGGCCACTGATATCACTATAGCTGTGTAATCACTGCTAAAGGTTGTGCGCAACTACCCATTATCTTTCTTAGTGTAGTGTACTACCAGTAGTGTTTTTTTCCCGCTTTAATTTTAAAGTCCAGATCTCCATGGGTTGATAAATTTGATTTCCATTGATAATTTTTATGTGATTTTGTTTTCAGAACATTCAGCTATGTAAAGAACAAAGTATTAAGTACAAATATTTCATTCATTCAGATCTGGGATGTCTTTTTTTGTGTTCCCTTTATTTTTTTTAGCAGTGTACAGTGCTGCTTGAAAGTATGTGAACCCCTCAAGTGGTGTAGATGTTTCTGTTCTGTTGTTAACCATGATTGTCTCAGTCTATCATCACCAGTGTTTATTCATGAAATGTCAGATATATGTCATCAATTGCATTACTTGTTTAGTAGGTTTTGTTTAACCTCCCTAGCGATATGCCCGAACCCAGTTCGGGCAAAGGAAGCTGCAATATCGATACGCCGAACTGGGTCCGGGCACATCGTGGGAGCTCACCTGCTCCGCCGCCATCGCCTCCATCGCGCCATCGCCATCTTCGCCATCCGCCGGGGCTACTCGCGGTCCCGAGTGACGTGTGACGTCACGGAGGCGGGACCCGGTCTTAGAGAAAAAAAAATTTTTTTTCTTTTTTAAATCTTTTTTTTTTAATTTTGAACTGATTAGGAAATCTTTTTCTCTAATCCAGTTCAAAAGGAATCCCGATAGCAGAAATGCTGCACTGAGCATTTATGCTATTTGGGATCAGCTCTGCTCTCTGCACGAGCAGATCCGAAAACCGAGGTCTTCACTTCTTCCGTGATCTGTGCTCGGGTGCCGATGACGTCATCGGCCGGGAGATTTAAGGTACAGAATTTTTTTTTTTTTTCTTAGATTTTTTTTTTCTTTTTTACATTTGTTTTTTATTTGATTGGATTGGGATAAAGTTTTATAAATGTTTTATCCAATCCAAATCAAAAATAAAAGAAAACAAGTGTAACTTATAAAAAAAAAAAAAAAATGTCCAAAAAAAATTATTTTTTCTGCTCCCTAAAGCCGCCATCTAGCGCTTCCATCATCGGCCAATTTGGAATGATCACCATGGCAGCGGGGTGATCGCTTGGTGACAATCGCAAAATGAACGCGCCCACCTGGAGCAACCTTCGTACTCGCACAAAACTTTGATCAGCCAGAGAAACAACGTTTTTCTCTGGTCGATCGCCAGTACTTTGAATGGGGACAAGGGTCCCCATCCAAAGATTGGTTGTCAAAATCGTAAATGTGTATTTCGAACGATTGACCCTGGCATGATGATGTCACTCATGCGCGGGCCGATTGTTCGATCAAACGCCCACCAAAGCATAGCTCTATGGCTGGTTTATTAACCCCAGTGTTACGCCCGAAGCAAGTACTGGCGCAGTCTGATCGTGTGAATACAAACTGCGCCCGTGCCGGAATCAGGGCAACCGCTGGCTCTCTGTGTGCCCTGCAGCATTTCTACAAACTGCAGGCACACAGAGCCTTTCCGCCCCACGGCGTCATCGTTGACGCCGATGGGGGCGGAAAGGCAAAACACTGTCAATTTTGGTACAGAAATCTGCACCTCAGTGAACCGCCAGGGAGGTTAAGTAGCCCAAAAACACATGAAAAATGGACTTAGTGTCTAGGTGCAAAAGTAAGTGAACCCCAGCTGCCATTGGTTAGCGACCCAGGTAAAGGACGCAGGGTGAACACATTTGGTGCTTAATCAATCACTTAAGCCAGACCAATGAAATGAGACATCCTTGGAAAAGTTTTGGCTGCACTAATTAACAAAGAGGGAAACCAACTGAACCACGTGGTCCCATACAAATCAACAATGACAAGAAGCAAAGGAGATATTCCGAGGACATGAAGATAGAGGGCGAGCTGACAGCCCATCAGATCATCCGGAAGGCTATCAGACCATCTCCAAAAGACTCCAGCTCCATCCATCCACTGTACGACATTATTTACAAATGCGGAGGGCCTTCAAACTGAAGCCAACTTTGCCTAGAAGTGGACGCCCATCAAAAATATCACCCAGAACAGTACCAAACAATACATAAACCAGGTAAAGGCCAACCCGCACATAACCCTTAGAGAGTAACAGGCCTATTCTGGCAGCTCTGGGACAAATGTGCATGCGTCAAATCAGACGGACAAATGACTAGCCAGAGACATCAGGGAGGGTTGCTCCCCTAGGACAGAAGACTCTGCTCTCAAAAAAGCACAAAACTCGCCATTTCCACTTGTGCCAAAAGGCACTTGGACAAACCAGAGGCCTTCTGAAGTCCATTCTCGGACAGACGAGTCTAAAATAGATTATTGGTCACAATCCAAAACCGACATGTTTGGAGAAAAATCAACACGGCAATATGAAAGAAAGAACCTCTCCCAAACGTGAAGTATGGCGGGCTGGAAATGTGAAAGTCTGGGGCTGCTTTTCTGCTGCTGGCCTGGACGACATCCATATGTCCAAGGAATCGTGAATTCTTCGGGTTATCCAACAGATTTCGACCATCTAATCTCTGCCATCAGTAGGGAGTTGAAGACTGGGACGAAGATGCGGATTATGGCAACAAGACAATGACCCAAAGCATTCCAGAACGAGTACAAAGAATGGCTTCAAGAGAAAGAGGATTCGCACTCCTGGATTGGCCCAGTCAAAAGTCCGGAACCTTAACCCAATTGAAATGTTGTGGAGAAGACCTGAAAAAGTTGGTACATGCCGATGTGTCCCTCCAGACGTCTCTCAACTGAGCGAGTTCTGCCAGGAGGAGTGGGCAAAATACCCATAAGCAGATGTGAGAGAATGGTTAGTGGTCCAGAGACGTTTAGTGGAGTAATGGCTGCAAAGTGAGGACCCAAGCTACTAATACACGGGTTCACATACTATCACATGTAAGATTTCAGTTGTTGGACATAAACCTCCCTTTGTTTACTTAAATATGCCAATATACTCCTTTTGTGTGGTCTACTATTTGGAAGGTTGCTTTACAAAGGATTAATGCTTGTCTAATAGGTCTTTAAATGTTTTTTTGCACAACAGTGACCGTCTGCGAGGTTCACATACTTTCAGCAGCACTGATATACAGGAGTGCAGAATTATTAGGCAAATGGATTTTGAGGAATAAGTTTATCTATGAACAACACCATGTGTTCTCCAGACCCCAAAAAACTCATCATATCAAGCTAATATTTTTGGACAGTAGCTTTTAGTTGTTTTAGTTGAGCTATCGGGGATCCTGTGTGTGCAGGTACTATACTGTCATAATATAGGCAACTAACAAAAACAAATTTATACCCATTTCAATTATTTCCCAGAAACCTATAACATCTCACTTCACATAACATTTCTGACATTCAAACAAACAAACAAATCAGTGACCACTAGCCACCCTTCTTGCAGGACACCAAACGCCTGCCATCCAGGACTTCTGTCAGTGTTTTGACTGTTCACCATCAACAATGCGCTGCAGCAGCACCACAGCCTCCCAGACCCACTGTTCAGAGAGAGACGTTTTCCCTCCTGTAATCCCCACCATTGAGCTGGACCACAGGTTCCAATGGGTTCGTCAGGTGAACAAATTGCCTGTCATTAGTTTTCTTCTTTCATACCCTCTTCTTGCCACCAAGCTGTGAGTACTGGACGCGTGTGATGGAGCATTGTCCTGCTGAAAATCACCTGTTTTTTCTGCAAGGATGCAGACTTCTCCTTACCACGCTTGAGAAGGTGTCTTCCACAACTGGCCATAGACTGGGATGAGCTTGACTCCATCCTCAACCCAAAAAGGCCCCCCACAAGCTCATCTTGATGATACCAGCCCAAACCAGTACTCCCCCCACCTTGACGGCTCTAGTCGGACTGGACGCCTCTCTGCCCCTTACGCAATCCAGCCACGTGCCCATCCTCTGGCCCCAACTCACTCTCATTTCACGTCCCCATAAAACCTAGAAAACATCAGTCTTGAGATAATTCTTCGCCCATCTTGAACGTTCAGCATTGGTGTCTTGTTCAGTGGTGGTCCGCTTCAGCCTTCTCGTCTCTGTACTGCACACCTTTGCTTTTGGGCACCCCAGTGAGTGCCGCTCTGAAATATGCCAAACTGTGGCAGCCCTCTGAGCAGCTGCACCGCTGACTTTTCTCATTCAGGGCAGTTATTTTGGGCTTGTTGTTGTTCCACACGCTTTCTTGCGACCGTTGACTATGGAATGAAACGCTTGATTGTTCATGATCACGCTTCAGAAAGCTTGCAATTAGAGTGCTGCAATCCCTTCTGCAAGATATCCACTATTTTTGACTTTCTAAGCTGTCAAGTCCTCCTTTTGACCCATTTTGCAAAGGAAAGGAATTGTCTAAAAAGTATGCACACTAATATAGGAGACTGTGATGTCATTAGACCACACCCTTCTCATACAGAGATGAAGTATCCGAATAGGCTTAATTGGTAGTAGGCTTTCGAGCAATACAGATGGAGAGTAAGACAATGCATTTATGAGGATGATGTG
>CM070032.1:174217770-174237153 GCA_036250615.1 Ptychadena robeensis
TCGCTGCTGTTTACTGAGCTCTTGTCCTGATATCACTCCGCTGGCATGAAGGAGGAGGAAGCAGCAGAGGAGGAGGAGGAGAGCACTTGATCATTGTGATGGTGGCAGGAGGAGCAAAAACAGCAGAAGCAACAGCATTAGCGCTCCGTGCTCTATCAGCTCCTTCACCAGGCTGCACTGCTCTACTTTTTTATGGAGCTGTGTGTTGTCTTCCCCTCATCCACCTCTCCCTCCTCCCTCCATCAGGATTTGTGACTTATGTAGAAACAGATACATTGATTTTTCTTTTATTTCCCCCTCTTTCCTTTTTATTATGCGAGAGATCCACCAAAAAGTACTTTGGACGCTTTGCTGCACACACAAGTAAACTTTTTTCTTTTTTCCCTGCTGTGTGCTTTGTGGAAGGGGAATCCAATAGGAGAGCAGAGTGCTGTGTGATAATGCTGTGCCTGGGAAGGAGGAGTGAGTGCATGTGTGTGTGTTGTGTATACCTATGTCTGTGATCACAACTAGTGTGGAAGTGACAGCCATGTGTGGCCAGCTCGGACGTCCTGCTCGTTTCTGGGGATCGATCACACAAGCTGGATTGTGGAAACCAGAAGAGCTGCTCATCTGCTGATTCAAGTCGGTGATCCTCCCTGGGGGTGATGTGTAAAGAGGTGATGCACTGACCTGGTGTACAACTCTGGGTGCCATCCATGCTGGCTCTGCACCCCAACCTCGCTCCTGATCCAGTGTAGCAGAGCACCTGGACACCCCCCCCCCTATACAAAAAAGTAGTGGGGCTCTGAGACAGTTTTTTTTTTTCTGGGGGGGACTGAAAACTTCTTTTCCAAAATAGTGTGCACGGGGACTAGTATGGGGGATTTCGCAGCCCCCGCTGCCTCCACCAACGGCAGCAGTCTGTGCATCAGCAGTGCCCTGGGCAGCAGCAGCATCGCTGGGGCTGGCACCGGCATTGGGGTTGGTAGTCACAGTGGTAATAATACCCCTCCCAGCACTGCTGCCCCCAATGCGCCGAACAATAGCAGCAACGTGAGCATTCCAAAGCACAGCACCGTGGTGGAGAGGCTCCGGCAGAGGATAGAGGGCTGCAGGAGGCACCATGTCAACTGTGAGAACAGGTACCAACAAGCCCAGGCTGAGCAACTGGAGATGGAGAGAAGGGACACGGTGACTCTCTATCAGAGGACACTGGAGCAAAGGGCCAAGAAGTCGGGCACCAACCAAGGGGCAGCTCCTGCGGGTACAACTACCACTGCTGCCAGCAAGCAGCACCACCAGCACCATCCTCACCACCACCAACAGCAGCAGCAGCAGGATGGAGAGCTAGCGGGCGCAGCGGAGCAGAGGAACCACACACTCATCATGGTAAGAGGGGGAGCTAGTGGGCACTACAGCTGGAGTTTCATTGCTTGGCATGAGGGGGGAAGTAGGTGGAGGGAGGGGGTTATCCCGTGTCTTTTCTGTTTTCAGAGCGGGGTTAGGGGTGGAGCTTCGAGAAATGGGCAATGCCTCCAAACTTTCCAACACTTCCAATACACTCTCAACTTCGCTCAATGTACTTTTATGACACTTGATGGCATTGGCATCGAGGGCTGATGGCGTGCTGGTGATGAGGGCAGCTACCTTGTATAACCCTATGTTGGCATTGGCAGTTGGTGATGGTCTCATTGGCCATTCATGGTGGTTTGGCTATAGACTGGCTTTGCGGTGGTGTAGTAGCCATTGGTAGTCGTGATACTTCAGCTTTATCTTCTAAGTGCCTTAGGCTGAGCACAGCACTGACTTGAGGACTGATATGTAACAATGGGCATTGTGTGGGGTATGCCATTAACCCCTGCACACTTGACAGGCTGCAGATCATGGCCTTTGCCAGTTTCTGTTTCATCTCCGCAGAAGTGAATGTTGGTCTTTTCTACTTCCTATTGTATCTGTTTTTATATGTTTTATCAGAATTGTGAAATCAGACTGATCATAGAGATTTTTTTAATGACAGCAGAACTAGCAGAAAAGTTCAATACAATCCTTTGACAGATAAATGTAATCATCTCAATTCATGTGGGCACTTTGGATGGCAAATGCCAGTGTCACCTGACCTGACACAGATTAGTAGCAGCTTACTTCTTGACCTTGTACATTATATAATAGTAACATCAGCCTACTTCTTGACCTTGTACAATATGAAATGTGCTAGTGGTGTATATTACACTTCACCGCCTGTATCATCTCTATCAATGGATGCACAATAGATTTACATTGTAACCATCAGCCTCTCAGCACATTGATGGTGTATTTTCCATTGTATGGGGCACATGTTTCCAGGCACTGTGTAAGGGGAAAGCAGCATGCTAAATGTAGACAACTGGATTTTTGTGGTTAAATAGAGGCATGAGCCAGGGAGGAGCTGTGGGCTGGGGGTGGGGTACAAGTTTAAAGTGTACATCTTTTGCTTCAGTAATCAGGACACTGTCAGAGCTGAGGCTTGGCTGTTTGCTGCTCACTTCAGAGTGGCAAAGTGTGTGTGTGTTGTGGGGGAGGGTTGTTTGCACAGTAGTGGCTATTTTCCCTCTCTCCCTCCTCCCTCCCTCTGACTCTGATGCTGTTAGACTGGTTAGATATCTTACAGGAAGCAACCCCCTCCTTTTATTTGGCTTCTGCTGCATTAAGGCAGAATCAGCCCTGTTCTTCACTCCTGTAATGCTCTAAAGAGAAGATCATGTCTCCTCAAAGCTTCCTAGTAAGGGGGGGCAGAGTTTAATTCCAACAAACACCCCGGCTTTAGTGAAAGAGAATAGGTACATCACACAACACGCTGTATATCCACCAGGAGATTGTGTACAGATATATACAGCCTTTTATGATGGGATAAAATTGCAGAATATCATTTCTCTTTTATGTTTATGCAGAATTTCATTTCTTTTTTATGTTAGACATAAACAGAACATTTATTTGTAAAGCTGAAATTGTGGAGTTTGAAATTTATCATCAGATTTCCCATTCTTCTTTTTAGAACAGATGCTGAAAATATTTTTTGTTGTTTGCACATTCTAACGTTCATAATATATTACACAAAATGTGTTTGTTTAGATGCGGTGTTTGTAAACCTGGGCGGCATACACATTTTTATGTTGTCGTTTGAGGATTAATAAACATAAACTCCATTCTATTGTGAGAAATCCTACAAATAAAGGATGTTAGAGTTGTGACAAGACATGTTGGCCTTTCTTATACATCGTTATTGTATAGGAAAGTGATTTGAATGGTGCTCTGGATGTGTTGTAGTAGTAATATATATATATATATATATATATATATATATATATATATATATATGTATTATGATTGTTCATGTATGGAATGGAGGACTCATCAGTCATGGCTGTGTCCTATGTCTAGTATTAAGGGCCTATGTCTAGTAGTAAGCGTTAATTGTTTTTGTGGAGCAGACCACAGCCACTGGCTGTGTCCTATGTCTAGTAGTAAGGGTTAATTGTTTTTGTGGAGCAGACCACAGCCACTGACTGTGTCCTATGTCTAGGAGTAAGGATTAAATGTTTTTGTGGAGCAGACCACAGCCACTGGCTGTGTCCTATGTCTAGTGGTAAGGGTTAATTGTCAGAGCCACTATGGTACTATGCTGTACTGTGTGTTAACTACTGGAATTATTCCACCAGCAGCGAGGCTTCCAAGCCTTTGTGTCCAGTTATCCCCTCGTCTGCTTTTCACTTGCTGGATATGGAATACACGGGGAGGAGTCCTGGGCGCTCGTCTATCAGACACATGTTTTTATTTTTCCTCTTCTTTTAAACAGGAAGCTGACAAGCTGGCAGAAACCAAAGAGATCACACAGGCTGTAAGCAGAATGTGAAATATTAGCAGAGTTTGCTGCTGATATATCATGTATCCATGTATCAAGTATATCTGTAGATTTTGCGCTGTTAATAACAGGGTTACCTACATGAAACTTTGAAGTTACTTTTTTTATATTATATATTTATATTTTTATTGTACATTCAAAAATAGACAATCCTCGATACTCTAACACAGTGGTTCCCAAACTGGGGGGCGCAAAGGTATTCAAGGGGGGCATGGGCCCTCATTCTTAACCTGTGTTTGAATAGGGAATTTTCCTAAATAGAAAAGAGGGGTCCTACAATGCAAGTTTGGCAACCACTGCTCTAATAAATGGAATAATGTGTCTAAAGCCACATGCTAGAGTAAAGTCGGAGTTTGGTCATCTTGGGTGAAAGTCTACCATGTAAACAGCTGATTACACTGTTTAGGCCCAGTTCACATATATACATTTTTCACACATACTGGGCAATACACCTTAATATACTTCCACTTTGTGCACAAATTATAAACAAAGGACTAGCTCACTGAAAAATAAAGAGCAGGGGCCATAGTGATCCTACATAGTGGAACTGCCACCATACTTTCCTATGATAATAAAGATGACCATACACAGGTCGATTTGTTAATTGATCCACACACAATTGATTGCCATTTCTTCACGTGGGATCAATCGAGATCGAAAAAGTGCACATCGATTCTCCGTTCAATTGAAAAAGCTCAAACGCAGCGTGGTGAGGTAATTACTCTGTGCGTGAGGGTTCATCAAAGGAAAACCAACCTGTGTATGCCCACCTTTACAGAAGGTCACACAATAAGAGAAAGCTTCTGTTCTCATAATCTGTTTAGAAGATTCTTTCTAAAAGGTTATGAAACCGTCATGTATGAAAATTACTATTCCAACCTACAAGACAGACGAAACTGATAAAGAAGATTTCTTTTTTTATTAAATGCTTCTTCCTCTGTCTTTCTATGTCCATGCTGCCTGCATGTCCTGTATGGGGAGCATGTATGGTTCCTTGCCTGGACTGCATGTCCCAAGAGCGCTTGTGTGAGTTTCCTAATCTGAAACAGTGATGTGTGGACGTGCGCACAGCAATGATAACATACCAAGGCCCCTAGTGTCCTCATAGTTAAGGAAGCCACTGCAAAAAAGTTCAAGGAAACATATGCAAGCAATACAGTTTTATGTCTAACTGGTTTTTATTGATGGAGGTTTAACCTTCTGGGCGTTGCGCATGTGGCACGGTTTTTTTATAACCATTCCACGGGCAATCGCGTCGGAGCACGGCATGCTCCGCCATGATTGCCTGCCAGGCCGAAGGTTCAGAACATGGAGACGCCGGAGTTATGATGAAAAAAGGCGACGCCCCTCCATTTACATGGAGGTCCATGGCACCGCTTACCCCCGCCCTCTTCGCGTCACCGGTGACACGGTCAGGGGCAGACCCGGAAGCATCGGCACACGTGGGGGGGGGGGAATCCGGCAGAGAGGTGAGTATCTCACTACTTAACTCAGGCTGAGTTTTATGATGCATGAAACTCAGCTCAAGTTAACTTGGGCCAAACACCCAGGAGGTTAATAACACTAAAGGTGGTCATACACAGGTTGATTTTCCAATCGATTCCCAAGCAATCAATCGTTCTGCTGAACAGGGAGCCAACATGTTGATAAATCCCTGTTCGATTGCTATCACTTAGGATGGAGACCAGGGTCCTCTTCCAAAGTATCGAGCGGGAATCGATTGGGGACCCTTAAGCTGGGCATAGATGTGTCATTTTGCTGCCTCATCACGCACGGCCGATAGTGCCAAGTATTAGAGCCCTAAAGCCTACTATACACCCACCGAGTTGGGTGCTGACAGACTTGTCCCGATGAGCTCTGGAATGCAGCGTGATGACGTCATCACACTGCATTCCCGAGCTGCCTGCATCGTCGGCGCCGGCTGTGTGGCGGCTGTTACCATCAATGAAGACGCTGGTCTTCATTCAAAGTAACAGCATCGGCCAGAGAACATTGGACATGTCCGTTCTCTGGCTGGCCGAGCTGTGGGGCGACAGGGACATGTCGCCCCATGTGAGCACACACCGATTGGCGGCCGATTTTGCGAGCACGCCGTCGGTCAGTGGCAAAATTGGCCGCTAATCGGTCTGTGTTTATGGTAGGCTTTAGTGTGCCGGGCTTTACCTTGTGATGGTATAGGCCGGGAATTTACCGTGCGATCCGACATGCAGCAGATTCCTGGTTGATCTTGCCAGGTGGGTGCACCCGATTCTCAGCCGACCGCCCACCGTGCGCATTCCCTCCAATCAGCCAGCGGTTGGTCGGACAAGAATTGGGCAGGAATCTGCTCATCTATGGCAAGCTTTAGACAGATATTTTAGTTGGTTATATAAGAGAATCATATGTGATTTCCAGGTACATAATTCTCCTGTCCATGATGGTGCATTTTGTTGTAAGCAGCATGCCATTGTTTTTCTTGTTTCAGCTACATTGCAGCTAAAATTCAACCTCCCCGTGTTTTCATCATTTTTACATCAGTGCCAATATACTATTTTTGATGGGGAGGTTTAATGGCACAAACGTTGCTTAATTCTGCAATATTCCCTTAGTGTGTATGGCTGGGCTCAGTATTCATACACCTTTATGTTAGATACATATGTATGACTATCCCTGTATCAGTACCAGTGTTGTAGTATTGCTTCTTGGGGTCTGAGTATAGAACAATACAAATGAACACAGACTGCAGAGTCAGCAGTCCGTGTTTATGTGAAGCATTGAAGCTGGTGTTTAATTAGCGCTTGTGTGTTCTGAGTGTTTAAGGGCAATACATTAATTATATCCTAAGTAGGAAGGCATTGGCATGGCTAGCTCAGTGGCTATAGTATCTGCATCTGCAGAAGTTAAACTTTGAGCTGAGCTTGAAGTTTTATACATTATGTAAAAAGAGAGGCTTGCATTTGAGTACCCCTGGAAATAACTCGTCAACACCACCAACAGGTTAATTGATGCAAACTTAAGGACAGTTCCAAGCTTACCTGAAAATATGCATATGGAGACTATGCCCTTTGTAGCTGTGTTGAGCACAGGGTACAGTAGACCATATTGCCATTGTTGGAATTATTTGCCTCTAGAAAATATCTGGTAGCGCATCCAAATGAAGAGGTTATTCCTAAAAACATAAAATGACAAACATGACATGTGAGAGTTTATATTAGTTATTTCCATGAAGGTAGAGTATTTCGTGAAGTATTTTAGCACAATCAAGCCTTCTTAAAACAGAAGGTATTTACACGGCCTAATCCAGCACAAATCACAAAACTTTAGGTGGAAGCCTGCGTTTTGGGACAGTGGGCGGAGCCATGCAAATTATTCCTTTTCACCCCATCAGCCAAATGCACATCCAGAAACCGCTGGTGTACGGTGCAAATATAGCCTTTTTGGTACAGAGCCATTTATTCCAAACTGCATACAGCTGTTTCAGGTTACTTGGCCATCATCAGTGCAGTGCATGGAAACCATGGCTCTATGGTGTGGGGCTTGGAAACTGAACACAGAGAAGTACCCGTGAAGGTTATGGTGAGAAGGGATGAAAGGAATAAAAAAACCCTCAACTCGAGCAGTGCATAGCACAATCAAGCCTTCTTAAAACAGAAGGTATTTACACGGCCCAATCCAGCACAAATCCCAAAACTTTAGGTGGAAGCCTGCGTTTTGGGACAGTGGGCGGAGCCATGCAAATTATTCCTTTTCGCCCCATCAGCCAAATGCACATCCAGAAAGTATTTTGAGAATTTAGGGTCATGGAAATGATCAAATGATTCACTAGATCATCCAATTTAAAAGAGTAATCCACTTTAAACCACTTTTTGCTTAATTAAGTTATTTGTGTTCTTTACGCGTTTTCCGCAGTACTGTTACAGAAAACATTGAGGCATTCACACCAGTCCCTGACCTCAAATGAACCTACAGTGTAATGTCCCTATCAAAATTACACACACTTGAGATACATTGGGTGGAAACCAGAAAACCTGGTTTTGAGTTGTGAGACTTGTACAAGTACAAAAAAATAACGGAAGAACGTGCAGATGTTTCCTTTGTGGGTATTGGACCCAGGACCCAAGAAATGTTACCAAGATCCATGTTAACAGAATGCTATGCATTAGGGGGCATTTCAAGTCTTTGAAGCTACGCTTTAAATTGTAAATAAAGTTCTCATTTGCATTTCAGGGTCTGTGCAAGTTTGTTGAGCAGGGGCTAGTATCTGGTGTGGGGAGCACATGATCATTGCAATGGATGTTCCCATTTGTTGTACTATGCTTTTATACATCCACTAACTTTATTTTTATGTAAAGCACAGAGGCAAAATAAGGCCCAGGGGTTGGATCCGGCCTGTTTAGCTTTTTTTTCATCCCTTTGTCACCTTGTTGAAAGATGCTCCATTCCGCTTGTTCTCTGCAATGCATGCACATAATGCCTAGAGGTTTCTTAATGTTGCCTTGGGGACAATACAGTGGGGTGATCATGACACTGTGGGTGCATCCTCATGGTGACAACAGGATGTCTCATTTTCTTTAAAAAACAGGAAATATAAAAAGATAACAACGTCCCTGTCACGCGTTGCCTATTACACATCACCGTTATCATTAGTGATGCTGGTGATGCATGGAATTGGCACCTCTATGTGGGCTCTTGGTCCGACCCTTTTATCAAATTTAAGAAGCCAATGTGGCCCAAGAGTCAAAAAGTTTGCCCAACCCTGGTATAGCACATTTTATCCTCTTACTATTGTTTAATCAGACAAAGTGGTTACAAGGCTCTTTATCAAGACACAAACATTTCCTGTGTAGTTTAGTACTGATCTGTTCTCGTCATCTTGGTGGCTACAAGTTTGCAAATTCCATTTTGCTTGAGCATGCTGTTATATAGGCTGTAAGCATGAAAATCTCTTTCTATATTCCCCATTATCTTCCTTAAGCTCAGAGTCAGAGAACTGGAGTAGCATTGTTGGCTCCAGTTCTGTGAGTTGTGTTTTCTATATGGTAGACTCCTGATTGCATCAAAGGGGTTGTGTCACACCAGCACTTTGTACTGGATACAGATCAAGATTTTTTCTCTGATTACAGTATAGTCGGCCAAAGACGGTTTGATATTTCCATTCCACCGACGAATTGATTGTTTGAAAATCAATTATTTTCTTCCTAAATTGATCAACCACAAGTGATGGGAATGGAACATTAAGTGAATTGGGCACTTGTACATTCTGACGGGTATCTGGTGGGTTTTCTTAAGCTAGCCAAGAGCGTATAATTTTTTGCCTGATCGACCAACTCGATCAGGATGTTCGATATTTTGATTGGTTCTCGATTTTCGTACGATCCATTGCAAAATCAAGTTTTACATCGATCTAAAAAAAATATCAAACTGTGTATGGCCGCCTTTAGTATTTTCCATTTATATATGATAATACTATGGAGCATGCATACAGGCCTTAGGAAAGGAATTGATCACTTATTGGCTAATTAACATGGTCTTCTGGAAACATTGTGTTTCCAATGTCTGAACACCTGTCAAGCTTGACAAGGATGAATGTGGACATTCAGGATGAATATGGACGTTCAGGATGGCTATGGACTTCAGGATGAATATGGACGTTCATGATGGCTATGGACTTCAGGATGAATATGGACGTTCATGATGGCTATGGACGTTCAGGATGAATATGGACGTTCAGAATGAATATGGATGTTCAGGATGGCTATGGACTTCAGGATGGCTATGGACGTTCAGGATGGCTATGGACTTCAGGATGGCTATGGACGTTCAGGATGGCTATGGACGTTAAGAATGAATATGCATGTTCAGGATGGCTATGGACTTCAGGATGAATATGGATGTTCAGGATGGCTGTGGACGTTCAGGATGGCTATGGACGTTCAGGGTGATTATGGGCATTCAACTACCCTGAAAGTGCACAGGTGATAAAGCACTCTCTAGTTTCCAGGGATTGTTTGAGGGTCAGTGTTTGTAGGGTTTGCTGGAGTTGGGGTAATATTTGGAGTTAGGGATAGTTGGAGGTTAGGCAGGCATTTTATGCACCAAAACAACAGTTGACACGAACTAGGGGTCTCTCCACATTTGACTTCAACTGCTAGTAAATGTCAGAACTGTTGTTTATGTATTCTTGGAAGCATGCTCTTGTGGAAACTACCACTATTTGCACTTCATAGGAGAAAAGATGCACATAGAATGTGATATGTGTGACTGCGGAAGTATTGCCAGGATGCTTGTTCTTTTTATTTGCTGTGACGTGGGTTCTGCCTTTATATTCACTTGTCTGATCTTCTTTCACAGTAATGACATGAGCATGTTTGTGGTAGAGTGGAATTCTTCAAACTTCAGGCAGACTGCTTTCTCCAAGTAGACTGTGTTACTAATCATAAACCTACAGTAACATGTTATGCTCGCTGGCTGTATACAATCAGCCTTTGCTCTAGTGAGTCACACCAGTCACTTGTGTTCCCTAGTTAAGAATCTTTATATTCATGTCGAATTCACAAGGCATTCTGTCTAGTTTAAAAGCCAGCTAAATCCCCTGTAATATATTGGTGATGATGATATTAGATGTAATTTAAATTTATTTTTTTCCCTTTATTGTCACCCAGTGATACTGCCAATAGGTGATTACTGTCTATTACTATATTGTATAAATACAAGCATCATTTATGTATGTCATAGACCATAGACCATTTTTTGACTCGTGGATTCTCAAACTTGGCCGTACCAAGAGCCTGTCATGGCAAACCCACCATAGGTGTGTCAGTTGCATGCATCGCTAGCATCATTATGATGGCAGTAATGTGTGACAGGGACATTGTATCTTTTTAAATTGCCTGCACTTCAAATAAAATGCTCATTCCTAGAGACCTGTTGTCAGCATGAGGATGCACCCACAGTGTCATCATCATGCCACTGCATCGTCCCCAATGCATCGTTTGGACACCTCTAGGCATTATGTGCACTCATTGCAGAGAACAAGAGGAGGGGAGCATCTTTTCACCAAGGTTACAAAGGGCCGGAAAAGAAAGCAAAATGGTCCAGATCCGGCCCCCAGACCTTAGTCTGCCGACCCCTGTCATAGACTATACTGTGTAAATGTAGAATCTAGATAACAATTAAATTCATTTTATGTGTGATGTCACAGATTGTTGTATTACATGATTTTAGAATATTTTCCACGATATAATGTACCATTAACTGTGAATGCAGTCTTGTTGCAAAGTGTATGACTAGTCTGGAACATTGTGCTGGAACATCTTTCAGCATACTGAACACATCCCGACAATGTGATTTGAAATGGTCAGATCCTTCAAAGCTTTACCTGATCATTCCAGGTTTCTTCATTGGTTTTTAGTGCTTTGTAGAAGCTCAGGTGTTGCCATATAGATGTTTCAATCCTTCCCTGAGCCTTGTTTATTACAATTGAATGGGCGTAGAAGACCAAACGTACTGTTGGGTACATTCACTTGACTTCCTGTCCCAGGAATACCACAGTGAGTTAAGCCCCCCATACACCTTTAGATTCCTCCATACAACTTTCATGAGACCTACCAACAACTATGTAGTATAGTGACCTCCCTGATAGAATACATAGTGATTGGAAGGTGTAGAAAGGTCCTCCTATTACATGGTTTTGGTAGAAGAAAAGTTGGTTGTACAGAAGTTGCATGGTAATTGTATGTGGTGTATGGGGGCCTTTATTCAAGTCTTTCATAAATGGACTGCATTTTTTGTAAATTTAATAGGCCAAAAGCTATTGAATTTGAGGGTAGAAAAGGTTTTTGAAGAGCACTCATAAATTCCTAATCTGACCATGTATACCTTTCTAAAGTCATTGGAATCTGCTCATTACAGTGATCATCTAACAGAAGGGGATATGAAGGGATAAGGCATAGGGGTTTTGGCGTGTTATCCAGCAGTTATGATTGGTTGGTAGACTTGGGAAATTGTGAATGGTATAACCTGCTGGCTACATCTAAAATATTTAAATGTTTACTCTGGAGAGGACCTTCTAACACTGTGTACAATCAAATTGTCCAACTGAAATATATCTTCCATGACGTACCTGTATTGGGTACCAGATAAATCAGTAATGTAATGTGCATGCTATAAAACAACTATGCACTATAAATAGAGATTCATTTATGTATAGAAGATTCTACTCAGATTATTCTTGCTTCTTGTGGTTTCATGTGTATTAAGTTCAATAGTCACTTGTTTATTGCTAACATTATTCATCCTACATTTCTTTCCATTGTTTAACATTCAACCAATATATTGTTCAGTTTATGTATGCAGACATCCCTATAGCATAGAAATGTCTTCAGTAAAATGAGGCCACTTTAATTGTAATAACCCCTAGTTTAATGTTTCCTCATCTCATGTTTCCTCATCTACTAAACTTGCTGGAGATGTAGAGAATGGTTGGGGGTACACTACAAAAAAAAGGATGACTCTAATGCCTGCCATACACACCCCGATGGTGTGCAGGCAGACTAGTCCCGATGTGCACCGAGATTCAAACGTGATGACATCACCCCGGTGCATTATGGGTCCCCTTCAGTTGGCGGCACCCTTTGTGTGCCGGCCATAAGCTGCAATGAAGACGCCGTCTTCATTGAAGCTTATGACATCGGCTTGTGCCGGCCAGAGATTATCGGACATGTCCGTTCTCTGGCATGTCCGTTCTCTGGCATGTGGGCACATGCCGATTAGCGGCTGATGTTTAACCTGACCGACGGCGTGAGTGCGCACGCCCGTCGGTCAGATTAAAAATCGGCCGCTTATCGGCATGTGTATGGCTAGCATAACACAAATAGTGTTTGCATTAAATGACGTTTGTGTTAGAGTCCTAGTTTTTCCCTCCAATGTTCCCACAGCCCTTCTCTACATCGCCAGCAATTTTGCTGATGATACCATATTCAGGGGCTTTGCAATCAGCTCACAAAGTCAGCTAGTCGAAAAATTCGACCATCTCTAATCAGCACTAGTGAATAGCATAATATTCAAAGCCTAAATAAGAAAGGCATAGCACTTGTTTATACCTATCCTAAAAGAGATACAAAACAGAGTGCAAATATTAAGCAAATGAAAGGGTTAATCTCCTGGGCGGTTTGCCTGAACTCAGTTCGGGCGCAGTTTGATCGCTGATAAAACTGCGCCCGTGCCGGGATCGGGCACACCCGCCGCCTCTCCATGTGCCTTTCCGGCCCAGTGTCTTCGGCATCATCTGTGATGCCGAAGGGGGCGGGGGTTTGCGTCATAGACCTCCATGTTAATGGAGGGGGCGGTTCTCTCCTCCCCACACACCGCCGGCGTCTATTTGACACTGGCGATGTGTAGCGGGCTGGGCAGAGAGCCAGCAATCACGGCGGAGTACAGTGTACTCTGCCGCGATTGTGGGGGAAACGGCTTTTCGTGCCATTAAAAATGGCGCGAAAAGACCGTAGCGCCCAGAGAGTTAAATCTATTCTATTATAAGTGGGTAACAGATCTTTCATTGACTCTAACTTTAAATGCTAGGCCTGTTTGCCTTGGAACAAATAAAACTTTATTGTAAATACTGTCAAAATTTTGACATTTGTATGCAAATTGCGGAGCCAATCATGTACAACTGTTAATGCGCTTTTTTCGCTTAGTTTCGATCTTGATTTAATTTGCATGCATTTGAAATTTCAGGATCTCATCAACCATTTTAGCTCAGCTTCCAAACTTAAGCCCCCCATATACCTTTACTTCATACAATTCCCTTCCTAGATCTACCAACAACTATGTAGTGCCGGGTCCTCCCTGATAGAATACATAGTGATTAGAAGGATTTAAAATGTTCTCATGTTACATGGTTGTGGTAGAACGAAAGTTGATTGTACAGAAATTGTATGGTAATATTGTAATGTATATAGTGACCTTAAATGCTGTGTATGTATTGCCACAATGAAGTATTGAATGAACATGTCAGACATGAAGTGGCCACTCACAGACCGCTGGAGTATAAAATACTATCCAACATTATTCAATTTCTGCTTATAATGTCCAAATGGCCTCCTGAGTGGATTAACCTTGATTATCATGTGTATAAATATAACTACCTGCTGACTTTTTTTTTTTTACATTGGGTTTTCAGTAGTAAAAAGCAGCAAGGAAGATGTTCCAGAACGATGCTCCAGGATCACCAGATCACTAACAAAAGATTATGGTGCATCGATGCTCTTTATTAATGTCTGATTAAAAACACAAGGTGCTGAGCACGTAGGCTGTGTTTGTCATCTGAAAGATTGTTTTTAGTGTTATTTGAATTTATCTTTAAAGCTGAAGTTCCAGCAAACAGCTTAATACACCAACCAAATACATACAAGGAAGCTTTGTATTTCCATTTATACAACTCTACCATACAGATCAGCCTTCACTGGCAGTGGTAGAGACTTGCTTCTTATTCTTACTAAAGCTGGCCATAGACGTATCGATCTATGGCCGGCTTTTAGAAGACTCCTCACAGCGTCGCCACGCTGTGAGGAGTCGGCTACAGAACTGACAGGAATCATGTGTGTTCCACTAACAGACGCGATTCCTGTCAGATGGTAGCCAATTAACTTGGAGGGGGAGGACACTCCCCCTCAGAGTTAACTGCCTGCAGCAGGATCGGAGGATCGGGCACAAAAACAACCAGCAGGACGGATCCGACCTGCTGGCTCTTTTGGTCAGATCCTCAAGGTGGGCTCCCCTGTAATTGCGGGCGACCGACTTTTATGTGTTCGGCGGGAGCGAGCACGCCCCCAACTATGGCCGTGAGGGGGCTATGGGGGGCTTAACCTATCTACTTCCCACTATAGTTCTGTGACTATATAAAGAGAAAGAGATGTAGCAAATAAGCTTACAACTAACCATTGTGTTCCTGTTTAGAACATTGGTTTAGAATTGGTGACTTAATGCTGCACTGTAGTATGGCATGGGCACAGCCTAATAAGTTATCTTACATTGAAAGCCAGCTTAAAAAGCTTTATGAGCTTTTTGGTTGTCAATGTAAGGTCAATAAAGCGGATGTAAACTCAATATGTAAAAATGACATTTGCAAAGTTATAGTTTGACTTACCTCTGAGCTATTGTATGTGTAATTGTATGAGCGATTCCATATTTATTTGCTAGGCTTCTGAGGGTTAACTCCGGGTGCAATATTGTGGGTGGCCACTGGGGGCATTCAATGGTTTTCTATGGGAATTTTCCTCAATATACTTTGAATGGAGTGCTGAGATGACAGAATTACCCAACAAACACTGCGCTCAGAAATCTCAGTGGCGTTGGCTTGACCAGGAAGTGAGGGGATGCTACGAGGGATCTTCTTAAATTACTCATTGCATGTTTTTTTTTTTAATGCTTTCCATTCTATAATCTGCACTTCTAGTACCATTCATTTAACGATGTTCTGGTGGTAGCTCCGCTTTAAGGCCCTACCTACACTTGTCTATGATGCCTAACCCACTGGTTGCCCACAAATTGTCTGAGTCTTAGGGTGTGTTAATTGTGTGTAACTCTGGTGTGTCCATTGGATGGCAACACCAGCAATAACAAAATTAAAAAAATCATGGATGGGTTTTCGCAAAGTAAAAAAAATGAGGTTTGCACCACAGTGTATATGGCCTCATCTCATAACATATCGAAATCCCACAAGAAGATCTGGTGGTGGACCAGATCCCAATAATGGGGTGGCTAAGCCCCAGGGGCTTAGCCACCCCATTATTGAGATCTGGCCCACCACCAGATCTTCTTGTGGGATTTCAACCAGCAATAACAATGCGAGGCCTTGAGTTGTCATTGGCACGATGTGGCACATTGTGTACGCGGCACCTAATAGGGAAACGTTAACTTTTATCTCATGTGTTTATGACAGAATACACATTTCATCATTGAAAAGCAACACTCTGTATAGGTAGGCACCATTCATCATTCAAAACTGCAAAACTTTACATTGTTAATGTTGCGTTAAGAAGGAGAATCAAAACAAGCTATTGATGAACAGTTAAGCTGGACATACACCTCAAGATCTCTCTGTCAGATATCCTTTAGATCTACCAACAACTATGTAGTATAGGGTCCTCTGCGATTGAACACAGGTAGACTTGATGGTTTAGAACAGTGATGGGCAACTGAGTTGATATGGAGGGCCACAAGTGCGGCCCTTAGGCATCACTAAAGGGCCGCACATAACATCAATCTAGACTCCCCCACTGTCGACATATCTCAGCAGCCAGTGGACCAGCTCCCGACAGGCAGTCAAAACCCGACAGCACCCACCTCCTGCCCTGGGCTCAGGGCTCAGATGTAGACCTGGTTTCCCCGATCAACATTGACAATTTTACTGATGTAGGATCGCCAAAGTTGATTAAGAAAGCTGGGTCAGCATGTGACCACTTTACAGGTGAGTTGCTATGCCCTATGCTCTAACAGTTAGGTTTTCGGGGCCACATGTGAAGGACCAAGAGGACCGTCAAATAATGCCCAAAGGGCCGCATGGGGTCCCCGGGCTGCAGGTTGGGCATCTAGGGTTTAGAAAGTCCCTCATATTTCATGGTTTTGGTAAAACAAAAGAAAATCAGAAAATTTGGTAAAACAAAAGAAAAGTCTTTAGTATTCGCCAGCTGGATTTTTATCCATTCAAAGTTTACCTTCTATGGTTGTTGGTGCCATGTAAACTATACAGTGACTTCATCAGCTAACAGATTTGTTTACAAAGAAATCTGGTACCATATGTAATGATTTATATAATATAATAATAACAACAGCTCTAGCATACGTTAGTTAATATTGGAAGACAAGTATTCAATAGTGGTGCGGAGCGATAGGCTTAAGTCATGAAATGTTAGTAAAGAAAACTGTACGTCAATGTTTTTGCTCCTCGCCCTGAGGTATACTCCTGTCATATGCTAATCATGTAGAAGTTGAGTTGGGTTAAGTAGTAAGAGCATTTGACATGATGAGCACAAAGGCCAAGAATGCTGTATACACAGAGGAAACAAAGTGAATGTTATGAAATGAATATAGTATCACTGTATTACAGCAGGAAATGGCACTAGATGAGCAGCACAATTACAAAAGCTGTTACTAACTGTTCAAATGTAGAGGTATGGTAGATGACATTTCAAATGCGTGCTCACTTGGTGGGCAGCAGGAAATCATATAATGTTTTAGGATCATCATTAAAATAATATGCAACATAATAGGCAAAGTTCAAACAATATCTTATTCTCAATTACTATATTTTCTTAGAATTCTGAAAGACAATATTTTACTAGTAGATTCTTGTATATGGTCTTATCTAAAAAGTGAGACATGTGCTAAGCATGGACCAGTGGTTCCCAAACTGGGGTGGTGCGAAGGTATTCCAGGGGGGGGGGGGGCGTTGGCCCTCCTTCTTAACCTGTGTTTGAATAGGGAAGGGGGGGGGGGCTCGATAATGTTCCTAAATAGAAAAGGGGGGCCCTGCAAGGAAAGTTTGGGAACCACTGGCATAGACTATGCCAGGTGTAGGCAAGCTAAAGCCCATTTGAGCTCCGTTTGGCACCTCTAATACCTAGAGGTGTCCAAACATTGCCTTGGGGACGATGCAGTGTTGTGATCATGTGATGACACTGCGGACACGTCATCATGGCAGCAACATGCAGCTTACACATCACAGCCATCATTAGTGATGCTGGCGATGCATGGAATTGGCACACCTATGGCTGGTGGGCCATTACAGGCTCTTGGTCTGGCCCTAGACTAAAATATTTTGATCCGATCCCATTAGTTCGGCTGGGGACAGCTGCCCCCAGCACACAAAGGGTCATCACGCAGGCCCGCTAGGTCGGGTCGGGGATCGACGGTAAATGGTCCAGTCTATTTCCAGCTTAATGGTTTAAAGACTTAGGTCCCCCATACATAGCTAGTTCTGCGGGGTGATCGATCGACGTGCACGTTCACAGCTTTCGAACAGGCGAAATTCAACTGTGGATCGGAGCTGCCCACCTTGAGCAACTGGTAGCTCCGAACATGTCTGTTTCTCTTTGGTTGAAGACCATTGAGACCAAGTTGCCTATCCAAAGTATTGTACAGGAATCAATGTGTACTACCGGTGCGCAGCAATTTCCTGTCAGATCGATGGACGCCATCATGCTTCAGTCGAACGTTCAACCAATCAGCCAGAGATCTTTATTTAATATTATCAGTGTGGAGAGAATAGTCACTTTTAGTTTTAGAAGAATTCCTGTACTCTTTTGTGTGACAATTACAAATATATGGATGGGAGTCAAAAGAGCTGGAAATGTTTAGTGCTAATAATAATAATAATGATATTATTAAATAAAGATCTGTGGCCAATTGGTCAGGTGTTCGACCGAAGCATGATGACGTCCATCGATCTGACAGGCCCCCGCGGATCTAGCCATGTATGGGGGACCTGTAGACACAGGTCAGTGCAGTAGGTAATCGGTATAACACTTAGTAATGTATTACTCTCCAGTCCTTAGATCTGATTTTTTATGAGGTAAGTGATCTGTTTTGCTCTAGAAGTTAGTTAGCCCTCGTTCCTATACTTTGTAACTAGAGTGTTTAAATCAACAGGCATTAGTTCTAAGCAAGGAATAAAGAACCTCGCAGCTGGCTGGCTTCCTATCTGTAATAGTCAAGCTGTTTCTAATATTGGCCACGTTTCTAGGAGTATTAACTTGAGCAATACAATAACATCGTGAAATTGTTTTGTATGTCACCAACATACTTATGTGCTTTTTGTAAGTATGAGACCACAGGCTATTTAAATTAACGTGAAGAAAAGCATTTAACATGCACACTTCTTGTTCACCCACCTCTTTCTTATTACTTGCTGTGATAATTACGTATAGTGTTTTAGCATATTTTTTAAATAGAAATTAACCCTTCAAGAATCTTAGCGGCATAAAGCAGTGAGGTTCACTATATTGCTGTGCAGCATGTTCAGTCTCGTACACAAAGGTCTTGCCATAGTTTGTATTTAGCAGTATCACAATTATTTTTTTTGCTTTGCTTAATGAGCTCTGTGATTGGAAGAGAAGGTCATGTGACCTACTCTAATCTAGGATGATGAAATATATACAGTGAGTGCAGATGTATTTATTACACTCAAACCCAATCATTATTTTAGTTTTTAAACTGTTATATATTAATGTAATTTACTTTTTTTATCTGAAGCTTTCATTAGAAGGAAACTTGGTAATGGTGCTTTAAGCCCCCCATACGGTCAATGCCCGTGAAATGGGCTCGAGGAGCCCTCGAGCGCAGCCTGATGACATCATCATGTTTAATCTTCCACGATTGAACGGCGAATCGAGACGCAGCACTGTTGATCCCGTTTGATACTTTGGATAGGGACACTTGGTTTAACAGGGTTAACCAACCAGTCAAAAAAGAACAAGGACAGAGGCGCACAACCTAGTACAACAGATGGTTAAAAAATGTGGAAA
>CM070032.1:174237253-174306964 GCA_036250615.1 Ptychadena robeensis
CTATAGCTGTGTAATCACTGCTGAAGGTTGTGCGCAACTACCCATTATCTTTCTTAACCAACCAGTGCCCGCTTGAATATTTATATCGATTTGAGCAAATCAAAAGCGCATGGCGATCGATTGTCCTTGAATCAATAAAAAAATAGAGCCGCGTAAGCTGTGTCACCCTATCACATGCACACTCTGGTGGTAACAACAGTCACAGTATTCACTGTAAGGAAGTCGGTCCACGTCAATCTGCAGTTGAGGCTGAACTTGATCTAGCAAAACAGGTGTGACAAACTCTGGCCCAGGGGCCAAATCTGGCCTGCAGTGTAATATTATTTGGCCTGTGAGATAGTTTTCTAAAGTATAATTTAAGAAATTAATATCAATGGTTTATCCTTAATTTGACCTTTGATATTATATGTGTAATAGCATAACACTTTGCTTGTTCCAGATTCCCTAGTGGTATGCTAGGAAAAAGAGTACTCTGCTTTAATTTTCCACCCTCCCACTTCACATTGACACCAGGGATGTGAGGAAGAAAAGCAACATAGTCTGATTAACATGCAGTTCAATGGAGCCCTACCCTCTTTGACACCAGAGAGGCTTGCCAGGGTTTGGTAAGTATCCCTGTGTGAGTTTGTTTTGTAAGCAATCTCCAATTTGTGAAAAGATTCATCCTTATATCTGATTAGAAAGTGAACTTCCATAATTGTAGAAATTTTTTCAATAAATATAAAAGTTGGCCCTTTGACTTAAAGTTGGTAGTTTTAGCCTACTTGGTTTGACACTCTACTTAATAGTGCAGATCTGTGTTTTTTGTGTGCATATAATAATATTTAGGAAGCAAAAGACACAAGTTGATTTTGGTTTTCTTATACCAAAGACATGTGACTTACTTATTAGCGTGGAGATAGGAAGAAAATAAACAGGGGTTGTGAGTGTGATGGCGAACCAGCAGAAGACAATAGCAGTATTACATCGGCTGATGAGATATTTTGTGCTCAGACTTCATTGCAGGGAAGGTATGCCAGCTTGCTAGGCAGTAAAGCTAACAATGAGGGCAGAGAGAGGCTTAGCTGACTTGTACGGGAGGAGGAGAGTTGTGTAGGTTAGAGATGGAATTTAATGGGAAGTCAGCCAAGAGATCTGAGACAGAGAGAGGCGGGGACACATCTCCAGGAGAGATTTATAATTGCATAGTCACAAGCGTATTTTATAGAAACGGCTTTAAAGACAGCTGTAGCTGAAAATATTGTCCACAGACACTTTGACAGGGACACATAACTGCTAGACTAATGCCAGTCATTTTGCCTACATGCATTATATTTCACTGTACTGACATACAATATTATGGAAATAGAGGTGGATTTTGGCGAGCCAACTCCAGCACTAAACTTTCTCCTAATTGATGGCATAAGATTCCCTAGAGACGTGTAAACTTGAACACTAGCTGACAGTGTGTTAGCTAAAAATTTCAGGAATCATGGAGAGGAGACTTGTGGTGGAGTGCGTTGAGGTAGCACATAAATGTGTATAGCATACGTACACAATTTAGGGATAGTATTCTGTGTGTAAAGCTAGGAGCACACAGATTGATATTCGCTGCTGCCCGACATGGAAGGAGCTGAAGGCACAGCACTGCTGTGTCTTCAGCTCCGACGATGCTTTGCATGGAGAACCTGCGGTCCCCATGCCAAGCAATGGACATTGACCGTGGTTTACAGTCATGTCCGATATCCCTGTTTTCGGACATGGCTGGAAACAGGGATAGCTGCAGTAGGTATGTGCCAGATAGATGGCCGTGAGTGTGCACGGTGCTGGAATGGCCATCGATGTGGTCCATATCTATGCGTGTGTTCTCAGCTTAAGGGTTGTGATGGAAGTAGAGAATGGAATTATTACTGAAGGTGTCAATAAGGGAAGAAAGAATACATGGTAAAACAACACGTTGGAAGTAATCATTGAAATCTGTACCATTTTTAAGACACTGTAGTCATAAGATTTTTGGTGCAATTTGTTGAAATGACTATTGTACTGGTTGCTGGTGTCCTTGCTGGAGGCTGGAAGCTAAGCTGTTCCTCTACCAAGATGGCCACCTCTGTGGAGACAAAAAGTAGAGCAAAGCATTTATAGGTCAGTACAAGGCAAAGATAAATTGATGGGAGGTAACTGGAAATACTGGTGACTTTTCTGAGCAAGCCTTTCTATGTTATAGTGAACAGACAGCCATTCACTTCTAAAGAGTTCTAATTGCCTGGATGTAAACGAATCTTTTGCATTTCAGTTTCAGTATGAAGATTAAAACCAGTATTTTCATGACCAGGTCTGTTTTTATCAGCCAACATAATCTCAAAGTGATAGGTCTGTAAAAGAGGTCACATGACTCGTTATATTTCTTTCTACATAAGCAGAAGTAGGAATGCACATATGTTACCCAAATAGGTAAAGCTGGACATACACGGCTGGTTTTGTAACAGATTTGAGCACAATCGAGCGTCATGCACATTCACGGGTCTTGATTGTGCTCACATCTGTCAAAACATCGAGCCATGTGTGCTCTCCCCCTCGGTCGAACAAGTTTCCAACATATTGGAAAACCTTGTTCGATTTCCATCCAAAGTATCTGATGGGCTGGCAGCTGCAGAAGTGCTGTGGCTCGATATTGGGCCAGCTCGCCGCGGTTAGTATCATAGTACAGGTAACACACATATAGTGTCACACAACAGCAACCTATTGCATATGATTGGTGTATGATACCTTACTTTGATACTTACCACATTGGTGCGAGGAAATACCTTAAGCTGGCCATAGACACTTAGATTTCCCCAAGATCAATTTGTGAAACGATCGTGATGTGCAATTGCGGCTTCGATTCAGAGTCGTACATCGATCGAAAAGTGCACCATGTTCGGGATACAATTTATGTGCCCGATCGTTCGGTGACGTAACTAAAGATCGGCTACACAAAAAAATGCCGATCGGAAATGATGGAAGCGGGATGAGGCCTGCCTGGGTCAATCCAAAGGGTAGATCTTAAGGTCTCCAATAACATTCTACGGTTAGCAATAGATCAACCAAAAAACGGACATGTCTGATCATCGATTTGTGAAGATGGATTACTATGATCGATTATGGGGATCAATCATTCAGAAATAGTATGAAAAATCAAAGTGTCTATGGCCCAGGTGCCCAACCTGCATCCCTTTGCGCGTTACTTGGCGGCCCCCGAAACTTCTGTTAATGCATAGGAACTCACCTGTCCTCATCCAAGATCTTCTTTGGGAGGGAAGAGGAGGAGAGGGACTTGCTCTGGCTGAGCACATGTAAGCCAATCAGCAACCCAGACAGTGCCTGAGCAAGTACCTCTCTTACACTTCCTGCTCTAAGCATATCCCGTTCTAAGAAGATGAGTACCTATGCTCCCACTATTCCACCAATGAACAGGGATTATTGTATGTGGCACATAACCTCAGAATAGGGGCACCTAACCTTTGAATCTAAGGTTATGGGCCCCATAGATATCATCAAAGGCTTTGATGATATCTATAAGGGACATAACCTTTGAGGACATATATGACACAATTGTGCATTACCATACTACAGTGTTCCCTTATGCTTGAAGTATCATTAAAAACAAGTTTTGTTATTTACAAATGATGAATAATGTCTTCTAGCTCTACCTGCTGTCATTTCTTCATTATAAAATGCTTCTAAAAGTCAGTATACATTAAAAAAAAGTTATGTGCGGCCCTTTAGTTATGCTGAGGGCTGCACTTATGGCCCTCCATATCAACTCAGTAGCCCACCACTGGTCTATGGCCAGCTATAGATATCTTGGTGGCATGTTCATAATTCATACATTGCACGTGGCGCATTTACACACATTACTCCACAATGTGAGGTCATGCAAACCACAGTTTTAGCGCCTTTTACAAGGTTTGTCACACTGCGAAACCATATAACACTACCAAAATGTAAAACGGAATTGTAAATATACCATTTATATTGCACTAATCTGATTTTATTTTTCTGCATTTGTTTTTTTTTTTAATGATTTTTTAAACTTGTACACAGAGTGGCACGAGTTTTTTTTGTAATTGCCATGAAATGAAAGCGCGGTAGACTGCTAAGTAATATTTATCACAATTTTATTAACGGTCTCTTGAAGTCAAATTAGTTTTTCAAGCTTAATTGGTTGCCCAGTTGTATTTGGTTGCCTTTGTTAGGTGTGCACCACTTCTCTGCACATTACAATTAATTCATTTTCCTCCAAATGCATCCTTTTAACTAATTTGCAGCAAATATAGGTAATCCTTGGTTTATTTGGTTTAATATTGATAATCTACTCAAGTATATGTTTTCCCTTAGCTTCCTGCATGTGTACGCCTTTGTTATGTTTAATATTGGGAATATATAGATTGTAAGCCCAATCGGGCAGGGTCCTCGTGTGTTATCTTGTGTTGCATCTCAACTCTGATTTACGTTGCCGTGTATTATGTTGGTGCTATATGAACAAAAGTTATTACAAAAAGTTAATAATATATTTGCATCAGATAATGTATATGTTCACATTATATTGCAGCATGAGCATACTCTTAACTGTATGTCCTCCCACATGTGGTTACGTTTTCTTACATTTAAATATATATATATATATATATATATATATATATATATATATATATATTGTCAGTGAGATTTCATGGACTTGTTCTCATCTAAGCAATGGATGTGATATTAGGCAGGACTGGAAGTTTTGGAGATTGTCTAATTGCTTTCTTGCCTTTGGTGCTCCATTATTTGGAAAACTCCACAGTTATGGCTACAGTCAATGTTATGATTTCAAATTTTCAAAAGCATGATTGGTAGATACCATTATGTGTAGTAAGATGATAAAAAACATATATATATTCCTTTTTCTTTTAGAGACAGAGTGCCCAAACTGAAACCCAAGACCCACTTATTTACCGTAAAGTGCCAACACACACACACACACACTACATACAGTGAGGTAAATAAGCATTTGATCCCCTGCTGATTTTGTATGATTGCCCTCTGACAAAGAAATCACCATCTATGGGAGGGTGAGGGGTACTGTATGCATTCGGAGGGAGAAGAGAATGGACAGCCCAGGGAGCCAACAAGCAGCTAGATTCTGCAGTTCGCTCCTTTCCCCCTTATCTCCCTTTCTGATGACTGACAGCTTGGGTGTTCACAGAGAGGGATATGAGTGCCACCTCTGGCACACGTTCCAGAGGTTCGCTACCACTTCTCTAGTAAATTCTGCTTATAATATACTTCAATAGAACAAGTTAGCTGTCTTACAAGTTAACTTTATTACAAATGATATGTAGCATTTACTTGATTTTGCATTAGGACTGACCTTCCGGAAAACAGTTAAATACACTAATAAGATTTAAGTGAAGGTTGTATCTTTCAAAGGACTATTCTGCTCCATCCATTTGTAATATTTTAACAGGCAGACAGTATTTTCTTCATTCTGTCCATAGCCTGTATAAAGAAAAAAGTTAAGTTTTCTCCCCACTCCTATACTTTGAGTGGACAGTCAAGGGTTATTGGTCTGCACGCAGTGCTATTGTATAGGACAGTGGTCCCCAAACTGGTGATCACTGAGGTTTTGCAGGGGGGTGCACCTAGGGGGCACCCATGGTGGCACTTGGAGCTCTCTGTTTGAGAATCAGACAGTAAGAGGGGAGAGAGCGATCTCTCCCCACTGTCAGTTCTATTCTCCCTCAGCTTATTGGCCACCCACCCCTACCACTGTCAGCCAATCAAAACAACCACGGGGGAACTAGCTGCAGACAATAGGTAGAGTCTCTATGTGAATGGTAAATATTTCTGTATGATTGGCCCTCATTCTCAACCTGTGTAGTTTGAATGGGGGGGGGGGTTGATAATGTTCCTATATAGAAATGGAGAGCCCTTTAGGGAAAGTTTAAGAACCACTGGTATAGGGGATAGAAAAAGACTGGTCCTTACTCAAATTCAAGTACTTATTCTGGTTGTGAATCAAAAACTGTATTGAACTATTCATGAATAACTAGCTGTGTTATTTTGTGTATTATGTATGTTGGTGGAGTTTAGCTTTAATGACACGAATACTGTATCGTAACAAGGTGCAGATATTGGGCAATCCTGTCTGTTGGAAAGCTTTTATGCCATGGCCTTTATTACATGACTGAATGACTGTCATGCCTGATTAAATAGACTCCTGTCTTGACAGCCATAACACGCAGTTAGTGCCTGGAACCCAGGAGGCACTGAGTGCAGGATGAACCCTGCCAGGCTGTATTTAGCCCATTCTCTAGTGTCACTTGTACATGCTGGATTGGTACTTGGCAAGTCGGTAACATTGATTAATCTATAGCGTACACAAGCTGCAGTGACATTGTTATCAGGCAGTGTTGATTGCTGCACAGCCTGTAGAAGAACAGCGATATATTGCATTAGATGTGACTGTGATGAATTGAAGCAGAACAAGGGTGGTTTTACTTCCCCTGACTGAACTGCTGACTAGTAAAAGGTGCAAGTCCTGTGTATCATTCAGCTGGCTGGATAAGAGGAAATAATGTAATTGCTGACATCACTTGTAATGGCTTCCAGCATTTCCATGCATCACTTAACCCAATGAGAGGTGAGAATGGGAAGAACAGTTGCAACCCCCCTCCATAGTATAGTCTGCACTTCAGTCACTACTCAACAACACATCTACAACTTGAGCTGCCATACGCCTTTAGATTGCTCTGTCAGATTTCCTTTAGATCGCTTATTTTACCAAAACCATGTAATATTAAAATAAGGGACATCCTAAACAATCAAGTCTATCTGTGCTCAATCACAGAGGGCCCAATACTACATAGTTGTTGGTAGATCTAAAGGATATCTGACAGAAAGATCTAAAAGGTGTATCTAAAAGGGCAGCTTTACAGTTAGATGGGAGCTACATGCTCCCATGGAAATCACCATAGTTTTATTTCTTCAATGTTCCTTTCCAAGATTTACTATCAAGCCTCAAGATTTAGGAAGCAAACTGTTTGTTTACTTTGGTTTGAGATGAGATCTCTTCCATAACTCCATGGGAGTTTTGAGTGACTCATATACATTCTTGTGCTTTCTTCTTTATAATATAAAGCAAATACAGTATCTAACAAAAGAATAAAGCAGGGATACACATATAGATATGGGCCAGTTTGGGTGCTTAGCCCATTCACAGCCATCTATCTTGCCCATATCTAATGCGGCCATCCCTGTTTTCGAGCGGGATTATCCCTGTTATCAGGGATATCGGACATGACCGTAAACCATGGGCATGTCACAGTCAACCGCGGGGTCTCCCGGCTGAGCTGGAGACACAGCAGTGCAGGTAACGATATTGAGCCGTGTGTTCCCTGCTTAAGAGTTGATTAAGTGTACATGCCAGAAACAAAAGCAAAGGTATCTAACCAATATGGTTGATTTCAATGGTAAGCTGCCAGGCTCACATGCACTGACTCTTTAGATATGGTTTGGTGTAGTTTTAGAATATATTAAAGCAGAACTAAACCTTTTCACCCAAGTTACTATGAAGGTGCAAGGGGTTAGCCATTTGGGCAGGAGGAAGTTAAGAACTGACATAATAACAATCCTGACAGATTTAAGCATGCCGATTTTACTATTTGGGGAAACCCTTAAGCTAGCCATACACGTGTCTGATTCCATGTCCAATCGATTCATCATCCGATCGATTCCGGCGATTCTGCCGGGAATCGCAGGTGTGATCAATCGGCCAATTAAGAGTATCCATCGCAGCATACCACCTTGTCCAACGGATTCCGGGACGGATCCGTGTCCGATTGTCCACCTCACAACTGGCAACTCCCCCTGATCCGGACAGAATCGCATGAGAAAGACCAACATGTTGGTTCTCCGCCGGATCCGATTCTGAGCCCCTGATCAATCGGACGTGATCGATCGGACCAGGTGGGCTGCATGCAATTCCGGCACGATCGTTTGGCGTGCACGCACCCGGAATCGATCGTGCCGGAATCCGGTGCGAATCCGACACGTGTATGGGGGCCTTTAAAGCAGTGGCTTTAGGAGTCAATGAAATGGCTAGTTTGAACTGGTAAATTGTATTTAAACATTTGTGCTAAGTCACTTCTAAAAAGTTGATGATCATATGCTGTTACTTCTATGAGGTACTGCATATAATCTATGATTGTTTTGTGTATTTATGTTGATAAAGCCTTATAGCTAAGGATTTCAATAATTTGACAGAAACACAGAGGAAAAGAAGTGTTTTCAACTGTGTACATGTACAATTTCTGCTAAAACATTAACTTTTCTGATCTGGACATCCAGATATATACTATGTATATGTGCATCCAAAAGTGAGTGCAGTGGTCAAACACAACCCCGATATTTGTATTACTCTGACTCCTAGCATGTGAATGCTAATTAGTCTAAATGTACTGTAAGGTACTATTTATACAGTAAGTAAAGCTAATGAACAATTCCTTGCTTAAACCCATATCAACTAATCTCAAGTGATATTCTCATGCCAGCTTCTAAAAGTTGAAATGTGGTTGAAGTATCATGGCCCATCATTGCTCTGTACACTTTCTATAAATAAATCCCTGTGTGTGTATTTTCAAGGTGGTAAAACTTCAATGGCCTGTGTTGTTATTTCTGATGTGCTGTGTGATTTGGACTTTGCTCACTGTAGGAAATGCAGTCAAGTGTATGACATGCGAAGTGCAGAGAAGTGCTTATAATGTTTTGCAAAGGAAGTATATCCAGGAGACATGGTCTGAACTTAATGGTACACAGCTTATTTAGCCAAACAAATAGTCACATTGGAGTTGGGTAATGTATTTGTTGAGAACTGATAGAGGCGATGTTTCCACAACAGCAGTCCTCCATCTGTTTGACCAAAGATTTTGAGGCACTTGGGGGTCATCTTTTAACTATGTGTCCTTAGCTTGTTACTTACACTTTTATATTATCTTTGGTCATATACATTCCTGGCCATAGTTAACCTATCGCTTATTCCAGAGACACTACAACAAATTTTTTGTACTTTATAGGCCATGTTACATAACCAGTGTAAGCTGGCTTTAGCTTTATCTGTGTGTATGTGAATTACACAGTGGTAGTTGGGTTGCATTGTCCAGTGTTTCCGTGTAAATTTGCCTCTTTAGGTCGCTCAATAGTTATTCTGTATTGACTATGGTACAGTATCATGTACTGCAGTTAACTCCTGTAAATCCAGTCAAATGATTCAGGTTCTTCTTTATACTATTTCTATAAATTTTGTATGGTTTGACAAGCAGATTACTCATTCTAAAACCCCGCTAATGTTTAACATATATATCGGTTGATCTGTTGAGTCGTATATACAAGGTTGGTCAGAATAATCAGCAATTCAAGAAAATTATAAATATATTAGATCACTTGAAGGGTAAGGGAGATCAGATAGTAAAGGGGGTTCCATAGTCAGGAAGGACCTAAGCATTTGGCCATAAACATACATGCTCCAGTGGAGCAAGGAAAAGAGCCTGAAGACAAGATATCATTACCTGAATCAGTGGTTCCCAAACTTTCCTTGCAGGCCCCCTTTTTCTACTTAGGAACATTTTCGTGCCCGCCCCTCCCATTCAAACACAGGTTCAGACTGAGGGCCCGCACCCCTCTGGAATACTTTTGCGACCCCCCCCCCCCCAGTTTGGGAACCACTGACTTGAATGGTGTCACATCAGGAGACCTTTCTCATGTCCACAGCAACATTGTGTTTTTTGCATTGATAAATGTAGCATTTTATAAATAGGAACAAAATTAAAGCTGCCCTGTACACACTTTCTGTCTTTTTTTTTCTTCTTCTTTTTCTTTGGTTAATGATTAGAGTCTTACCTATGGACATGAGCACATTGTAAAGCTGGCCATGAACAGTTTGATTTCCCCTTTAACAGCATTGGGGAAGTGTGAGGGATGGTTGTTAACATTAAGCTAGAACAGGAACATCGTCTGTCAACTGGAGAAGACTGAGGGTAAGAGTGGAGTTTCCCTTTAAATAATAAACTTTGTTTGCTCAGAAAAATAAAACAAATAAAACCATTACAATATGTCTGGTATAAATGAGCTGGTTTTGTGATTTAGTGGCACCAGGCTACAAAATATAATTTTGGAAAACTTGTTCAGATACAATCACATTCCAACAACCTGAAATCCATGTGAGTGGTTTGTTTTGTCATTTGCCTAGACTTCTTATTCTCTCCAGCCCTATGGCAGACAGCAAAGAGGTGGCACCACATGTGAAATTAGCACCATGGGCAAGAATAAATGACACATGATGTGATCTGCCACTAGTTAACACCATCCTTTTTCAGATTATTTTGTATGACATATGCCTAGTCTCCAATGCATTAAAATTCTAATAATGCTATGCAATGGACGCGTAAACAGAGGGGCATCATTGTCACTTCAAGACATGAACGTCAATGTCTACATGGTAAGATTGGAATGTGCAGAGATGCATTGGATGGGTCAAAAATGAAAAGCAATTTGCTCCATAGGGCTCAATGGTCCTTTTCCAGTTATGTTAGCACAGTGTTAACATTTTTAACATATGCCAAATGGACACTAGACCTTAAGCTGGCAAAAACACTTCATTTATTCCGTTAAATCACTACTCTGTTTCACCCTAGATCAGTGCTTCCCAAACTGGGGGGTGCGAAGAAATGCCGGGGGGGGGGGGGGCGCTGGTCCTCATTCTGAACCTGTATTTGAATGTGGAGGGGGGCTCAATATTGTTTCTATTAATAGAAAGGTAGGGTGGCAGCAAGAAAAGTTTGGGAACCACTGCCCTAGATGAAAAACCAGTAATTATTATTTTGTTATATAAAAGTTGAGTAAGCCAAAGGTTAATGGCAAGTGAACAAAAATGCCCAGATAAACTCACAACTAGGGCACCAGTGGCATGGGACTTTGTGCAAGTTCTTCCACATTTCATCCTGATCTTGGCACAACTGCCCGCAGTGTCTTTCACTGTCTGTAGGTTTAGCCTCCGGTGCATTTATATTTTCACTTGTGGTATGGATGGTGCCTTTAAAAACTACAGGAGGAAATACTATTCATTTAAACATCCTACAGATAGAGGACAATGGTATAACTGTAACCATGATGAAGCATACAGAAAAAAACCCAGACTGCACATGGGCACTGTCCATTCCTCAGCTAGTGGCTAGCTGTCCTGTGGTGTGCTCTCCCTCTCCCACAAAATGTGTCAGGGCAAGCATTGCTCAGACACCAAAGTAATGTGCTGCCATCAGCAAATTTGTATTCTGAGTTTCAGTCATGAGCTACTTATCCCAGCCGCTCGCTCAAGTAAATTTTTAACTGACCTAGTTTGCTTTCTCACCATAACAACATTGCAATACAAGCTTTGCCCTCTTGTAACCCAACCCATGAAATTCATTGCACATTCGCCACTCCTGCCCTCATGACGTGGGCCACTTTATGCCGTTAAACTTTGAGTTGCTGTAAAACGACTGCCTATTTTAGGCGATAAAGTAGTTAAAGCTATTTCCTTTTACTGCCTGTCGCTCCGTCTGGCACCAGGCCAGCAATCTGGTGTGTGAAACGCAGGCTAACCCTGTCAGTTTTACTGAGAGAAAACACCAGAATGCCGTTCACTGCTACCTTACTCTTCATTTCTGAAAACACAGCATTACTTTTAATGAAGTGCAACGTGTGAACAGTGTTTGTTTACGGATCCAACTATTCCATTTATTATAGTAGTTTAGCTAGTTTAGGTCAAGGGTATGATTTGTGTATTTTATAAATGGCTGTCTGCTGTTGTATCTTATTGGTTTCCCATATTACATTGCCATATGTTACAAACAATTAACTTACAATTACAGTTTATATATACAAGCTGTTATGATAATTTAAGGGACATGGAACCAGAACCTTTCGCCTTAACAGATACAGTAACTAAAGATTATAAAATGATGATTAGTTGCTGTGGTACAAGTTGTATCAAAACAGATTTTCGATTTTATTTTTCTAGTCGATGAATTCTTTTTAAAGCTGTTAAAGGGGTAAGGATAACAGAAATTGTATATGGTAACAAGCACTGAAAATGTTTCTGAGGCCTAGTCCCCACTGTCTTCTTTGAAGCCTCTGTAACCCACTCCTACAGTTTTCCATGAGGCATTCCATGGGTTTCCATGGTTGCTTCAGCTTTCTGTTAGGAATCTGAGCTCATACAAATGGCAGAGGATCATTTTGGGGTCTGGCTTGAGCCTTTATGTAAGCCTTAGTGCAGGTGGACCCAAGCAATGGCTGTTGCTAGGGAAAAACCTTTGTGATACATATGCTTACATATATCCCCCATTTTTGTTTCTATGAACTGACACCATCGCTTATCAGTTGTCTGCCCAATATTGTCATCAATATTATGGAGGCAATGTCAGCTTTTTAAATTACATCCCTGACACTGGGGATGTAAAGGGGGGAGAAGGGAGGCAGACTACATTGTAATCTGCTGTGATTGCCCATAACGCAAAAAAGGTGCACTATGGGAGCAAAGCCCAGGAGGTTAAACAAGCATATATATATATACACACATGCAATACACTCACAATTCCCCATGTATTATTAGTTAGAAGAGTATATATTTTGGAAAAGTCTTGTTAATCCTGCAACAAATCCAACAATCTATCTTTCTTCGCTCAACTGAGCTGAACACACTGCCCTACTACATTGAAAGTCAAAGTCATGTTGTCAGCTACAGAACACACCCTGTCTACATATCTTAATAATGATAAGGGGAATGTATGTACTAAATATGTTGTTTCTTATTTTGCCAGACATACACTTTATATTGTAATTATCCTTTGTAAAAAAACAAAAACACACTTGATGGTGTGGGTAACCGAGAAAGATATTTGCAGACACTCATTTTCATTGCATGATACAAGTTATTATTTGAGGGTAAAGCATAAGATGACAATACACGGTTACATTTTTCTGTTTGATTGACCTACAAAACGATTGTTGGAAAATCGATTCCTGATCGACCTAAAGTGATCCTAGCCGAACATAAATCGATCAAACTTTGATGGGACACGTACATTTCAGCTGATCGTTCAAGTATCTGATGAGTTTTCTTGCTGTTTTGATTTGTATCCGATTGTATTATGGAGCATGTACACAGGGCTTAGGAAAATATTGATCAGTTTTGACATTATGTGGTGGTAAAAAGAATTTTTTTTTTAAACAACCGACTAAAACATTTGTTTTTCAAGTTGTTTTAATTGAATAATGGAAAGCTTTAGTTGTCATGACAGGCAGGTTTGCTGTAGAGTATCCGCAACAATCAGCAAGTGCAGTGATGTTCAGAATTGCCGCTGGCTTGCCAGGTAAGTATTTCCAAGTGCAGTTCAGAGTTAGTTTGTTTTGGAAGAAAACAAACTACACTCTTGGTACCACGGAGGTACCAAGGAGGTTAATGGAACTCTGTTAGTGACAAAAGCTGTAGGTATGGCATCTGCTGAGTTGATTGCAAAGCCCCTAAACATGTCATCATCACCAAAATTGCTGGAGGTGTTGTGGAAACATTTGAAAAAATAATGTATTTGTGTTAGAGCAATACTTTTTTTTGTAGTACACCCTAAACCATTTTCTACATCTCCAGTAAGTTTAGTGATGATACCAGGCTCAAGGGCCTTTGCAATTAACGCGCAAGTGGTCGAAATGTGCAAAAAAAATTCGACCATTTCTAAACATCAGTAGAAAATTGTGGGATGCCTTGCTCCAATACACTATGATTGGCCTGTTGTTGTAGCATGTGTGATTAGCATTAAAATATTTCTTAGTGTTCCATTTTCAATAAAATTAAACACTGATTCCAGGAAAACATAATCTACCCTTTCAGTGTGGTTTCTACTACAACAGTTTACATATTTTTCTATAAGACACACCACACAGTTTTGGATAGAAAAACAGAAAGAAAAAATCAGACACAGCCATTCTTAAATAATGTGAATATACAGAATGTTTCAGCAAAGTTTGCAGATCTGGCCAATGCAGTATTTACTTTATATTCCTCCAGCCTAGCCAAAAGGCAAGTCTTGACACCAGCATGTGTTTATACACGATAGTACCCATTTTCTAAACACACTGCCCAACTTATGGAGAGACACATTTTACAATCTGGCATTAACCATTTACCCATGACCGGATTTACTTTTATGAGGAGAGGAGTCTATGTCACACAGGTTATTTATTGTAATGCAGAATGTTAATGCAAATACTCAACTCATGCTATGCAATGTCTCTCTATATGGTCAGTGAGTTCAGAGTTCTTCCTCTTAGCATGCCTTTTGGCTTGGCTGGAATGGAATACATTCCAGCCTCCTGGGATGCAGAGCTATTGCTCCCAGGTTGTTTGGAACTACAAAAATATTTTTACATATTTACACCATAAGGCGCACAGACATTTTCCCATTTCTTATAGTCGTAAAAAAAAATCTTTTTTATTTGCTATTTATTTACTGTATCCCTTGTTGTACACTTTGCTTCCCCTCAGCACATTCCTATTTTATTCCATTTATGTGAATGAGGCCTCAGCTTGCTCACATTACAGGGCTTTTGGCCCAGCACTGAAGTCATGACATCAGTGCCTCAGACCACAGGACTGAATGGATTGAAGAAAAGGCTATATTGGACCAAACTGAATGAGGAAGAAGCTGTAGGTGCAAGAAGGTAAATATTAGTAATTGTTATGTTTAGGTATAAATTCATTTCAACCTTTGTAGGGCATGACTAGCCCCACTTGAAAGGTAGTTTTTGAGCTACCCAAAGTTAGCCTTAGTCTAGTCCCTTAAAGAAAATCTACATCTCTCAGTTGAAATAGTGTCTCTTAATAGTTTTAATTGACCTGTATATGCTGTCATCTTCCTTGCTTCATTGCAGACATAACACATAATCACAACATGTTACATCCATGGGTGGTAAAAGTGACATAAAGCTTTGATGATGTTCCCAGCATGATCAAATTAAAAGCTCAAAGAAGCATAAAGTATGTGGTACATGGAAGGGTATATAGCTTGCAGTACTTTTTTTTTTTTTTTGCAAGTTTTGTTCTGTCATTGTGTAGCTGTTGATATGAATAAAAGAACATATGTATCAGCCACTTATAGGTTTAATCAACATGTTTAAAATGGATAAAACCAATGCAATTGAGATTCTGGGAAAATGAATCTTCGGTTTTATCCAGACACACAAAGCATGTTTTTCTCCTCATACTAAAATGAGAAGGCAATTCGGGCAACTAGTGAAACATATTCAAGAAAAGTTCAGCAACTCAAAACAAGTTGACTTACTGCTGATATGTTTTCCTTTCCTTTTTGTCCTTTGAGAACTGAACTCCTCAATATTCTTTTAGTTCAAAAGTCATGGGAGGTGTGGGGGAGAATATTCTAAAAATGTCCTGGAGTCCACTAAAGGAAGCATTAGAATGAGCATCTCTTTTAGTTTTTCTAAAAACACTAAAAGAGCAATTAGGTATTATCCATGAATATTATAAAAAGTTCAGAGTTCAAAAGTTCAAAGTTCACACTTTATTGGCTGTGGGGGTTCAGCCTCAAATCGGTGCATCCAAAAGTGGTACATGCACCAAATATGTCTCTTTATTTATTGCAAACAGTCCCAACAAAACTCGCCCTCGCAGGTGTTAATGGCAATCCAAACAAAAGTCAATCGAAAATACCAAGCCTCCTGGCTTTCAAATGTTTTACATAAAAGATTGTCCTTGTATTGGCATCTCAGCAGCAACAGGTACACACGGGTAGATCTGTAAGAAGATTTGAGTACAACCGAGCAACGTGCGCGGTCACAGTGCTTGATTGTACTCTAATCTGTTTACAAATCTACCTGTGTGTGCCTTCCTCGAGCGGGAACAATAGATCCCACTCACAGAAACTCGATTGAACGGGGTTCCAACATGTTAGAAAACCCCATTCAATCTCCATTACTTTGAATAGAGACGTGAGTCTACATGCAAAGTACTGGAGGAGCTGCTGCAGCCTGGACACCGCTGTCAGTGTCAAGGGGGCAGAGCCAGCACGTCTCTCTGAGGCTGTGTGACGCTGGCTGCCTTTCTTCCCAGCTCGCAGCCCGTTTGTGAGAGATTCACTCACAACACCAGACTGCAAGCTGGGGAGAACAGGTCCCCATTGATCCCCGATCAATCACAGCGTGGTGACGCAAATATACCCGTGTGTGCCCAGCTTAAGTCCCACACTCCCTGTCAGCCTCCATGTTTTTATTGCTCTAGCAACCACAGGCCTGGGCCCCACACTTCTTATGAGCCCCCTGCCTCCTAGTTGGTCAAAAGCCCACCATTTGTCTCCTATCTGGTCAGGAGCCCTGGCACACTAAACATACTGAAAAAATTTATTATAGGTTATCTATCGTACTGTAGCATTCACACGTAAAATAGAATTTTGTTACTGGAGGGTCAACAATTATTTATTGGATCCAAATAAATATTGTATAGCAAGCTTGGATTGTCACATGACTGTTTTAAAAAGAGAAGACATCTATATTACACACTTTCATTTTCACGGTCTGGTGTTAAAGTAAAATAATAGTGTTAACACTACATAAATACATCTAAAGTGCTATTTCTGCTTACTTCTGTGTGGTGGCACCATGTCTGAGTGTTATCTAAATCAGTGGCATCCATCCGGCATTCTACTACCACCTCTTGAAGTTTGTGCCTACTATAGCTGCAGCTGACACCATGTACCCCTATCAGATAAACATGATATTTTTACTGTTTCCATATTTCAATATAAACATCAGCCAGTTCACATTGTACTGCATTCCCAGTAATTATACAAATAACAAGGCAGACACAATTCCCTTTCATTGTGTTTCCAAACAGCTTTATGTTTTTCTGCCAAGGCTGCCTGTAAATTAAAACAGTTTTCTTCATATGTTTGAATGTGAATCTACATTTAAGATTTGTTTGATGAGTTGTTTGATTCCCTTCCTATCCTCTTTTATTATTCACAACCTCCATGACAAGTTTATCTTTAATAGTGTATATTGAACATTGCAGATCCTGCTTATGGTCTCATGTTTGTAAAGTGAATCCAAATCTCTGATTTTCTACAACAAAGACTTCAGATTAAAGTGTAAAGCCGGCCATAGCTGCTTCGATCCGTGGCTGATTTCATGGCATATCGACTGCCATGCATACTCACGTCAATCCATTAGGCAAAATGTGCCCGCGGATCGAAGCCGCCCACCTGGAGCGATGATCCTGGGCACTCCAAAGATCGATCAGCCAAAGAACGGACCGGCATCTACATCCTAAGTATATGTCGGCTCACAAAGGGTGCGTGACGATTCTCAGAACGACCAGCCATGTGTGATGATGTCATCACGTGCAGTTGATCGGCCGCGCATCGTGCCGTCTATGGCCAGTGTTGTTCAAAGTTCACCTTTTGGATAGATGTTGGTGGGTTAAAGGAAACATTATTTAAAAGAGAACTAAAGAAAGTAACTATAGAGATTGAGGATGAAATTTAAAGGGTACTGTACCATGTTGATTTCAGAAATGCTAATTTACTGATTTAAACTACCACATCTATAAACTTTTTTTACTGTAAGATTGCCAACACTTTTTTGTTCTTCATTTTCTGCAGGCAGGGCTATGTACCTAAACACCTGGCACCCAACTACCATATCAACAACAAACAAAAGATTACTTGTAAAATCTGGTATCAAAATGAATTATATTAGTCCAATTACATATATATAATTGTTATATATTAAGTTTTAATCAGAATAAAAAGAATATTGTTTACTTTCATGTAATCATTAAATCACTAAACCCTTTGACTCCATCATTTGAGTCTAAACAGCTGTCTATTGCTGTCAGACGATAGCAGCATAATGCAATGTACAAACCTGCCTTGCAGGCAGACTGACCTACGATCTCTCATTACCACTTGTATTGTTCAATTTGAGGAAATAATAAGTAGAGAACTGAAGCACAGGCACAGAATGTTATAAGAATATTTTATTTATAATGCTCAGAAATATTCTGTGATCATTCGGTGATTTGACTGCAAGCATTTGTAGGAACAATAATGGAAAGGAATACAAACAGCTGGCAACCTGGAACACTTTGTTTACTCCTTCTTGTAGCTGTTGGCAGGACAGCGACACATTTAGCCTTAATCATTAGGCAGGTTGCAAATGTACTAGGGTACCGCATGTGTGTATACTGTGTATGTGTATGTATATATAAATATATATATATATTAAGCAGTTGTAAGAATGAAAAGCTGTAAGAGCGACAATAAAAGTGAAATGTTCATCCACCTGTGTCATATACAAAGGTTTTAGCTGCATCTACACATGGAAGCCACACTGCCCTGTTGCTGCACCCATAACAGATGTGCTCTCTAATTCTAAAGTTTTCCTTCTGCTCGTGTAAAACGCATCACAGCAGGTGTCGTTGTTTTTTCATTGTTGATTGGTTGGCATTGTCATGTCTCACTCCTGCCCAGTTTTTTGTTGTTATTGTTTACTTAGACTATAACAGGACAGTGTAAATGACATTATAATCCTATTTTTTTGGCAAAGGATGTTTTCGTTTGGGAATACGCAGTGTGTTAGTGAGCAGACTTTTATTCAGTGCTGAGGAACAATACCAGCCTAGTCATCTACCACCTTTTGACTTTTGTCATTGTTCTACTTAAGCCCCACATACACATATAGATATGCCATCAACTCCCCAAAGTTCAATGATCGATCTGTGGGAACACACTCACAGATCGATCGTTGATTGATCTTTGGGGAGTCGATGGCTATCCACCTTGAGTGTTTGATTTGAAGAGCAGGGTTTCGCCAAGATGGTAAATCCCTGTTCAATCCGAATACTTTGCCGGTGGCCGGAAGCCACATCACCACAGTGTGATGAATCACCTGCCAAGGGAACAGGAATCTAAATGTGTATTGGTACCAATATAATGTGAAAGGTACCAATACCTTTAAGCAGGGTACCGACCTGCAGATATGGGCCGGATCGACGGCCGCTTCGAGCGCCGTGCCCTCTATCTGGCCCATAAATATGCCGCTATTGCTGTTTTCGAGTGGGACCAATCAATCCCGCTTGAAAACACCTTAAGTGTGACAAGGCTATTAAATGGTCAAAATTTTCAGCACCCCAATTATGTTAAAAAATAAAATTCAGCTTCTAGTCAGGTCAAGAGATGAATATCGCTGCATTTTGTGGGTTGACTGTGATTCGGCCTATACTCCATTATATGCAGTATTAATATATACTGCTTCAGCTCACATGCTGAGACTTTTATGCAGTTGTGTTTTGGCTCTTATAAGATGAGTAGACATCTTCAAGCATATCGCTCTTAAGAAGACGTCTGTCTGTCTATGATCTGGCTGAATTCAGTCCTCCAGAGTCTTATATGAACAAGCCTATTCATTTCTCTCCCTTCTGTGTTTACGCTGTGCTTTGGTGTATACATGGAGCCTGAGTAGATGTTTAGTCTTTGATTAAATGGTGACATTCTCTCACTACAAAGATTTGCCAGACATGTGTTTGTGAAAATATTCCCAATTTGTCTTTGAATTTACAGTCCTATAATATTCCCTATTAAAGTAACTATCAAGGATGTTCGTTTCTGGTTTTGGCTTCCATGTTTGCATTTCTAACACTAAACACAAAGTCATGAAAACTAAGGCAGAAAAAGGAGTTTGTGGGTTTTTATTTAATATCATTAAGTCCAAGAGAGAGTTCTGATCATTTAGTAAATATAAACTTGTTTGTTTTTTTTAAATTGGGAATTGTATGTCAAATAATTTCTAGGAAAGAAGAGTTGGTGAATGGCCACATTTACTTTATTGGTATTTTAAGCCCATGCCGGGTTAAGCCATTTACAGGATTCTTCTCAAGAGCTCAAGTGGAAAGATTCCCTATCCTGTGTCTGTTTACAGATATTTGGGTGTTCCCACATACCACGGGGTGTTCCCGCATACCATGATGTAGTGCTACTCTTGCTGCATTCTTTATTATATAATAAATTACCAGCAGGGCCAATGTGTTATGGTAATTTTGCAGATGTCAGCATCTGAAGCACAGATATCTGATCTCATAATGTATAGGTGACTGAAAGCTGAAATTGAATCTATATATATATTGGTTCCTTATTTTCCCTTTAACATTTGATGTTTATGAAAGAAACCTTTCCTAACATCATATAACTTGGTTTAGACTTAAGGTAGCCATTCGCGGGTCAACTTTTGTACGATCGTTCGTTGATCTGTTTAATATTTAAATATCCACTGTCAATCAAACATTGATCGATCAAGAGCGTGATCGATTCACAACCATTTGACTCCTTTCCTTAGTTCTGTGCACATGCTCCATAGTACCATCATATACAAATAGATTGAAATATCTAGAAAACCTGTCAGATACTTGACAACGTGTCTGGTCACTTTTTGGTCGATTTTCTGTTTGATATTGATCAGTTTAGGTCGATTGTACCAGGTGGGCAAGAAGCAATTCCAGTTTGACGTCAGCAAATAAATTTTTTGATCGATTGAATGAAAATATTGAACTGTGTATAGCTACCTTAAGTAACATGCCCACTGGGTCTCTGTAGTTTTCCTTTCTAATTTAAGGATATGGCTGTTGTACCATATTTAAGTACTACTTAAGCCCCCCATACACCTTAAGATCGATCCATACAATCTCCATTAGATCTACCAACAACTGTGTAGTGACGGGTCCTCCCTGATAGAATACATAGTGATTGGAAGGATTAGAAAGATCCTCATATTACATGGTTTTGGTAGAAGAAAATTTGATTGTACAGAAATTGTATGAAAAGATTGTAAGGTGTATAGGGGGCTTATAGCAGGGAACACACGGCTCAAAATAGGAGCCCTTCGAGGTTCCTGGCAACAGCGCAATGATGCCATTGCGCTGCTGCCTGATATCGGAGGTGCTGGGGGCACATCAACCTTGGTTTACGGTCATGTCCGATATCCCTGTTTTCGAGCGGGATTGTTTGGTCCCGCTCAAGAAGGGATGGCTGCAATAGATATGGGCCAGATGGATGGACGTGGTGCTCAAAGCAGCCATCAATCTGGCCCACATCTATACGTGTGTTCCCTTCTTTAGCCCCTAATCCTGATAAAATAATTGACCAGGGGAGTTTTAAATGACTTGATGTGTTAAGGGCTCCATACAGCTTACAATCTTACCATACAGTTTCTTTACTTTTGTTCTCCCAAAACCATTCCATTCACTATGTGTTCTATCAGGGAGGACCTGGCACTACATAGTTGTTGGTAGATCTAAAGGAAATTGTATGGAGTGGATTTAAAACGTGTATGGGGGGCTTAAGTAACAGTGGGGAGGACAAGGCATTGCTAGAGTGAATGTATTTTAGGTTCAATGTGAATGGACTTTCACATGTGTTATATACGAGTATTTAGTCTGGAGTTCCTCTTTAAGTCACCAAGCCGTGTGTGTTGTGTGAAATCACTTGGCCCCCAGCACCTCCGTGTTGACATAACGCATGCAGTGTTTAGTCGAACAGGAAAATAGGACTGGGCTTGCGTTCCGTCTGGGAGGGTAAACATATTTTCCCCTAGATTGTTTGCATGTACCTATATGTGTACTGTGCCTTCCCGGTGTTTGCGGAGGCCCCATGTGATGAGAATGCAATAATTCAGGAGCCCTATTATCCAGTGCAGAAATTTTGACAGCGAGTGGAAGATTGTAATTACTCTCTTCCATTAGACTGTGTGGCTTTGGCCAGATAAGCTGTGGTGAAACGTGTGACCAGGGCAGGAGATCATGGATTGTCTTTCACTGTTGTCATAGCGACAGTGATGCAGGTGGCCTATTACTGCCTGGCTTGTCAGATCTTATACATCAAACTGGTGCTAAGTGAAAATATCTTTGAGGGCCCACAGAGAGGAGAAAAAATACCAAACGCTTTGATGAAATTAGGTGCTTACTAGCCGAACAACGGCTGTATGTAATATTGTGGCTGTTATTATTATTCATTGTATTATCATCACACCAAATTACAGCTGAAATCCCATTAGAGAATGTCGTTGTACCGTATGTTTGTCCTTGAGGTGGTTAATCTTTTGTAATCTTTAGTGAAAATTCAAAGCCGTAATCAGGCAGTAAACTTACAAATGTATAGTCATCATGAAAACAAATAAAATCCCACCGTTTGCAGTTTTTATGACACATCAAGGGGTCATTTTGTTTAACGGTACAGGAAGTTATTTTGGTTAGGAAAACAGGGAGGTTTAAACATGTTTCTGCCTCTGTTGTGCTTCTGCCTAATGAAAATATAACAATGGATATGTGATGTGATAAGTCTGCCCGCATAGTCTGTAAACAATTGTGTTATTTCAAATGGGTCCTAATGTAAAAATAAAAAAATATTGCTTTCCTCCCCAAGGTAGGCTGCCAATATATTGGTCCAGTGTGTTTTTCCATCCATGTGTTAACATGATTGCATGGTGGAGTGTCACATTTTTAATTCTGGAAAGGTTGGCATCACTACTCACATGGCCTTCAAACAAATTTCAGGCTGTGGTCATATTGTAACACCTACGTGCCATATAAACATCAGAATTCTTGCACATTCAGGGTGGCAGAGCTAGGCAAGGGGCCTATGTGTAATATTACTGTAACTATATATCAGAACAAGGTTGCTGTAAAAACATAGGGATGGCAGGAGAAATGATTTTGTTAATACACAGTTTTACAGTACAGAAGTTTGTTGTTAGTGATATTATTTTAATTGGCAAGCTGGGTTCAGAATTGTTTTGGTGGGCATTGACCATCCTCTAGCGCTCCTGTACATTTGCTGTGGGCAGCTATGCAACATATAAATTATATATATTATAAGGCTTTGTTTTCATTGCGTTGGGACCCCTCCGTGTACGCTTAGCGGGAGGTCCCAACATAACAGATAGACTTACCTGCTCGGCGGAGACTCTGTCTTCATTGCGCCGAGCCGATCCGCCGGTGTAAGGCTGAACGTAGTCGAGTACATTCAGCCTTTACACCGGCGGATGTGTAAACAGACCATCCACTGGCAGGCAATTTCTGTGGGATATGTCGGGACCCCTGCTAAGCCTATATGCTTAGAGTAGGGGTCCCGACGTATAAATGGAAACAAGCCCTAAGCCATATGCGGTTTAATATTTGCTTTCAATCAACAAAAAAATCGATCTGTTTATGTCGATCGAACAGGAATAGATTCCACACTTGATATGATCGACCAAAAGTGATCAATATTCGAAAAGCGATGAGACATGTTGGTAAATTTAAATTTTCAATCATACAAGTTTGTACACAAAAAATAAAATTTTCATCATGCAAGACGATCAATTTGCAAAATAATTTACCCGTATTTGGCTGCCTTTAGTTTGTAGTATTTTAGTATGTAGCTTTTAAAACCAAATATTTAAATGTATGTGAACCTAATTTTTTTAATTTTACACACTTTTTGGTCTACAAAATAAAACATTAAAGAATAAAACACAAAAAAATATATTTTTACAGAAAACCTTAAAGCAGACCAACCACCAGAGGTGCTGATAATACAGCAGATGGGAAATCTGTAGTGTAGGTGACGCATGGGGCTGGTGTCATAGGTACCTTGTGTTAGGCTGGCCATACACGGGTCGATACCCGTGCAATTGATGAACCCCAGAGCGCAGCATGATGATGTTACTACGCTGTACATGAGCTTCATCAATTGAACACAGACTTGATGTGCAGAATTTCTGCACAATAGATCCTGTTCGATACGGCAATCGAACAACGATACACCAAAATGATGGTTCCTTGTTCGATTAAGGTTTGGCTAACGAGCATGGCGATTGATTATGCTGGAATCAATAAAAAAAATTTGAGCCGTGTATGCCTAGCTTTAAGTCCTAAAAATATATGTTGATCTTGCCAGAATTTCACTGTGCATGTAACTTGCTGTAAGCCAATGGTTCCCAAACTGGGGGACGGGCGCGAAGGGAATTTAGGGGGATGCGGACCCTAATTTTTAACCTATGCTTGAATAGGTAATGTTCCTAAATAGAAAAGGGGGGCCCTGCAAGGAAAATTTGGGAACCACTGTTGTAAGCTAACATCTATTGCTGCTTTATCTATCTCCATAACAAAAACAGAAATAAGTCACCCCATGAAAAGGTTAGCAGAGTTTTTCCCTTTAATCCCCTTTGGTACCTCATTTTACTCCCTTAACTAAGATGTACAAACGGTGTACTGATCTATGTAGAACTCCTCAGTATGAACCCAGTGCAGCCTGCAATGATCTCTAGCTCAGAACATTGTACCATCACCACATTGATCTCCGCGCCACATGTTTTCAGACATTCTTTTTTCTTACAGAATGAAAAGCCTTATGTTTAAAAAAAAGAGTAAATAAAAAGCTGAAATCTAGTAGCTGGAAATGGAATGCAGAGAGCAAGGTTGGAGGTGCAGTAATGCATATAAACCATCAGTCGCTGATCTAAGCAAAACTAATGTAAATCTTATTGCTATGGGTTACTGTGCGTTGTACAATATCACTGCTCTTTGCTCTGTTAGTTGCCAATACTATTTAAATGTTTTAACTTGTTTAACAACACAACTGCAACTTTGTGGCAGCTACTGCTCTCTGTTTATTTACTGTGACCATTTGTATTTGCTGCTATAACTGGTTACAGTATTATTCTAGGAAACTAGTAATAGCAGGAGACTATGTTCAGACATACAACCGGTTACAGTGCTGCTTGCCAGGCCCAGTGTGTAACTGCAACTGCACCACTCAATGCAGGCATGGCCAAGTTTGTGCTGGAGGGGTGATTGTCTTATCACCCCCAACTACCCCTATTCTAGCCAAGTGTGGGTGACATGAGGCCACATCTGCCCCTTAGGCTGGCCATACGCAGGTTGATACCTGTACAATCAATGAATCCTTGAACACAGTGTGATAACGTCACCACGCTTCGCTTAAGCTTCGTCAATTGAATGGAGATTTGATGTGCAGCACTTCTGTGCTGTTCTGTGCGCACGGCAAACGATCAAATTTAAAAATCGACCTGTGTATGGCCACCTTTAGGGTTTGTCCCCACTATAGCGATCTCCTACAATTATATGGAATGCTTATCCCTTCTTAGAGAGGCCGCGATCTGCCATGGTACAGCCCGCAATCTAAAACACATCTCACACTGCCGATCGCCCCTAATCGCAATCATTGACTTGAATGGCGTGGTTAAAAGTTGTGTGTCATTGTAACCGCGCCCATTCACTCTTTATGGCCGCAATCAGGCAGTGTGGGGCAAGATGTCCCACTTTCTGCCTGCAGGTGCCACAATGTGATTCTAATCGATGGGTGTTAGCGCTCTCCTGCGGTCTCAGCGTCAGGATTGGAATCATGGCAGTAGGCCCATCTGGGGACATAGCCTTAGTTTTGGTTCCCAGTTGGTTGGGAGTTGGGTCTCTCTCTGAACTCTATGATCATGGCGAATGATGACACTTATTGCATGATCATTATATGTTCACTATTTACAGTGTTCATGTGAATATGTTTTTTTATATATATATATTGTAAATTTGGGGGGGTTCTAGGGGTTCACCTTCACCACACTAGAGTCCAGCAAATGTCCCAAACCATGCTTTGTCGAGCAAACAAAACAGCAAAAAGGCTTAGTGGCAGCCGTTCCAAAATAATAGTCCGTCATGTAACCCCAAAACAGATATCCTAAACAAGGCGTCTTACAGTTTCTTGAATGACAACGTGTCCCCGATCAATAGTCCGTGTAGTCCACAGGGGGAAGGAATCCAACTCCTCCTTCCTAGACATGTCTTTCAGCAAGACCATGAGTTCCCCCCAGATGAGATCACCTGACCTCATTATATGGCTTCATTACATTAAATGGGTGAAACATATATACCGTTCAGGACCCATCTCTGGCGTCCTGTACAATATATATATATATATATATATATATATATATATATATATATATATATATGTGTGTGTGCTTTATATACACATATATATGTATACTCACCATCTAATGCAATGATGAGTCTGAATAAAATGTTTTCACAGTATTTGATTCCTGTTCCATTTTTTGTTTCTTATCCCCTAATCCCTTGACCCACTAATGCCTGACTCAATGCCTTGTTTCCTAGTAGGTTTGTGACCCTGGTAATAGCATGTCACAATGCTGATAAACACAGTCTTGCTGCATGGGAGCTCTCTCCTGCCCTTTAGCCGTTCCTTCCATTTTATTTCACTTCGATTTAGGTGAGCGGAAAACGAAGGAAAGTAAACACTGCCACAGCTGAAGTCTGGAGAATAGCCAGATATGGGAGGCCCAGATTTCAGATTCTTGTTTGAAAAATATCTCTAATAACTGGGTCACATATTTTCCCATAGGAAAATCAGATCTTCCTGTTATCTGTCATTAGAACTGCTTCATTATAATGGCAACTGTATAACGCTCGCCTGATGAGAAGTCCCTGACGGTCTGCTCAGATTTAGCTGTGCTGTACTTCATAATGCCTTATATCAGTGTACATGTTGATCCCCCATTTAGTTTGGCTTTAAGGTGTCATTGAGTTTGATATGCAGGTGACAGGATGCTGCCTTCATAGCTGTTGGAATGGAAAAGGAAAAGTGCTGTCGGGTTTTGACTGCCTGTCGCGATCAGGTCCACCGCCTGCTGAGATGTTATGTGCGGCTAGTGATGGCCGAACTGCCCGCAAGGCGGACAGTTCGGCCGCGAACAAGCAGTTTGCCCTCTTCTCGGCCGGCGGACAAGTACGGTGGGTGTTCGACACACGCCCTGTTCGCCGGCGAGAGAGGAGCCCTCTATTTTCTTCCGGTGGGTCATTAGCAGCGAGAGATCCGACCGCAGAAAGAATGTTGTTCACTGGAAAGCTGGGTTAGAAACCCGGTCTTCAGTGAAAAACCGGCTTCTGTTAAACCCCGGGGATGTGACGTCAGTTGACATCCCACATCCGGTTAGCACACAACCAGGAACTATGCGTTTTCCCCAGGTGCCGGGATGTGACGTCACTGACGTTCAATCCGGGGTTTTAGATTCAAATTCCCCGCTAGAGGCCGGGGAAATTGAATCTGTCCGCGAAACAGGCGGATGGCGGGACCTTTTTTAAAAGTCGATCCCCGTTCGCGGATGACATGCCGAAGTTCGCCATCACTATGTGCGGCCCCATAGTGTGGGCTGAGGGCCGCACTGTGGCCCCTACATATCAACTCAGTTGCCCACCACTGCCCTAATTTGTCAGTTACTTTCCTATGTTCAGTAACCTAATATGTGTTAAAACATAATCTGCACTTTTGTCAGGCAATTGGCAATTTAAAAAGAAGGTCAGCAATTCCCACACAGTTTCCCTCTGCTCAGGTTATCTATAACCCTATGGATTGCTACTTGTTCATGTACCATTCATCACTCTGCTTTAGTCACTTATCTGTATTGTCAAGTCCTTAACAAATTGAGATACCTATACACTTGACTGACACAATCTGACAATGACTTAAGCTTTTACTTATTGAATACACATTCAAAAGTTTGACGTGAAAAAGCTTTGACAAACAATACAAAGCATATGAAAATCTGAAAGAAAAATTTTATATAGCCACTTACTCGTCCTTATTTACCAATATTTGATGGATATATGAGTGTATGGATGTTCGCTTTAACAATAAAGAAAGGGTGTTTATATACTGAATCTGTGTGTGATCATTTTATCACTACCATTGTCTGATCACTGAGGATTTTTAATACAGTAAGGATTCACTAGGGACTAACCATGGTATGAGGAACTAATTGAGTTATTCTAGGCCTATTCTTGTGACTCTATCACCACTATTTTCCATCTGTGTTCCATAGTGTTGGAAACTGCAGGAGGATTTGCTGTTGAAGTATGTGATTAGGATTAAGGGTATTTAACATGCAGAAAGCAAACAGTAGGGAGCAGATAAGAGAGGGAAATGAAGGAGGCAGCATGTGTTGTACGATCATTGACAGTTGTGCTTTTTAGAGTGAATTTGCCAAGCTAATAATCATATCTCCGCCTGTAAAACAATAGTTTGTATGAAATGTGTGGAGTAGCTCCACCACTTCTAAATGTAATCAGAAATTCATATTGATACTATAATCAACATGTCAAGTATGTCTGAATGCTGCTGGATTACTGCTGTTAATCTAAATATAAACTTCTTATGGCTGCCATACACACCCCGATGGGTGCAGGCAGACCAGTCCCGATATGCACCGGGATGCAAACATGATGACGTCATCACGTTTGCACCCTGGTGCATTATGGGGCCCCTTCAGACGCCGGTCTTCATTGAAGCTAATGCCCTCAGCTCCCATCGGCCAGAGGCTCCCATCGGCCATCGGACATGTCCGTTCTCTGTCCGGCCGAGCAGTGGAGCGACAGGGATCTGTCGCCCCATGTGGGCACATGCCGATTAGTGGCCGTTTTTTCCCGCTGACCGACGGTCAGGTGAAAAATCGGCCGCTTATCGGCATGTGTATGGCTAGCATTAGATACACTCTACATAGTGTGCATAAGAAGAGGTCACCATCTACTAGAAAATTCAAGCTTGGCCCTTTCTTTGTGTCATACCTCCTTTTTTAATCCATTTATATACACATAACATTTAGGCTAGGGCTCCACTATGCGCTTGAAACCGCTCCTGTCAGTGCAAGCCTCCGTTGCGTTCATGTTGATGTAGAGCTCTACGTCAATTTCAACGTGAAGGAGGCTCGGACCAACAGATTGGGGGCTCTAACGGGCCCTGTCATAGCCCCATTGCCGTCAATGTGCGGATTTGAACTGCGCTAAAATCTATCAAAATTTGCACATGTGGAGCCCTAGTCTTAGGGTTATTCAGGGGTAGTTGGGACTTGGGGGATAGGGTAATTCACAGCTTTGACAAGTTAAGGATATGCCTGCACTGCTTCAAAACTCCTATGTTTGACATGTATCAAATATAGGAATTTTAAAGAATTTTATAGCCTTAACCTGTGAAGAAGGCCTATTATGTATAACAGGCAAGTATCAAGTACCGGTGGCATGTTTCGTTGCATTTATTTCCACGCATCATTGATGCAACGCATTTAACACACCTATAGAATGACTTTGGACAAGTTACATGATCAGGGCCATAACATGGGTGCATTTAGAGCTGCATTTTTCCCATTTCCCAGGAGTTTTTATTTTCTTAAGAACGCGTAAAAAACATGTAAAAAAAACTAACGCATGTTTATGGGCACATTATTCTAATGTGTCCAACAAAAGCAGTGGAGACTTCTTCTCCTTTAGCTTCTGCTCTTTTATTTTCTAATCATATACTTAGTTTGAATTATCCATGCTTACGGCAAGTTTACTGTAACACTCCGAAGGCCAGAATGTTCATACAAAATGTAATAATATCAGTATGATAAAGCTGAACTCCACTTAAACTGTTATTAACTATTGCATCGTTTCCCCCACCCCACTCAGTGAGACAATGTTAAATTCTATAGGGAGGAAAGAGTTTGACTTATGCCCCCCATACATACACAGATTTTAGCGTCCGACAGACTAAAAACGATCAATTTATTTCAATCGTACAATTGGAGATTGATTGATGGAAAATAGAATATACTCCACATGGAATAACCAATCTTTGATCGATTTTTTTTTATCGTAATTTGTACTCAATTTGTACTCAACCGATCAAAATTTTCCGACATGTCCGATCATGTTTTGATCGATTTTTTTCACAATTACGATCAAATGTAATTGATCGGACCATGTGGGCATGCACCAATTTTCAGTCAACCGATCTAAAAATGTATCGATTTTAATCTGTCGGCCGCTAATATCTGTTCATGTATGGGGGCCATTACTTGATCTTGCACTTCCTCAACAGGTCATCCTTCTTAAGAGTCCCCATACACCTTCAGATTTCTCTGTCAGATTTCTTTTAGATCTTCTTTTTGTTTTACCAAAACCATGTAATATGAGGGACTTTCTAAACCATCAAGTCTACCTGTGTTCAATCACAGAGGACCCTGCACTACATAGTTGTTGGTAGATCTAAAGGATATCTGACAGAGAGATCTAAAGGTGTATGGCCAGCTTAAGACTGTTCCTCTGCTTTTTGTCTAGAATCCTCTTACAGTCTCTGTAATGGTGGGCTAATGTTGTGGCATTAAGGGTTAAGGTGGCCATACACAGTTAGATATTTTCATTCAACTTTGGTTCGTTTGACTCATCAATCGAAAATAAAATCCATTGAAAAGTAATCAGACATGTTGTTTCACAAATATGTACGAATATCTGACGGGTTTTCTAGATATTTCGATCGATTTATTTAAAAACATAATTATGATCGTTTTTATGATCGTAATCATGGTCATAAATATGATCGTACTATGCATGCGTTCCATAGTACGATTGTAATGCGATTTTGTTGAACTCCATCACACTGTGTGGTGGTATGATCTATCAATTGTTTAGCTACTCTTACACGACTGATCACAGCGATGATACCATGCTGCTTTCAGTTGTCCACCAAATTTACAGGAATCGGGATGTGTGCCACTCACACATGGATTTCTGTAAGATACCTTGGATGGGGACCCTGGTCTGAATCCAAAGTATAGTGACCAACCACAAAAGAACCGTGTGCGTTATTCTGGTCGGCCGCTCCAGGTGGCTGCCTCCATTTTGCAAATGACCGACTGACAAGCGAGGGCCGTGATCCCCCGCAAAATCAATTGCGGATGGACTTGTGTACGCTGGGGCATGATCATAAAATCGCACAACACAATTAAATCTAAGATTGATCGTGGAACAGGTGACCTGTGTATGGCTAGCTTTAGTAGTGCATTGCTAGAAATGGTTCTAACATTGTTTATCAATATTAATTAATCAAAGTGTCAAATGTTCACTTTATTGAAAGAATATATTTGCTAAGTGTCTAAGTAAAATAAAAATAGCTGCTTTAAGGCCCCCATACACGGGTCGGATTCCCACCCGATTCCGGCACGATCGATTCCGGGCACGTGCACGCCAAACGATCGTGCCGGAATCGCATGCAGCCCACCTTGTCCAATCGATCAGGTCCGATCGTTCAGGGGCCCAGAATCGGATCCGACAGAGAACCAACATGTTGGTTCCATCAGATTGATTCTGCCCAGATCAGGGGGAATTGCCATTTGTGAGGTGGACAATCGGACACGGAATCGTCCCGGAATCCGTTGGACAAGGTGGTATGCAGCGATGGATACTCTTAATTGCCCGATCGATCACACCTGCGATTCCCGGCAGAATCGCCGGAATCGATCGGGTGAGTGATCAATTGGCCATGGAATCCGACACGTGTATGGCTTGCTTTAGGGCTAGACTCCTTAAGTGCGTTTAGTGCGCATATCTTTGACCAACAGGTCAGCAAATGCAGCGTGGATATTTCTCTCAGTAGAGTTTCCCTTTAATCTAGAAATCACTTTATTTCCATTTGGGCTTGTTCCCACTAGAGCGATTCACATCGGAGTGACATGACTTTTGATTGCACAACCGTCGAGAGTGGCCACGATTGCATGTGATCGCGCATTATTGACCAGGCGATGCAATTGAAAAAAAACTTGTTTGTTTGTGGTAAATTCTTATACATTTCCATAATGCTCAAAAGGCAAAGTTTTGTTACTTTAGTTACTTTATTCTCTCCCTTATTATCTCTTTGTATCATAGCCATAGTATGTTGGCTTGTAATGCAGGGTAGAAGTAGGTGTGGGCTTTATTTCCCTTGGCTTAGCTTGTCGCTGATTCCAGCAGCCTGAGCGATCAGCTTCTTAATAGAGAGGGAGTTTCAGATCAATTCTCAGCCAAGAAAAACACTGAAATTGTTCTGAAGATGGATAAAGGGAGGGCACATGTGCGTTACAAGGCTTCTTTCTGCAACAGGCCACTTGGATTCTTCTCATCTTTGTGCCATGTGGGTTTCTGGAACAGAAATTACCTTTGTTTTTATACATTTTACTATATAGTTTGATGGTGTAAAGCACCACAGGAGCGGATGATGCCACGGAAATTATTAACGCAGCTAAACAACAATAGAGAACACAATGGAAGAGGAAAAATTGCATAGCAGTAATAAATGCAACAATAATACAGTGGATTTTTTTTTATTAGTTGTTTATAACATTTGTGGACAACTGATTGTGATGCCCAATGGAGCTTTTAGACCTCTAATTTCCAAACTATGATCATGGTTTAATAGATTGGCTTTACAATTTTGTAAAGCTTGTCCATGAAATGGCCAAGTGGCCAAATAACTTTGTAAAGTTCAGCATCGATGTTGATGTCATGGCTTGCCATTAGCATTTTTCTTTTGCCATTTTTTATTGGGTTGATGCCATGAGTGCAGGCAACAAACATATTTTGGACTTCAAGCTGTAAAGGCTTTACAAAAGTCATGCATACATTCCTTGAATATGCTCATATGTGGTTCTAATAACTGCACTCATCACTAAATACAACTGAAGTCAATCATGTTTCGTAATGTCCCGAAACTTTTTGCCTTATAGACTAAACCAGAATAGGTGGCCTTTTTGTCCAGACAGAGTTGCATGAAATTTGTCACAAAAAAACCTTGATTTTTAACTTCGTCCGTTTGCTAGTTCTCTTTGAGGTTGCCAGAATAGTCAAATTGAGTTGGAAGTACACATTATCCCTGTCTGTAGCTCTCAGGTTCTGGTACAAACTCCATTAACACAGTGTGACGTATTTACAAAAAGTGGCATATGTTAAGGTGAAGCAAATCAGAGGGATTATTTTCACTTTACTGAAGAAATTTTGTTTCAAATTACATTTATTAGGCAAACAAGTAAATTCAAGTTATTTTAGAGTAATGGGCATATTTCGAAGCAGTTTTTGTACAGGTAGATGAGTCAGACAAATATTACACTTTTTTCTACTATGACCAATCTGCTATAGGTTTTGGCTAGAAACACACAGAGGAATAATGGGCCATGCCTGTAATCGCCTGTGTGCTGGCGCTTGTACTTAATGTGCAGCCCCTTGGGAGGCACTTGTCAAAAAAGACAAGCACTCCCCATGTTTCCCTATGAGGTGAATGCCCAAAAAGTGTCTATTGACGGTGCTTTTTAGACATCCGGGCACTGAAAACGCAGTATTTTCAGACGCCTGTGGGATTCAAACCATAGCCAACCACGGGCTCTCAATTTGAACCTGTGTAGTTTGATGGGGGATCTTGAAAATGTTCCTATCCAGAAAGGAAGCCCAGCAGGGAAAGGTTGAGAACCATTGGGCTACCTTAAGACAAAATTAAGCTATATTGGCTAACTCCACTCCAAGATGGAACACTGAGCTATATGGTAACATTGCCACTGACATGCATTGATGAGCCTGACCATGTTGTAAGATAATCTGAGCAGGCTTGTCAGGTCATTTATCACAGAAAAATGAAACTTTGATATGTTCCTGCTTTTATGGAATAGCTACCAGGGCATGGCCATTATTCATCAGTATATGTGAAAATTGTAACACATTAATGTAAAAATTGTGTCTGTGAGATATGGTGACAATGTGCACTACTTTTATTATACTAGAGTTGGTCATTGTTTGTATGTTGATTGTCTGCTTTTATTTGGCCACCATTAGATTGACTGATTGCTTGCAACTGAATAGTATCTACAGTCAGGCAGCTGATCATTTCCTGACATTACATGACAAACAGAATATCCTCTACTCCAATGTACTACCCTGAGAGCAAGTACCTGCTACAGAATTGCTTTTACTTTCGCCTTTTTCTTCTTAGATTGTAACTTACATGAATTGTGACCTTTGTGTGAAGATGTACAACAAATGTGTACACATGCATGAACGTTATGACTCACAGGTAATACGTCTGAGTACAAGAATGAGCTCTAGACTGCAAATCCAACTGGCCTAACCATGTACAACTAAGGAGCTAATTTAAGAACCATCCCAAACTCTTTAAAGGAAAAGTGCACTTTGCAATTTTAACTACTAAGGGCCCTTTCACGCTGCAGACAATGTAGCTTCGGTGCAATTTCTGGCCTGTAATGGATTCATGAGTGGTAGCACCATAGTGGCCCCTAGCCGTGTCCATTACCCACTAAAACCCAGCGTTTTTTTTGGTGTACTGCAATTGCGTATTCCATAGGAGTGTATGGTAGGCAAACTGCACCTTAAAAAACGTGTGCTGCAGGGTGTTTATGACAAAGCGGCATTGTGTGTTAACGTAAATGCAAGTGTGGGGCTAGGGTGAAAGGTACACAGGTCTCCTTGCATTAACGCTAGCTGCGCTGCGGTATTGAACTGCAACATGGCTAGTGTGAATAAGCCCTAACTCACCCGCCCTTTGTGCTTATAGCTACTGAGGTCAGGGGTTCTTTGTTGCTTGGGTTATTTACATTCCAGTAGTAGGCCCTGCTTTCTTCTGCTCATGCAATGGATTTTTCCCATTCTTGGTATGTACAGCTCTGTGAGAGTGAGGTTAGCAGAAGTTAGTATAGGACAGTGATGTAGAACCTTTTAAAACCTTTTAAAGTGCCCAAACTGAATCCCAAAACTCAATAATTTATCTCAAAGTGCCGGCATGGCAATATAACCTTCATTACACACACACAACTCATATACACACACGCAAAATGTAAACAAATATACTCTACTTACTTATAGGATAGAATAGGAGAGGGTATGGGGCGATGTGTATAATCAGAATAAGAGAACTGACAGCACTGAGAGCCAATAAGCTGCAGTTCTTGCCTGTGCTGGCTGACAGCTCGCATGCCCACAGAGAGGCACGCATGCCATAGGTTCGCCATCGCTGGTTATAGGAATTGGAAAAGGATACATGGCCTTTCGTTATAAAAAGATTCCAGACAAGGTTGTGTAAACCTTGGGGCCTTATGGATAGAAATACATATATATACATATTTTTTTATGACGTTTCTTGTGATTTCGAAAGGTCTTTTGTTTTTCGAGTCATCCTGTATAACATTGGCATGATTGCTCCACAGCCAGCTTCATGTATTACATGTCATGTTAGATAGATATGGAGGAGCCTATCTGCCAATAACTAAGTGATGCACATTATGTTGATATTACAATATACTTGCTATGATATTCAAATTTCTTGGAATGTATGGGGTGAGATTTCATCATCTGCTCACATTGCAGGCCCCTCCTGGGTTAACGGAACTTTGAGTGTAAACACTGTAGCTGCTACTGAGGCAAATTTAGAAAAAGGAAGGAAGTGTAGCTGGAAAGGAAGCTTCATCCATCGTTGTTCTTGCAGATTATTTTGTCTCTTTTTTTTTTTAAGAGTTTAAAAACATGGCTGGCACCGTGAATGTTGTTATTGTGTATCATCAGACCGTTTATGACTGATAACGCCATAGTGGGGTTAAAAATAAGAGGTTTTCTAGTGATTCCGGTTGCTATTACTAACTAAACAAATATTGCTTAATTCTAGAGGTAACTGTATTCTTACTTGTGTCTTGTTGTTCTCCTTGTGCACAATAAATTGTGTTATATATACAACCTGTAGTTGTCACCAAGCAGCTGATAGCATGGAAGAGCTGAGGGTACTACCCATGGCATTACCCAAGCCACAGATAATGTACCTTCTACCATTATTCCTATTATATTTTAATATCTGGGTTTGATTTCCATTGGTAACCATTGTTGGAGTAATAGCTTGCTTGCTTAAATTTTAAAACGATTTTCCCTTGCTGCCATCATTTGCTGTTGGGGTTTATAATATTCTGCTGGGGTTTATTATGCAGAAAAACTCTAAACACAGAGGTTTCTTACCTCTACCTATAGGTATTGTGGAGAAAATTATTCTTCAATAGGGGCACAAAAATCCTTAAATTTTTTTATCGGGCCAGAATCTTCTGCACGGGCCAGACCCTAGAGACCATTTCATAAATATACATTTACATAAATAAACTATAACAAAGAGACTTGTATTTAGGCTAACATTGGACTGTCACTCCAGACCATCTTTGATAGTCATTTTGGACACAAATCTAGTATCTGTACAGCCGTCCTTGTTGCCTAGTGTTTTACCATGGCAACCAGCCAAAACAACCGCTTCTGTAGGGGAAGACACAGCGGATGCTACTTGCTCTCGCCAGCCCTATCCATATATCAAAGTGAATACTGAATGTAAAATGCTTGTTGTAATTCCTGTCTATAAGAATTATTCCCAAATCTAATCTAATGTATGAAAGTTTAAACTTGCCATATATGCATCAAATTTTGCAACTTATGCAATATTTACATAGGGTGTCAACTCAATATCAATCAGTTGTACTACCGCACAATGTAATCTATTCAAAATTAGTCCCTTATATTGGATTTAAGTACAAATAAATCGTCTTATCTTTTGTGAGACACCTATGTCATTTCCTGTCAAAAAATAACTTGCTGGTTGAATAAAAGTAACTTTAAGTCAAAATTTGCCAGGATTATGAATAACTATGGACTCAACTGTATACTGTATATTGAAAAAACAGATATTTGTAGCTGAGCTGTTTGTGTTACCAACGGGTGGCCGGCTTTTAAAACTACAGACCACTCCTTCCCTTAGGTCTGCATGGCAATGCAACCTACCCAACTTGAGTTCCAGGAGGCGGAGGCAAGAACCACCTGCCAGCAGACCTTCCCTCTGATGGCTTTCCTGCCTCCTGAAACTCAAGCTTGGAGCTACAAGAGGCGGAAAGGCAGAGGGAAGAAGCACCTATGAGTTTCTCTGCCTCAACTGGCTCAGCTGACTTTTTGGCCCACTGTCTGGCAGATTTAGTCTTTGGGCCGCAAGTGGTGCCTTCGATCTATAAGACACACACATATTTCCCCCCTGATTTGGGGGGGCGAAGGGGTGCATCTTGTATATCTAAAAATATGGTAGACTAAAAAAATTTGCAAACCTGAAAGTTTACCCTAGTATGGCAAGCTCTACAATGACACTCTATTTATGTACAACGAAAAGTGGGTATACCTTTGTATATATGTGATTGTGTGATTAAGATATACCTAAACCTTATTTACAAATACATTTAAGAGACATCATAGTCAAATGTGCAATGTTATTTTGATGGTTGTGTTAAATTTTTTCCTAGGTTTTCTCAGCAGCCAACATACCGATGAGTCATATTGTGAGATGTACTTGTCCTTTTGTACAGTTGTGTAGTAGTAAACTACAAACTGCTCTGGTTTTGAAGTGTGTGTATTAACAGAGAGCTGCATACATTCCACTCTACTTGAGTTGCCTGCTGTAGTCCCTGACACGGTGCTGCCTCTTGACTGCGGGCATTGAAATGCAAATGACAGCAGTAATTGGCTAAGAGATAAATCCACAATGAGCAGTGAGCGATGCAACAGGGAGTTAAGTGGCTAAGTGACAATTACTGCTCTACATCCTACAGTATCATCAGCGGCACTATCATCTGTCCTCTGTTTAAAGGTGTTGGAGCATATTAATTGGAGAGTCTGCCTGTTAACAAGTCTCACTCAGTGGCTCATCACACTCCTCCCAGAACAGGGTATAATTCATCTTATTTCCCTGTAATGAATTTATTGTGTTTGGGCTTTCACCACTTCTATTTTTGAATTTGGCTAGCAGAGTACAAGGATTGCAGCAGGTTAATCCCAGTGCTTTGTGTACACACAAGCGCCATCCTGTGCTGCCTGGCCTGAGTGTCAGTGATGTAACATCGTGTGTGAACAGGTTCCCCAGTTCAATTATAAAGCTTTGAAGTTCTCTGTATGACGTCTCTATGTTACGACAGTTGTATTTAATTGTGGAAGAGTTAATGATGTGAAAAACTGTTATTATAAGCAATAGCCTGCTGATATCATAAAAAATGTATATGAAAAATAAGTTAAATCATTCGCTGATATTGCTCAATCTGGATGATTTTGACTTTGAATTTTGATCTAATGTTCGTAAGGCACTAGTAGACAAAGCATCAAATCTAAAAAATAGAGCATGGTCAAAATTTGATCAATATATTGTTTAAACATTGATCTGGATCAGTCCATTCACTGGCATGGAGGCCATGACATTCATCCGGTTGTGTTCTGAGAGAACCACGTGCTGGTGGTTCCAGTAAATGGCAGGGAGTCCTCCTAGTGCAACAAGGTGCTTCCAGTTATATGTTGGTTGGGCCAGTCAATAGGTGCATAATGGTAATCCTGATATTGAGGCCATGACATTTATCCGGGTTTGCTCTGAGAGAACCACGTGCTGGTGGTTTCAGTAAAAAGCAGGTAGTCCTCCCAGTGCTACAAGTTGCTTCCAGTAATATGTTGGTTGGGCCAGTCAATAGGTGCATAATGGAAATCCTGATATTGATGCTTTGTAAAACGCCCATCGACAAGCTTACAATCATTACTAGAGGATACTCCAATGGAACAAACTAAGGCTGACCATACACAGGTCGATACCTGTGCAATCGACCCACTTGAGTGAAGCTTGGTCGCGTCACCGCATTGAACGGGAATCTATGTGCACCACTGCATTATTCTCATTCGGTGTTTGGACGGGGACCCTAGTTTCCCACCCAAAGCAAAAGCGATCGAACAGGGATTTACCAACATGTTGGTTACCTGTTTGATTAAACTGTCTTCCAGATTGATCCTTCAGCCTGTGTTGCTGATTTGTAGTTTCTAGTACTTCCTGTCTTTGATTGATCGTTCAAGAATCAAATGCTTCCCACCTTAAGTGATAAATCCCACTCGAAGGAAAATTGGATCGACCAGCGATCCGACATGTCGTTTGTTTTTTTTTACTGTGCATGGGAGTATTTTTTTTACTGTGCACCCCTAATCCCCATCCAAAGTATTGACCAGCAATTGAGGGCGCAAGGCGTTGTGCATCAATTCTCCAATTGTTACATTCAACAATCGCAAGGGAATCGATACGTGTACGGCTAGCTTTCCATGTTTCAGCATTTATTGGACTTAATTGTAGCGTTTTTTTAAACTAATTTAGCATAGATACATGTTAATATTTTTTATGTTATTCAACAGAGACTTTCACATATGTGTGAAAATGATATTTCTTGATAAAACTGGATTACAGTAGAGCTCTGTACAGAAGCTACATAAATGACCAAGGCCCTGCGATATAAACAATGTACACAGAATTATGATGTACATATTACCGTATCCTACTTTTTTGGACAAAATATCTACATTTGAAGCAAACGTCCATTCAGTCTACACAATGCTGACTGTCCCTTTAAGTGTATTGGAGGCTTTCAGGGATCTGTGTTTTTTCTGCATCAGTGTCAGCCTAGGAATCCATCCTCCTCCCCCAGCTGGAAATGATACACAGAGCAGTGAGAGGTGCAGAAAATATATGTACATAGATTATTTGGTAAGTGACTGTACCTGGGTAGCATTCTATTTATAGCACACAGCTCAGTGACTTATGATACCTTACTCTGGTAGAACTCTTCATCCAAGTACCTTCCACCTCACATACCTTCCAATAAGGAAGTGCACAATAAAACCTTTGTTAGGGTTGATGCTTGTTCACTGATTGTTCATGACACAGCAAGAAGCTTAGACACTGCATATGCATGTGTGTTGCTAGGAGTCTGGAGCCAAGTCCTGTGCAATGTCGCACAATTGTACAATTATTATATATCATATTATAAAGTGATATAAACATCACAGATGGTGTCAGCACTCAGAGATTCATTAGACAGTACAAGGAAACTTCTCGAAAGGAAGACATTTATGGTTCACATCTGATAAAATTGAAATGATCCTGGATACATCTCAGACAATATAGATAGATAGTTTATATGCCATTTAGGGGCAAAGACAATAGTGCTGTAAAGTGCAGGTAACAGCCAATCCCTAGTTTTGTAAACAGGATATTTTAATGAATTTGTACATTAATGGTTGAAAAGAAATTGCATATACCATGTGAGCAATATGACCACCTAAACTTCCTCAAAGTAACCTTTCCAAAGACCTGTGCACGTGCCCTTATAGTACCATTGTATGCAAATCCATCGAAATACCTAAAAAACTGATACTTTACAATTGGCTGAAATGTATCAAAACGATGCTGCTTGATCGATTTTATGTTCGGTTTCGGTATCGACTTCAAAATGAGTGTTTTTTTAGCTGATTGAACAGAAAAAGTTTTACTGTGTATGGCCACCTGAAAGATGGTTGGCTGCCCTATACCTCCAAGCATCCCCTGGGTACATCGGTTGCAACGGTTGGCAAGCAGCTGTCAAACACTGGCCAACCTTCACTATGTATCTCTATGGGCAACCACCCAGTGGTCGCAGCTCATGGTTTGTCATGCAGCAGGCCTTTTGTTTCGCAGTGCAAGCGTCTCCCAAACACTACTACCCTGTTTCCCCTATGATAAGCCATCCCTATCAAATAACCCACCCCCATAAGACACCCACCGATACCTGCCCCTGCCCGCATCTCCCATTCGGGTGACACAATGGGTAACTGTGTGATTCCGTCAGGGCTGGCTGCAGTGCAGAGCGGAGCAGGAAGTGACCAGAAAGGCCTGCGCCTCCGCGCCAGGAAGGACAAGCAAGCTGTTGATCCCTGCCGTGACGGAGTCTGTTACCGGTAGAACCCAAAAAAGTGAGTCAGTGGAGGGAAAGAGGAACAATGATTGGCACAGAGTGATCAAAAGGGACAATGAATGGCACAGATTGATCAGAATGAGACAATGAATGGCACAGAGTGATCAGAAGGGGACAATGAATGGCACAGAGTGATCAGAAGGTGACAATAAATGGCACAGAGTGTTCAGAAGGGGACAATGATTGGCACAGAAAGATCAAAGGGGACAATGATTGGCACACCCCTAAAAAAAAAGACCTAGGGCATATTTTGGAGTTTTAAAAAATATAACACAGTGCCTTATTATCGGGGAAACACAGTAGTAGTAGTAGTAGTACACTAGTATAACATTTAACATATAACAACTATATCAAAGGAAACAATGTTTGGCACAGAGTGATCAAAGGGGACAGTGATTGGCACAGAGTGATCAGAATAAGACATCCCCCTGAAAATAGGACCTAGGGCATGTTTTGGAGTTTCAATAGTGCCTTATCGGGGAAACACGGTAGTAGTACACCAGTATAACATTTAACATATAACAACTATAGCGTTTTGTGCTTTCTTGTTCTTGCTTTCTGTATTTGACTTGTTGACCTTTTGTAGCTAGGACTGATATTATGGAAAACCTTATTGTTGAGCAAAAATTGACATAGCTTTAGTCTGATCATAACTTGGGTGGGATTACTTAGATAAAGCATTCCTGATTCATTTCTTATAGGAGACATCCTTCTACAGCTGTCCATCATCTGTTATAAGTTGTAAATGTCATAGAGAAGGTGCACACCCTACGAGAATCCTCACACCCATATTTCACTCATTTTATTGTTCAAAGTGTTTTATATTCTGAAGTCCAGGTGATTGGTGGCCGTATGTGGTTTGTTCTCCGTTCAGTATTTCCAGAGCACAGCAACTAGTGAGTAGATCTTGGCAGACAAGAGGGGGGTGGGTTGCTCAGAAATGCCTCTTCAAGCAGCATACAGAGCAATAACTCCCCTGGGTATATTCTGCATACAGTGTAAACATAGTAACTAAATGAAGGCACAGATGCTTATTATTACAGTGTTTTGTGGAACTGCATTCTAATGAGCTTTTTTTATTATTCTGTTTTATATCTCGCATTATTTTCCTTTTTCTGGAGTATCCCACTGAGACAAACACTTCTGTTTTACCTTTTTTTTTTCTTAGAATTTAAATAGTCACTATCCACTTTTGAAAGCGACATCCTGCTGTCTTCATAGTACCAGCAGTTAGACTTTGTGCTGTGTTCTGCCTTTTTAAATAAAGTATTTTTGTTTTGAATTGTGCATTCATGAAGGAAAGGAAAAAAACAACAAGCGATTAACACATTAATCACGGATGTATTTTATTATAGCTTGTATTACCAGCCTTCCCTGTTTATAACAATGTTATAGCCCAATTTGAGGCCCGTTCAGCCAAACATTGCACTAAAACCTCTTTTCATAAAATGTTTCATGTTATCTTAAAATAAGTGAACAGCCCAGGAGGACCCAGTCCAGAGTATGTCCACACTGCCTGGTAGACACTAAGGGAGCATTTAAATGAGGGTCTGGAAACGCAACGTTTTCAGTGCCATGATGCCCGAAAAGCACTGCAGACACTAAAGCAGGGTACACACATGTAGATATGGGCCAGATCGATGGTCACTTTGAGCGCCATGCACACTCACGGCCATCTATCTGGCCCATATCATATGGGGCCATCCCAGTTTTCAAGAGGGACCAATCAATCCCGCTCGAAAACAGGGATATCGGTCATGACCATTAATCACGGCTGATGTCTGTTGCTTTGCATGGAAACCGTGGGTATTCATGCAAAGCATCGGCTGATATCTGACAGCAGTGATATCTGACAGCAACGCGATGGCGTCATCACGCTGCTGCAGGGAACATCGGATGGCTCCAATATCGAGCTGCCTGCTTTTCAATTGGTCATCCAATAGGGATAAAATGGGGCTGTTGCCAACTGTCAGCAGCTTCAAAAGTTTTGAAGTTTTATCAAAGCGCCCTCTGTGTGTGTCAAGCACACACTATCGTGATCCTACAACAGCTGGTGCAAAAAAGTGAGTGCACAAAAAACATGGGTGTCTTTCGTTACCCCGCTCCTAAAGGAGCTAAGGGCTCATTCCCTGAAAAGGTGACCCCGACCGGAGTCCAGTCTCCGAGTACTAGAGACAGATGAAGTTAACAAGACACACCCATTCCTTCCTGTACAGTAGAGGACTGCATGAGAACATTGATGAGGAGGGGTGAGGCTTTACTAGTCTCAGCCAACATAGAGACGGAGTGCCATTAAAGTATTATCACCAACTGTAAAAAGGTATATGAAGGCAATTTGAAGTGAAAATGATTTGAAATGTACATTTATAGAACCCCACAGTGTTCAGAAGTGCTCAGACTAAGCATTTTCAGTACAGGAAGATGAAGCTGGAATTATAGTGCACCCAAACTCACAAAAACAGCTTGTGCTAATGTGTTCCATAGAGCAAACGTTTAACAATTTGGCTGTGTCTCTATGGCCAAGGCCATGGTGTGTAACCTAATGGAGCTTGCCATTGTTTGGATTTTTTTTTTTACTTTTTTGGCACATCTATGACGTCAGCACTAATCAACCATAAAGACCATTTCAAACACTTCTGGACTGTGTGGCTTTCTAGCTATAAAGGCCATAAAAGAAGCCTGTAATATTAAATTATGATGTCACAATCGCCGACTTCACCTTCTGAAAATGCTACTTTCCTGTCAAAATGATCCAGAGGCTTCAGTATTAAACAGGCATGCAAACAGGGAATTCTATGTTCTTGTTGTAGGTTGGTGGGTCGAAGCACTTAAATCAGACAGTGTGGCAACTTATATTATAGAAGGAGGCCAGGAATGGCACCTCCTTTACTTTCAATGCAGATTGTACTTATCTATTTCAAGGGAATCATATGTAACATACAGTGCCTTTCCTAGCCTGTCGGGGGTCCCATGCAAGTTCATGCTTAGGGGCCCCTGTCGACCAGGGGGGGGGGGTGCTATTGGTGGAGCTGCTGGCCGGGAGAGGGGGGTGCTATTGGTGGAGGAGCAGAAGAGAAAGTACGTGCCACTCCTCCATTTTCTTCTCCTTCCTCCCCCTCCAGTTTTTTCTTTTGGGTTGTTTAGAACAAATCTTCTAGCTGAATTAGAAAACTATTCCATTACAGAAGGAATACATAAGCTAGGAAAGAGAGTTTTTATATAGTCGCCTTGGGCTGTTTTTACAGCTGCAGGCCTAAAAGTGCAGTATGCAAATGAGATGCCCAGAAGGGCAAATTAACCTGACAAATGTGTCTCGGCTCCACTTCAAGGTCTCTGGTCCTGGCAGCAATATAATTTTAAGGAAAAAAATAGGAGTATTCTGAGAAGTTATAACAGGGTAAAAAAAAACAAGAAATCCCATCACTAACCCAGATATAGATGCAGATATGTATGGTAAAAACAATCAACCATGCTTAAATACATGGAAACCTGTACAAAAAATGAGTTATCTCAGCAGTAGAGGCAACATTTACCAACATCACCAAAATAATCTATGACATGTATACGGCATTTAACAGGATATTTGGTAAATGTCACAAAATTGCAGCATCTGAGGTTACCACACAACTGACGTTTTACTTTCATGAACCATTGATGTTCCCCTCCTATGATGACAATGTCTTAACATTTATAATGCTAAACAGATTTTATAAAATCCCAGCTCAAATCAAACTTTTCTTATACCTTCCTAAGCTTTAAATTAAAATTTCGTGAATGGAGATGTAAGTGGGACAAAAATGTGTTTGTACTAAAAAGTAGGGATGGAAACTTCTACTGTGTGAATTTCTCCTTTATGAATACTTCTCGGATTGGCTAATCTTTGCTTTAGACTTTGCACCCTATAGTTTCTGGAGAGAAAATTTGAAAAAAAAGAAGCACATCCATCCACATACAAAGTTAATGAATAGCGTGTTCTAACATATCGGGCAAGGTTGGACCATGCAGTATTCTCCCAGCCAAGCCAAGAGGCCAGTACCAAGGAGAGGTCTTGGCTCTAACAGAATGTGCAGGGCTTAAACTTTACTCATGTGTCTATACACTTGCAGTACACTGACCAACTCATGGGTAGACACATCTTACAATCTGTCACTAACAACTTACCCATGAGCACCTATTTACATATCACATTTTTAATTGCAATGTAAATACACAATTCATGCAATCAAAATAGCATAAATTCATCTAGCTATAACACAGTTATTTACATATTGGAGGAGTCATATTATATATTCACAACAACAGACTGCGCTCAGAACAGTAGTTGCTGAGTGAGTTGATACAATTGTGATAGCATGAGTTGTGTATTTACATTGCAATCTGCATTGCAGTAGTAAAATTACATGACACAGACGTATCCCTCCTCCCATATGTAAATAGATGCTCATGGGTAAGTTGTTAGTGACAGACTGTAAAATGTGTCTCTATAAATTGCTGAGAATTCAGAGAGTGGGTACTGCAAGTGTATACACATATTAAAGTTTCAGGCCTGCACCCTAAGCTGAAACTAAGATCTCTCTTAACAGTGGCTTTTTGGCTTGGCTGTGGGGAATGGAACAAACCCCAGTCTCCTGGGATGCCTGGTACTTGAAAAATTGTATTTATTTATTTTTGTATATTTTGAACATAAGACATAAGAAATGATAAAAGTGCATCTTTTAGTCCCAAAAATATGATCAATGATCCTGACTAGCGAAATGGGAAAAAACCTGCAAAAACCTGATCAGGTGATTAGTTTCTTGCAATCCCTAATGAAAAGGATCATACATATCTATGTTCCTTTGTACCTATTGTACTAATAAATCCACCTTCCTTGATGTGATTTTTGCACTCTAATTTACTGCCTAAGGGTTCTACAGAAGCAGGTTGGCTAAAGTTTATGGCTCAAGTCAGTATGCTTAGTAACACATTACATGAAGAAACTAGGACTATCCGTGAACTTTGTTCCTTGTTACCTTTCTTGGACAATTATATAACTCGGCTCAGCAAGATTCCAGAAAGCCCATCACATGCTTCCGTAGGCTACATGAGTCTGCCTGACTTCCTTTCCATCCCTGGAAGAGATAGTATGAGAATTATAGTTGGTGGTGTTGGGAATACCAAGCCCATTGTTTCTTCTACCTCTGGAGCTTGTGTTCCTAGAACACAAATATATCAACAGGAAGATTCTGAGAATTGATGTGGTCTGTAAAAATATAGCCGTGGAACAGATAGGCTGTGCTTTCTGCATACATGTGATGGCCTAATGATCAATTTTGTGTACCTGTAGGAGAAACATAATACTGGCATCGTTGACCCCCTTTTTTATATATATATTGGTAACATGTCCTCTTTCTGCAGTAATGTAAAATCAACTTGGTGATATAAAATGTATTGATCTGCATATGTGTTCTGGAACTGCGATTCTAGAGAGTACTGCGGTACTAGAGAGTATACTAGAGAGAATTGAATCTAAAGGTGGGAATACACAGGTTGATTTTTTCGTTCGAACGAAAATCTAAAACAGAACAAACATTTTGTTCATCCAACATCAAACAAAAAGTGAAAGATATCGAACAAAGAATCTTTCTAAAGCTGATTGGACATGTTGGCAAATTCTCATCAAACATTCAAACGAATGTAAATTGAACGTACCATCGTTTCATAATTGATAAGTTGAATGAAAATAAAGTGTGTACATTTGATATAGACACAATCAATATTCCATCAAAATATCCAACTTCCTGATCAAATCTATCGTCGATTGTGCAAAAATCTATATGTGTATTCCTACCTTAAGTGAGCTGCATTACAACCATAGTCTACATATTTAGTCTCACTCTCTGTGTTTATTTCTCTCTGCAGAGGTTGTCTTTTTGCATTTTTTTTTTAAAAAGCCTGAGTACAAAAAAAAGGAACTAATGCACAATACTCACTTTCATTTTGTAACCGTTACCTGCTGTACTGCTTTTTCGCCACAGGATTTCCTCAATTTTCTGCTTGGTGTCCTTCAAGAAGCATACTATTTCTAAAGAATAGCATGGCAGTGTCCGGTAAAGGGTGCATCACACAGCACGCTTCATTTAAGGTCCTGAGAAAAGTTAGATGCTTGAAGATAGTTTATTAACCCCTAATAGCCACTAAGAGTGAGTGTGAAATGCCTTTTGTAACAATATGACTGTACTATACCTAACCTGTTCAAAGACCAGAGGGACCCAGCGGACTCATCCACTGCAGCCCTCATACATCTTGGATACAAGACCAGGAGCCCTGCATAAGAAGAGAGAGCTACAGTCACTGGTCTTTATCACAGACAGACACTTTGTGGAGGCGTGGAAAGTTCCAGCCCTATTAAAAGACAAAAATAAAAGCAGTTTAAGGAAAATGATGAACAAATATTTTGATCTGTTTCCTTTTGTGTATAACTATTTACTTCGTTAGAATTAAAATATATAAGCAGTTTGGCAGAAAAATAACTTAGCTTGCTGCTTTATTGAGCCAGCTAGTACTTGAAAAACACGAGCAGAGCGTGTGAAGGGAAAAATATTTTCACAGATTGGTAGAGAATGCAGTTACTTAATAAAAATATTATATCATTCCTAAACAAATGTTCTGATGTAATCATCATAACATCACGGAAGGTATTATAGAACTGAATTCAGCGGGGTTTGCCTGGACTACAAGGGTTAAATTCTTGTTATTGTTTTGCAGTGTAAGTAAAAGACACCTTTACCTTCCTCATCCTCTGCTTTTCCAGCACCCGGTACATTTCTCCTTGTTCCCACATCCCGCAGACTCATTCCTTTTCTAAAGATGGCCATTTCAAAAGAATCGGTATTCGATTAGATTAAATAGTTCGTTTTTTAATTGAAATGTTATCACTCTTTTTATAAATGTACAACACTATGAGTAATCAATCGATCTCTGTTAATCATCAAGTGGAATTGCTGTAGTGGTAGGCATGCCTTGAATGCTACCTTGATCAGTTGGTAAAATTCATGTCTCGATTACAGTGTAATTGATTAAAATTTATGAACATGTCTGATACAGTTCCCATAGATATTCCAGTAGTCAGAAGTCCTGCATAGTATGGGCTTGCCTATAATCCAGAGTGTTAAGGAGAAGAGGAGAGCAAGGGATGAGGTGCAAAAGGCTGAAAACGGCCCGCTGAACGGCTCATGCCTAATTCACAGGGCAGTTTCATTATTTGGACATTTATCGCGTAGTTAAAACCTGGCCTTGTAAATGAGCCCTTCGTTGGGTAATTCTCTGCAGGTGCATTCCTGCCAGCCTCCGATGGCTGCGGCCTGGTTGATTTAGATCTAGGCCTCTTATCTTATATAATGACCTATGGACATGAATAAGATGTACCTGCTTATGTACCTGGGTAGCCTGACATTTTTGTTACTAAACATTTATGTCATATGAAGGGTATGAATCATCATGGTCAGTCAACATTGGATTTTTACTGGCCTCCTGTTCTGTGGTATGGGTACACTACACCATAATACTTCTGGTCAAAAATGGGTCCTTTGCCAGTGTCATCCATATATCATCATGTCTGTATGTTTGATTAACTGGCATTGGTCATAAAACAAACGTCATAAACCCTACAAAACGTAGGATCTTTGCATATTTTGCTTTCTACATTTTAATTGGATAGAATTGATTTGCTATATTCTTGATTATAGTATCACATAGTACTCAGCCTCAGTCAGTCGCTAGGCCTTGCTATCTTGGTTTGTTAGTACACTGAAGTCTGAAGTACAAAAGCTGTATTTTTATAAAACTAAATTCATGAAAAGTTTAAAATGCTGATAATTAATCAATCAAGATTTCCAGGAAACCATTTTATTTCTAGTGAATATGGACCAGTATGGAACCTGATTGGTTGATATTGATCACTGTGGTCAGAACTGGAATTGTTTACTGATCAAGGCTTTTGGTTTTTAGTGACCAGTGTCCACAGGCTCAGAGAATTATCTGAGGAGATTTTTTTTCCAACCACAGGAATGTTATGAAAAAAAAAGGCCATCTGAACAGACTGGATGGAACAAGCTCAGAGAAGAGCTTTCGCTGTGTGGCCAGCTGACATTACAATGTGTGTGTGTGTCCGTGTGTCTGTGTGTGTCCGCACAGAAGTCAGACAGATGCCACACGGCGGCTGTCCCTCTTCACCCTAAGGACAGTGACAAACTCAGTGCATGACTGTTGTAGCCAATGCCACAGAAAACTGAAGAAACCAAAGTACGGAGGATTAGAAAGGAAAGAGGGAGCTTTTGTTTCTCGGACAGATGCATTTAAAGATACTGAATTGCTGCTTTGATAAAGAGTCGCTGTGTGATGCCAGAAGTTTGGCAGCGGTCATGTAAAAGGCAGGGGAAGAAAGCTGGGCCCCAGCCAATGCATGCCGCTAATGCCTGGTGTCAAGGAGACAAGCAGTCCCTTTCCACGTGCACATTATTCCAGTGTGACTGTGATGGAGCATTAGCAATAGGATCTTTTGTCTGAAGGCCTTGTTTAAAAGTTAATAAGATATAAAAGTCGCTTGGTATTGTGGCTGTCCCCTTGACATTAACCCACTTAGCTCAGAGGGGAAATCTGCATCACACTGATTTCACAAAGCTCAGGAAACCTAACAGTGTATCCATTGCTGCTCTCATTTAAAATATTCTAAGCATCTACAGCTCATGGTGCTAACTGGTTCATTTCATATTAGTAGAGATCAGTAGTTACGTTTATATCGTGTGTATATACATATATTAGCTTTTTCTTCTTCAGTTGTACATGGCTCCCATAAATATGTTTCTTATACAAGTGTTGTATCTGTTGTAGGACAGTGTGTAATCAATAAAGCATGTTTATGTTGTTACATACTCCTATCACAGATACCTTAAAATGGAGTTTATTCATTTGTGATGTCCGGCACTTTACCATTTGCATCCAATTAAATAATAATAATTGGAGTGACTGGGAATATTCAGAAGAGCATTCTTGTTCACAGTTAGTAAGATGGACTGAGCATTGGGTATTTTTTCTAGACATTTTGTGAGTCAGAGGTTATAAAATACATGTCTAAAAGTGCTGTCAAGTGCCTACCCTGTTTCCCCGAAAATAAGACAGTGTCTTGTAAAGCAAATCAGCAAATGTTTGCTCCCAAAGATGCCCTACATCTTATTTTCAGGGGATGTCTATTTTTCCATGAAGAAGAATATGGTACTGGGGTATCAGGTTGGGGGGGTCACTTAAAATGACACAGGACAGAGGGGGATTACCATTTTAGAAACTCCTTCTGATTCTCTTTTGTCATTTTGATTTCCGCCTCGGATCCCCCCTGTCCATAGTTGCAGTACCGTATCTTAGATGCAGTGATGCAGTGATTTAAAGGAGGGTCTCAATACTTTTGCCAATAGAATTACAAGGCATGAATAAACATTACAAGGGATAAATCTCTGTTATACTGGGAATCTGCTGGAGAACTGCTGAGTCAGAAATGTGATGGAGCAATATTAATTTTTTCCAGTATTTTTACAACAGAGACAAAGTTCACAATCTTTTACACATTACAAAGAACTGTTCCCCAAACATGTTTATGAACACTACACTTGAGCACGAGTACATATTATCTATATCTAAAAGGCATGTGTATTCTTTCTTAAATCTGGAGTTCTATATAGTTATGCAGTGTATACTTTTTGCTATTGTTTGAGAGCAGCGGTTCTCAACCGGTGGGTTCACAGTTCACTGAAAGCATTAGAGCTGCTGCTAACAAGTGGGGGGAGAAGGGAACACCCCATCCTTCTTAATGTTCCACCCTGTACATCATATACACAAGCAGGGTGGGAGAAGCGGAGGGAGGGGACATTACAATTACCTGATCTTGCTGAAAGTGACGCTATGGAGTGTCACTTTCGGAACACAGAAGTGACACTCCGGACCAGCACTTCCACATTCCAGATATAGGAAGTGACACTTTGTGATGTCACTTCTGGGGTGACGGATCTAAAAAGGTTGAGAACCACTGATCTAGAGCTTTCTGTAAAGACTTGTCATCACTTCTGCTCTGAACTGTAATTTGATGTAGGAAACTACTTCTGGGTCTCTCCTGCAGCTCACACTAATATTGTCACTTATCATTTTGCAAGATCTTCTTATAGAAAGTGATTTGTTGAATGGTCAGGTTCAGGATCTGGAAGTATGATCTATGATCTGCAAAGCTGATCCACCTAACCTACTTGTGAGGATTATTGTGACTAACTGCAATGGATTATGGGACTGAAGGAAAACTGAATGAACTTTTGTTACGATGTTTCCGGTGTGGTGTTGGTAGTTCACTGACTGGTTTTTCTCGTTTCCAGGCATTGTTCTTTAAATTCTCATCGAGCTAATTACAAGGGTTAAAAGCGAGCTACAATTTTAGACTTGTCTATGGTGTGATGGGGAGGCTGTCCCACAGTACTTTCAAAATGTGAAGTGTTTTTCAATTATAATTTGCCAGCTGTGCGTGTCATGTTTTATCAAATTGATTCTCATGGCTTTGCATGCTGTTTACAAGTTAGGGGCATACAAAGTACTTGATCCTCTTGTTGAGAGCAAAGTGTGATACAGAAACTATGCCGTGTTTGCCTTCGACATTTTTTATGCCTTTTTAAATAAGGTTTTCATCTTTTCATAAATGTTATCCTGAAACTGGCACTAAATGTTTTTCATTGAGAGAGACAACTTGAGATCTTTGACCCAAAAACACTTGACTTTCTCTTTTTGTCTGTGCTGATAAACTTTGCCAACCTAGGTGTAGCTATGACAGCTTCTGTGCTGAGCATAATGAGTCCAAAGTAACAGCAATGCCAAGAGATTATGCTGAGGTGAACTTTGCTCTGTGCCTGCCCCAGTAATTCAATCACTTGGAGCTGGAGTCAGCCAACTTCTATGAAGCCAAGTTTCACTTTCAGCCTCATCTTTGTCCTTTATGTTCTTCTATTACTATTCATCCGGGTGTTATGCTTTATTATTATTCATATTTTACTGTGCCCGTTTCCATGGCTTTCCTACAGGTGGTCACTTTTTTCCTGCAGTTTAAAAATCACACTGTTCTTTTCTAAATGATTGTAAGGCTATGTTTCCATTATACCTCGGTTCTACCAATGCAAAGCTCAACGTAGTCGAGTACGTGAAGCCTCTGCGTGTCTAAACAGAGCATCTGCCATGCAGGCAACGTCTATGTGCTATGTCGGGATCCCCGCCAAGTAATACGCTTAGCGGAGGGGGTCCTGACGTATAATGGCAACAAGCCCTTAGAGATATCAAAACTTTACAACTGACTTATTGTTAAAAAAATTTTTACCAGCTTTGCCACAGAGCAAAGCGTTACATATACTACTCTTTGCAGTGGTCCTAACAATCTGTTTGACCTTCCACACATTAGAGTTTGAAAGGAAAGGCAAGCAAAATGTACGTCCAATACCAACAGAGGGTGCCCGCTGATCCTCTGAGCCAATTGGCCACGGATCATACTGTGTATGATTGCCTAGCCTGTGTTAAAATAGTTTCTTATTTTTTATACCTCCCTGGAGGTATATCTGAGTTTAGGTCTAATTTTTGTACCAAAAGCAGTAACCCCAAGCCAGATTCTGGATGGCCTGCCTAATCCACATGATCCTGCAGCATCCTCCAGCTATTTTCCAGTGTCCCTTGTGTATCTGGCATCCTCATTACCTCATTGGTGAGACTGGGGATGTTTTGTCACCTGCTGTGTCCTCCAGTGATACCCATCCAGCATGTTCCATGGCCTTGTGCTCCAGAGTCAATAGTGTCCTGTTGGTGATGCAAGGGATGTAAGGCAGATTGTTGGTAGACGTTACATTGAAACGTGCTATTTTTTCTTCAAAAATAACTGACAGTGAGAAGGAATTTAGTCAGTTATAGGGAAATCATTAACAACAGAGAGACCTCTAGACCACAAGCAATATTGAGGACTAGTTCTTTGTCTTGTACTTGCCTCTTCTTGGGCAGAGCTTCTACAAATTGGCTCCACTTTAACTGCGGTACAGACTTCTGCCTATGAGCAGTGGGGCGTGCGGATTACATCAGGTCTAAATGAATACAATAATTTAGTGAGCTATTTCAGCACCATTCAGTGTATGCAAACTTTTAGATTGATGTTAAATTGCAGTCTTTCCAACTGAAGTAAGATTTAAGGTTTTATTAAAGACTAATATTCATAAATTCTCACTTAGAAAAATTCAATACCGCTGATGTGACACATGATTGAAGATCAGAATAGAATGGTGAAAGTGGAGGTGGGGCAATTACAGTTTTATGGGGGTTTATTAAACCCACTTGTACCAGTAATTATGGCTGTAGTCAGAGAGGAACTTTTCATGCTTTAAAATTCACATTAAACCGACAATCATTACATCAACAAATCCTGCTTTTTAGGCGAGAAGTAGAAAACAAGAGTGTTTCCCATTAGCTAAAATGGCAAGCTTACCTGAGATCTGAATCAAATACATTCACTTTCAAAGAGGAAATTCTCATTATTCTGTGTCAACTTTGATATTTTTTACAATAATAAACTAAACAAAACTTTTTACTTTTAAAGGGACAAGGCAGGCAGTATCGTATTCTTATTCTTCTCCCTAGACAAAAAAAATATAAAATAGAACTTTTTGTAACCATTTTTTTTACTTAAAGGGTTATTAACCTTGGTAATGCAGAACATGGCTGTAGATGCAGTAGATTTTAATGACCAAAATTGGTAACTGAGCAGAGGAAATTTTAGGCATGGGCGGTTGGCCGATGCCTCCCCCCAGCGCACCCACCTATAAATCTTGCAGCTGCTCGGGGAAAGAAAAGATACACAAGTCCCCCTGAGTGCTCTAGGGCAGTGACCAGAGACGCTTTCCCAGGGGGAGGGGAGCACTTTCCAAGGGTGCCAATTTCCCTAGGACTGCCCCTGAGCATGGTGTCCTGTGTGCTTCTTACTGGTTTCACCTCCACAATGCCAGTGATGATTGTATTATAGGCATAGGTGTCACGTGTCCTTACATCCGTAATTGGACCACCAGCAGTGTTAAATCCTCATGTAAAATCATGTTCATACACTTGTATTGCTTTCATGTGTTTATTTGTCCTTGCTGCATTTGTTATTTTTTTAACCTTAGCTATTGGCACTCTATGGAACACAGTTGTCCCAGGGAAGGAGCCCTTAAGGTGGCCATACACGGCTCAGATGATCTTTGAGTGTGTGTGATAGACTGTCGGTCTATCATCTGTTGATGTTACTACCACACAGTTTGATCGATTCAAAACCAATGGATTTTTTTCATAAAGAATCCATAGTACCATCAGATATAAAGTCATCAAAATACCTAGAAAACCCTACATGACCGATCACTGCTCAATTGATTTAATGTTTTTTTTCTTTTAGTCGATCGATCCAGGTAAAAAGAAATCAATCTTCAACTTAATCAATATTTTTTTTTTAAGTTTGCCGAATGAGGAAATGGAACAGTGCATAACCATGTTTACATAACCAGCAATATATATCATTTTTAGAGTCTTCTATATTTTCTTTTAGGAACAAAAAGATCCTTCCTCATTGTGTTAAAGTAAAAAAAATCTGGTATCTCAATTTATTCCCTAACTGTTCCGATCACTGTAATCCATTTGATTTAGCTCCCTACAACAGGGAGGCTACAGACATCTGTAAGGTACTTACACTCTACCTTCCTGATATCAGCCGATGCAGAAAAGGCCTTTTATTCAGTTCACTTCTCCTCAATTTCTTCTGAAAAACATAAAAGGTTACCGGTGAAGAAGTAAGGGAGGAGAAATGCCCTCTACTGCCACTCAGTTGCAAGAGTGAGAGTACGTGAAACTATTTCTGAAAACTTCTTCAAACTACACACCACAGGGCTGCCAGTTATCTCCCTAAGCTGGCCATACCCTACAAAGCTTGCCATACACCTTTAGATCTCTCTGTCAGATATCCTTTAGATCTACCAACAACTATATAGTGCCGGGTCCTCTGCGACTGAACACAGGTAGACTTGATGGTTTAGAAAGTCCCTCATATTACATGCTTTTGGTAAAACAAAAGGAGATCTAAAGGAAATCTGACAGAGAAATCTTATGGTATATGGGGGCCTTTAGATTTTTATTTGTTTGTTTCAGATCTTCGACATTTACCCACATTCACCCTGTTCATCAGAAATGTCACAGGATTTAGATAGGCATGCAGTCACTTCTAGCTCTGTATTTCTCAATGAAGTAGAAAGCTATGAGGCCATCGCTTCCACTAACCTCTAGTTTTTAATTTTATTTAATAAAATGTAAAGTTTTTATTAAATTAAGCATTGAATCAATACAAAAGGGAATAGTATATTAAAAATATGGCCCGTTTATTATATATCAGTCAAAATGTCTTCCTTTTTTTGAAGTAACCCAATTTCTCTGGACCCACTTGCCTTCAAGAATGTCCAGTAAAAGTTTACTGTTGCCAAAAAGTACTTTTCAGATCTTAGCTGTCAATTTCGCTGACCGGTAATACGGGATGTGACATCACTCAGCCTGACTCTTCCGCGTTCCAGATACCAGATGTGACATCAGTCCCGTTATTGGGAGATTAAAGTCCCCTCCTTCCTATTTAGTTCCTGTCTAATTTAGGAGGGAGAGGGGCATTACTCTCGCTAGTAATGTCCCACCCCACACATTATTTGCCCAAGCCGGGTGGGAACTGAGGAGGGAAAGCAATGCACCCTACCTCTGCGCGATTTCAATATCAAATCAAAATCTGTGATTTTGTGAAATTTGGATTTGGCTCGGAAAGCCACATAAAAACGTGGCTTTCCCGGCTAAAATGGGAGGGTCGACAGGTATGTTTCAGATACTTTTTAAAATTGTCAGGCAGTTCATTTACCAAGGTCAATTACACATAGGTGCAACTACACATGCAATGCAAATCAGGTTATTAATGGGTGCAAGATAGACAGTAAAGGGATGTGTAAACCTTGAACAGAAAAAATTATGGTTATCTCTTCTGTCATGGTTTTGCCATGACTTCTTCGAGATATAGACGTCTTAGGTCCCTCAAGGTGTAAGCCTTTATTACAGAAATACATGATAGTCTTAACCATTCATTTATGCCTGCCATACACACACCGATTAGCGGCCGATTTTGCCGCTGACCGACGGGCGTGCGCGTTCGCGGCCGTTGGCAAAATCGGCCGCCAATCGGGGGTGCCCACATGGGGCAACAGATCCCTGTCGCCCCACAGCTCGGCCGGCCAGAGAACGGACATGTGTCGATTACACACCGATTAGCGCCCGATTTTGCCGCTGACCAGCGCGCGTTCGCGGCAGTCGGCAAAATCGGCCGCCAAACGGGTGTGCCCACCGGGGTGCCCACCGGCGTCTTCATTGAAGCTAATGGCCGGCACACAAAGGGTGCCCACCGATGCAGGCAGCTCGGGAATGCAGCGTGATGACATCATCACGCTGCATTCCAGAGCTCATCCGAACTGGTCTGTCGGCACCCAGTCGGTGTGTGTATGGCAGGCATTATATTAACTGTTTCAGACTTCATGACAATTTTGTCTGCTGAAATCCCAGATGTCAAGCTATTAAAATCAGACATTTCTTCACTGAAGCCTAAATGATTAAACCTAATACTTTTTACCTTGTTACAAACTGTTCAGATGATTTCTATTCTCCATTCTTTATTAGAATAGTAGGAGACTTTCCAAAGTGTTTGCTTCTATTTTCCATTCCAAACTGGATGCAGGAGTTCACAAGATACAACAGACATAGCACCAACATGACCAGGTTTTGTTTTTCTTTTTTACATTCAAGGCCCACAATTGGTTAAACTACAATATAGAATGGGTTAATTCAGACAAGCATCCATCATCTACATTGGCCAAGTTATGATACCCACAACCCCCACCCCTTGCTTATTTTGTATGAATCAATGTAAACCATTGGAATAGGATGTCTTGTGTGTTGCACCCATGCTTTGGGTGTGGTTGGGGGGTTTGCTTTCTACATCTGTATAAATCTGTAAGAGAAAGTTAAGTTAAACGTGTTTAACTTTAATAATGCTGGGTCTGTGTTCCATAATGCTTAGCCCCATGCTATATAATTATACCTGTACATTGCTGATGCAGACACACCAAAGCCACCTGTGTGACCTATCCCAAGGTAATGAAAGAAAATTAGCCACAATTCTAGTGAAGAACTGAGTAATTTCAGGCTGTGCGGCCTATGAGAAGGATTAACCGAGAGAAAGAGCCTGTGACGCCCGATGTTCCCAGCCTGTGTGTGTAGGGAGTATCTGGTTACTGGCGTTACATGACCGAGCTTATTTTAGAAATGCTGTGTGAAGAAGAGGAAAGGAAAAAGGCTTTTTACATTACCATGGGGCTGAAAATGTTGTGTCGGAAGAGAGGGCTGCTATTAGCTGTGTGCTAGACATTCATTGGAGGCTGAGATGCTAATTAAATTGTGCCTGAGCGACTGTCTCTGGATTAGATACTTTGAACAGGTACATTTAGTTCACTTTCTAGCGTACATATTTTCCATTTTTGCCTTTTTCTTTGGAAAGCGCAATAGGTCGCTCCTATACATCATATAAATGTATGAACTGTATGTAAAGCCATTGTTATTACATTTCCTTATCGTCATTTAGTTATATCTTACATAGTAATATCTTATAGTAAAGGCATCTTTATTGAGGACCCAAGAGTAAAAAAAAAACCTCAAAAGTCAAAAATAGACTTTATATCTATTTACCTACCACTCGCTTGGACAAACAGCCCTCAATCACCCTGGAATTCTGGGGGACCCCACTTCCAGAGAAACATTTGGGGGGGGGGTTCAAAATGGCAACAGTGTGTTGTTCTTGTTTAAATGAGGGTCTGCTTTAAGTCACCAAGCTGTTCTTATCTTAAAGAATGTGACATCAAATGGGTTTGTAGACTTCAGATTGAAAGGTTGTGAGAGGCATTGTCCTAGGCACAGATAGGATGGGCACATGATCCCATTGAAAAACGAATAAATATCTGTCACTGAATGATTTACTACTGTGAGCAGACGTTCCTCCGCATGCTACACAGATATCGCAGATTTTGCTTTGTAGTGTAATGCCTGCCATACACATGTCGCCCCACTTCTCGGCCGGCCAGAGAACGGACATGTCCGATCTTCTCTGGCCGATGGGAGCCGATGAAAGCCAATGCCATAAGCTGCAATGAAGCGGCGTCTTCATTGCAGCTTATGGCTGGCACACAAAGGGTGCCCAGCCGATTGAAGGGGCCCCATAATGCAACGGGAGGCTAACGTGATGACGTCATCACGTTAGCCTCCCGGAAAGATATCGGGACTAGTCTGCCTACACACATCGGCGTGTGTATGGCAGGCTTAAGTGCCTGGCAACAAATTAACATGTAAATAGAGGTTTCCTATCCCATCACCATAAATATCACCAAAATAATTTCATTATGAAAATGGTGCAAACGTGTAACATAAAGGATTGTCATTGGTTCAGCTTCCCCGGCAGAAACAGGCCTGGGCCCCACACTCCCTGTGAGCCCCCTGTGTCAACTGCTCCAGTAACCACAGGCCTGGGCCCCACACTCCTTGTGTGCCCCCAGTCTATACTCAGTCAGAAGCCATTTCTCCAACTTCCATCAGAAGCCCTGACACTGTGGTCTCTGATCCTTTTGTTGAGACACACCCCGCTCCACTCACCTGCAAACAGGTGTTAACCCTTTGAGTGTTCCTGGGGAACAGGATAAACCACCCAATGGGATCACAGCCTGCATGTAGGGGAAATATGCCTCTCTGGCAGGACCCATCCCAGTGGTCCTGTACTATATATATTAGTATTCATTTATTTATACTTCAGTGCCTTCGAGCGATATCTAAGGAGTTTGGGGCACAGCACATCTATCGATCGGCTATCGTTGGGTGTATGGGCACCTTTAATCTCCTCTTCATGATCATCTCATCTGTCATTATATCTCCTTATGTGTCAACATGAGAAGTCGGTTCACATCTTGGCTTCATAGATACCTGAATTATTGGAGCCTTCACGGCATTGGCTGCCCAAATTCCACCTTAAACCTTGGTTTATGTATATTTACATTGATTACAATTATAGGATTGTGAGATTTGCTCACCAATGCTCTCCGAAAAGCATGCAGAAAAGCGGATAGACACAACATAAGAGAGACAGTTGTTAAAGAGTGAGTACTGTGTTATTGAGCATTGCTTTGACAGTAAACCATTGTTGAATGACAGTGAACATCAGCTGTGAGACTTTGTGTTTGGCACAGTGTACATGGACATGTACACTTAAAACAGTAATTCCTTTGGTGCACATATATGCATGCCTGTTGGTATAACGATATTTCGAATGGTAAAAGCAAGCCAAATAGATCCATGAAGTGGTCCTAATAAGCATGTATGTATGTGTGTCCAAGCTGGATCTCCTCAACCCATTTGACTGCACTTTTCTCTGTCTTTAACTAGAAGTGGAATTTGAACATTTGCAGGTGAGTAGGAAAAGGTATAAAGTGTATTGATGAAAAGTGAGCACCAATGACCACTAGTGGTCAACTCTTGTACTCATATCAAATCAAATATCTGACAAATTTGTGAAGTATCTAATATAATGTCCAATGTTTTGTTATATTGCAGTTTACCAGTCTATAGATGCCCGGGCTGTATTTATACCTGTTAATCTATACATTTTAATCCATGTTGGAAAAGAAGTGTTAATGCATGTCTAGTAAGTTAATATTACATGTATCCAGTGGGCTTTTCCCCATGAAAATTCATGTTGATGCATGTATAATGAATAGATGTGCACCCAACCTTACTGTACTATATCTTTAGAGGACTAGTGTTGTCTTCTCTATGCTGCTTTCTTCTGATTTTAACTAAAGAACCCCTTACCCTATCCTTGCCGCAATAATATTAGTATTATCTTTTTTTATATAGCTAAAAAAATTAATTAGAGTTGAGAAGCAACACAAAAAAAAACACACAGGTACAGGTTATAGCAGGCAGAGTTGAGGATCTTCCCGATCAGGCTTATAGGGAGGTACTTTTTTCATGGGTAGAGAATCATTGTCATAATAAAGTGGGGAATGTCTCCCTAAATTTAATTACAATGTACAACGGCAACTTTTTGTCTCTTTTTTTAATTTATATACTACTGTATTTTTGTCCTGTGTGTTCTCATTGGTGGGGATGCAGGGGATGCGGCATTTAGATGGAAGAGCCGAACATCGCAAATGACAGCTGCCGCAGCTCTGCTCCTCAGCTCTCCTCCCAGTGCGACCACCGGCGGCCGCCGGCGCACATTCAGACCATAAGACGCAGGCACCCCCCCCCAATTTTGGGAGTGAAAAGGTGCGTCTTATGGTCCGAAAAATACGGTATTTCTTGTCTGGTTTCCTAGTCAAAATGATGATGAATATCATAGATTTCTAGATTGTTTCTCATGTCTTATAATGTCTGCTAACCCTGGAAAAAATTAGGGACCTACCATATTTTTCGGGGCTATAATACTTACTTTTTTACAATTAAAATCAATAGGAAAGTGTCTTATGGTCCGAATATGTAAAAAACCATCCTGGGGCAATAGCTCTGCATCCCAGGAGGCAGACATTTGTTACATTCCTTCCAGCCAAGCCAAACAACCACTGCCAAGAAGAGATCTTATCTGCATTAGCACTAGCAGTACCCACACTTTGAACATACTCATCAACTTATGGAGAGAGACATTTTACAATTAGATAGCATGAATTGTGTATTATCATAAGAAAGACTCATATCTCCTCCCATATGTAAATAGATACTCATGGGTAAGTTGTTCAGCTCCAGATTGTAAAATGTGTCTCCCCATAAGTTGGTCAGTGTGTCAGAGAATGGGTACTGCTAGTGTATAGACACATGGTAAAGTTTAAGCCCTGCAGCCAAGACCTCCCTCCTAGCACTGGGCTTTTGGCTGGAAGAATAAAGAATTAATACTGCATGGCCCAGTCCTGCCTACTTTGCTGGGACATTCTGTATTTTCACTTGATATCTGAATGGCTTTGTGGCTGTTATTTTCTTACAAAACTTTGGGTGCATCTTATGGTCCGGTGTGTCTTATAGTCCAATAATATGGTGATTACATTTTTAGTTGAACATCAAGCTGCTGCCTACTTTGGGTGCTCCTTGATTGTCTTATTTAGTGTATATGATGTCTGGATATCATTAGTCCTTGTAAAGGGATATACTGATCAGATTAACTAAATGATCACTTGATCCTTTGAGGCTAGAAATTAATGGTGGAGGTACATCAAGGTGTCAGTCAAATGCAGTGTGATTTGAAATTTTTTGCTTCAATTTATGATCTGTGCCCAAAAAATAAAAAAAAACAGTCTAAAAACAGGCACAACTCTAGGGGTTAATATACTTACTGTTTTTTTAGTTTGTATTGGTTGAACATTTCCTCCTCATACTTGTGATGGTCAGAGGGATTACTCGGGGTAATTCAGGCAGCGTTGTGTTATCTGTTGGCTCAGCCCTTTGGTATCAAACATAGTGAATCTATATTTGTGTGATCATGGATGAACCAATAATACACACTATGCAATCAATGCGATTTGACACAGCAGCTTTCTATCTGATTTGCTGGATAACCACGCTGTTCTCTAGAATGAGTTCTCGCCTTGTTCTGTGGATTGCATTGATGATGTCATTATTTAAACTATCGGAAACACAATGAAGCCGCTGCAATGCCAAGATGAAAAGACCAGACAAATTGGCTCACTGATTAAGTAGGCTGTCCCCTGAAGTTCTTACAAGCTAATCATTATTTGCTGAAGTAATGCAAGACTATTATGAATATTGACATTGTATATGCGGATTTATGACATTAATAAAAAAATGATCAGTTATGGAAAGAATGGTTCTAACATAAGCAAACAGTGTCAGAGGAAGATCCTGCGCTCTTGGGAGTGTTTGCTCTCTTATAATCTGATGGAGACTGTAGATATTGGTAGCATAGCTGCAGATCTTCATCTCTGTTTGTCATATGTCCTCTCCTGTCAAAGCCACTTGTGATCACTTTTATGTTATCCCAGCAATCTTTAAGTTGTTTTTCAAATTTTGTGCTAAATGACTGGCTTTCTTTTAATTGAGTTTGTTGATGTTTGCATCCCATCCACATGGTTTACCCGCAAGGTTCCTGTTCCATAGTCAGAAATATGCATTTGTCTTCCTTTCATGACCACTAAATAGTCTTAATAGTGCATTGTATAATATTCAAATGGCAGAAGAAACCACCTTTATTACCAAATTACTATACCAGTTCTACCACCTTCCTTCATAAATAGATGTGTGTCATGTTTGCTTGCCTGTAATTGGGTCAAAATAACATTCTTACTTGATATCACAGAATACACTCTTGTAAATATGGAGCTTATTCCAGACCCAGCTCCTCTCTCCTGGTAGCTTTGGTGCCCATTATTTTGTGTAAAAAGCTTCCCATTAGGAAAGTTTTCAGTATTGCCACAAATATAATTACAGAATAAACTTGTACACAAATGTTACCATGTCAGCAATAACACAGTATGTCAGGGGTGGGCAAACTTTTTGACTTTTTAGGCCACATTAGCTTCCTAAATTTGATAAAGGAGCTTGACCAAAAGCCCCCCATAGGTGTGCCAATTCCATGCATCGCTAATAATGGCGGTGATGTATAATAAGCGACGTGTGACAGGGGCGTTGCTCTCTTTTTAAATTTCCTGCACTTAAAAATGCTCATTCATTGCAATGCATTCATGAGCAGAGATAATTCCTAGAGAATGCCTATTGTTGCCATGAGGATGCTCCCACAGTGTCATGATACGTCACTGCATCGTCGCGCATGGTTTGGACATCTCTAGGCTTACAAGCGTAAGAAAGCATCTTTTTAACAAGGTGACAAACGGCAACAAAAAAAAGCTAAACATGCCGGATTCGGCCCCCGGACCTTAGTTGTCTCATCCCTGGTCTAGATGCACATGATCATATTCATGCTTTTTTTATCTTTTTGATTCTTCATGATATGCCATGACTCTATGTAGTCTAATATGGAGGAAAAGATGTTATGGCCTTACTTCTGCACACTTTATAGCAATTCCTTAAATAAAATAAATAATATACGGACACTCTTTTAGACATTGGAATTATTAAGGCCACTTAACCACAACTTTAATACATAAAATATATACATAAAATCATGCAGTTAAAACTTCAAAAGAAAAGGTCCCTGACAGTGCCCATGTTTCCGAACTGAAGCCAATCTGTATCCATCCGTACCAACCAGCAGCTATTATGCTCCAAACGTAGTGTGTACATACCCAAACTCCTCACTGCAAGACTATAAAAATAAATCAGAATACCGACATTATAACTAATTCAATGTATTTATGTGAAAACAAAAAAGCATTAATCATCTAACTGAGTATCAATTACCCAAATTACCCAAGATACGGGCACTGTCAAGGACCTGCCATGCTGTGACATGGCAGGACATGGCTGAAAACAACAAAGTACAACCTAAAACAGAAAAACATGACATTACAAACCATATTGATAAGATCTGGCCCATATCTAATGCTGCCATTCCTGTTTTCGAGCGGGACCAATAAATCCCGCTCGAAAACAGGGATATCAAACATCGACTGCGGGTCTCCATGCAAAGCATCGTCGGACATGGAGACACAGCAGCGCGATGACGTCATCATGCTGCTGCAGGGAACCTCAAACAGATCGAGCTATGTGTTCCCTGCTTTAGCCTATATCACTGTCCCAACCAATAATCATACCTTCCACACTCCCCTATTCCTCCATAGCCCACCCAGTCAGGAACCCTTTCCCCTACCGGTTTCCCTCTGTGTCAGGGTTTACAATCAAAAGCCAACATGTAGAGTCCATGTTGGCTTCTACAATGAAGTTTTTCAGACTCTCAAAAACAATCCACGGGGATCCTTCCACAAAGGTTATTGTTTGGGTTTTCTTAAAAAGTTTAAAATATCCTGTCCATGTCTTTCAAATGTGTTGTAACCCTGTTTCGCAGAAATCCGACACACGTGACTATGGTATGGTACACACTATCAGAGAAGTAGCCTCCAGAAATATCTGGATCACTGGATGGCAGCAAAAACGTTCACATCATCAATACATCAGCAATATTAAGATTCAACAAAGAAAATAAATGTAATAACCAGGGGTGCACATAACTTTTTTAGTGAGTTCCTCAGATGAGTAGCAGGAGATAATGTTTGGTATTCACCCCATATGTAGCATGGTCTACTCACTGTCCTCTGTGTCACCCTCCTGCATGGTAGATTCTGCTCCGATTAGCTGTCTCCATCCACAGGGGACCTGTGTTTGAATTAGTAATTTGCATTCCCAATTTGACACCCCTTACTGCAACATTTTATAGTTATTTAGGCTAAGTTTACACTGGCGGTTCTCGAGCTGCTTTCAGCTTGGAAACCGCCAGTGCGCTCCCGCAGCCGCGGGATAAACGACTCCCTGTGATCGGCTGCAAAACAGTGCAGGCGATTACAGGGTGTCTAATTAAGGACCCCATAGAGGACCTATAGCACAGCCGCCCAAAAACCGACCGACAGACGCCTAATGTGGCGTCCGCTGGTCGGTCACGTTAAGCGGTTAAGCGGACGTTACCTGAGGTAAAAAACGCCAGTGGTTAACTTAGCATAAAGCTTCCCTGCGGTTTTTTTCAGGTGACATAAATTCTATATGTTTAACAATAAAAATTGGCAATAAAAAAACAAAAACATTGTATAGTAGTGTTTAAACACTACCCCCCCCATCCCCACCCCCCACACACAGAAAAACACACCCTACCCCTATAATAAATCACCACCCCCATACCCCTAACCAAAGATACCCCCTCAATTACCCCCCCCCACCACCCACAGGACACACAGTACACCTCTATCAACTCCCCCACCCACAGCCTTCCCTCCAATAATCATACCCCCCCTTCCCCCTGATCATATCTTTGACAGACTAGCCCCTGATCATTCCCCCCCCCTAACACACACACCCTCTAATCGTTTCTCCCAACACAACACACACATCACAGAGTGAAAGCAGAAGAATCTCACCCCGGGAACACAGGGGGCGTGGCAGCAAGGACTCCAGGCTAAGCCTATACAGCTTCCTCCCTACTGTGACGCTGCCCCACGGTTTGTTAAGCTTGCTTGCAGTCAGAAAGCTAGGGAGGAAGCTCCATCAATATGTCCCGTGTCTGTGGTCCGCAGAGGGACAAGACAGGTACGCAGAGCGGGTTTTTAGACCTGTATGCGTACCAGCAGACCAGTTATGTGCACCCCTGGTAATAACCATTATGCGTATAACATTTGGTAATGACACATAGTGCTTTAACAAAGTGATCATATTTTTTAGATTCTTTAGTGGGGTTCTCCTTAAAGCAGAAATAAGGCCCCCATACACATTTAGATTTCTCTGTCAGATTTCCTTTAGATCTCCTTTTGTTTTACCAAAACCATGTAATATGAGGGACTTTTTAAACCATCAAGTCTACCTGTGTTCAATCACAGAGTACCCGGCACTACATAATTGTTGGTAGATCTAAAGAAAATCTGACAGAGAAATCTAAAGGTGTATGGCCAGCAGAGGAAGCCTGACTGCAATGTCTCTTGATAGGATTTCAATGCACATATGAAGAAATGCTTTTGTGTGTCAAGGAAATGATTGCACCATTATCCTCCACTCACGACTTCCATGGTGAGCACATCACAGGAAGAGGCCCTCCCTTGCTTTGTATTTTTATCTACAGGCATGATAATAAAATACAAGAATTAGCAATCACATATAGTGGCACATGCGATATGTGGAGGTTGCTCCAGCCAGCTCCATCTCTCATGCCCATTTTGCTTCGAGACATGTTGGCACGATGGAAGGAACTCATAATTCTCTAATTAGCACATTCACCTCACTTAGAGATTATAATAATGATTTCAGTCCCTGAAGCCTAACAAATACATGTGCTTGTCAGTTGGGCTGTGCGAATCAGGGTGGCTTAGGAGCTCATCTAGTCGCCTGATAATCCTGTGGATGTTTGAGGTTTCGTTAGCGCTCTCCTGCGGATTCAGCAAGGGTATTAGACGCGCTTTAAGTAAACCCCACTTTTATGCAGTGATATTGTAGAATATCTGTTCTTTGCACAATGGGAAGCTAAGTAGCTGCATGCCGCGTGTAATATATAGTTATTGTAGGTTCACCGTTTACAAAGCCCGCTGTTGTCGAAGGTCAGGATTCTTGAGTAGGAGAGATTGTTTTACCTGCTCTGAAAGAAAGGTCATTTAAACATTATGACTGCAAGTCATTTTTTCTTCTCTTTTCACCTAGAGAGACAGTGTCTCTGCCTTCCAAAGACTGACTATGTAATAGAAGAGCTGCTTGCCATTGAATTCTGGGGTGGTCCCGCTAAGTCTCCCCTGGGCGCTGTTTTTATCCTCCTACACCTTCATTTTTCACTCTCTTTCTCCATGTCTCGCAGGCACCTCGCTGTTTTCTCAAGCCTTTGTCAGTCGCAGCAAGTTGTACAGCGATTGGCTCAGCCTTGTCTGTGATACGCCACTGCTCACTTAGCAACAGGGAGACCAAGAGCCAGAGATGCCACCTGCCTTCCCTGACACCCCACCATGGCTTTGCAGCATCGTGCGCCACCAAAGGCATCACATTATGTTTCACTTTACCAGGCCTTTCCCAGAGAGATGCACTGACACCGGGGCGAGCTGGTAATGCCACTTATACAGAACATTACTCATGAAATAATGATAGCAGGCAATTTTCTGGCTTTCTCTAAGACAGTGCAATAGCCGGCAGTCCTGTGCCAAAGCCCATAGCACACAGTTTTTTCAGATTCTTCTAGACAGGACAGAAAAGGCTGATTCTGGCCGCTGAGCCTTATATAACAAAAAGAAATAAAAGTATCTAAATGGCCATGTGTAAAGCCCCCCACACATGTTCAGAATACCTGCCAATCTCTGGACAGATCAACCCGGCACCCTTTGTGCATCGGCACTTACTTTGTAAGGGGACCAGCCAAAGTAATGCAAATAATCTAAGAATTACCAACATGTCCGTAATTGCTTAGATCGATTTCACTGCCGTTTTCTGGCCGGCTTACAACTTTAGGCTTTAGATTTGCGGCCAATTTCACAGCAGATCAACCGCCGTGATTGCACACGGTGGTCGATCTGTGGCAAAATCGTCCTCTTATCTAAATGTGTATGGCCACCTTTATCCATGGCTAGTTTCTAATGTGGAATATATCAAATGCTCTGTGTGTATATTTTTTACAGAGTTCAGGTGTGCTGTATCTGGTAGGAAATATGGGTATATGATAAGTCCCCCATACACGTTCCAAATTTCTGCTGATCTCCCAACCCCTGCTGAGAATCTTACTTTGTCCGTAAGAGAGCTGGCGGCTGATTTCGGGACGAATTACAACTTTAAGCTGTAGATTTCCACCCGATTTTTCGTCGTAAGTGTGCCTGGCGGTCATTTGGCTTAAAAACCTGGTGAAAATGGTGAAAAATTACAGATCGTAATAAGGCGTGTGTATACAAATTTGTAAATACAGTAAACTCCTTTTAATCTGTGAATAACCAAAACACAAACCCACAATAAATATAAGTTTAAAAATAGCAAGCCGTGCAGATAACTACATTGCTATTGTGCCTCTATTGATATCATGAATGATATATCACAGCAAATGTAAAGGCCCCCATAAATGAAGCGAGCAGCGGCCACGGGTTGCGGGTGCCCACATGGGGCGACAGGCTTGGTCGGGCAGAGAACGGACATGTCCATAAATCTATGGTCAATGCTATTAGTTTGAATGGGGACTGGCGTTCCCGTTTAAACTAACGGCTGGCACACAAATGGTGCTCGCCGATACTCTGAGCGACGGGGTGCAGGGTCATGATGTCATCACGCTGCACTCCGTAGCTTGCCTGTCGGCCCCCACTCGCTACGTGTGTGGGGGCCTTAAGATAGGATCATTTAAGGTTACATAGATTTTACAGACTATTAACAGATTATATATATATATATATATATATATATATCAGTATTTTGAGTGTTTTATTTGATCATAAAGATAGAACGAAGTCTAAAATCCAGAAAGAGACAATGAAAATGAAACTGGCACAAAAAAATCTGCAAGTCTCATTCAGCTCTCTAAATACTGAACTCCAGGCTAGAGACATACTGTCTGAATACAGGAGGCAGGTGTATCCTTTCTTAACTCTTTGTTTTCTTTGTGTATTTCTCCCAGATCTGTACAGTAATACATTATGTATCTGTTGCTTTCTGTCATCATTGAGAACAATGTTCTCTTTCTTGGAGCTGGTCTTCTATCCCCACCCACTCTGTATAGGTTCTATAGGAAACTTAAGGGGTGGTCTGCTAGGCCCCTTTCACAGCTTTGGTTTTTTTTTATTTGGCTACAGCCAAGTGATGATGTGATTATTTTTATCAGGTAACAATGCGGTTTGCAAAGGCATTTGTGGTTACAGAAATGGTTTATGTCTTTTGTGGCTATTAAGGAGCATATGTAAATTAAGGTTTTTAAGCTTAGAGTTGAACTTCAAATTGTTATCGCATATTCTTTTCAACAACCTTATTATGCTTACTAGACTCTCAGCAAAAAGCAAACCAGAAGAGAAGATGAGGAAGTAAAAGGCTGTTTTCTTTATAGAATATACACTGCTGAAGAAGTGAAACTACTGGGATGTTGCAGAGGTCATTTAGGCAGCAGAGGTGATTGTTAGTCAGCTTTTAGTGCACTGTTTGTTGTTAATGAAATTAAACTAAAGGGTTAACAACTTGCTACCCCCAAAACTGGAATAGTTTTTCGATAGAGGCCATAGACATTTTACCCTTCACATATTTTTAGACTACTTTTCAGTAATTGAATGTCTCTGACCAAACCATTAGAAACAGATTTCATGAGGGTGGTCTGTGGTCTCCTTTAATGCGTCCTGTATTCACTGGCTGGCACCATGGAGCTTGAATGGAATTTGCCAGAGAGCACCAGAATTTCAGGTCCAGCACTGGCTCCTTGTTTTCACAGATGAGTGGAGATTCACTCTGAGCTTATGTGACAGAAAGGGTAAACGTGAGAGTGAAAACATGGTGCCTGCAAAATTGTGCATCCATGGAGGGTTGCAAAGACCTGCACAGGATGATGGCAGCCTGACTTCCTTTGAGTAATGTAGTGAAATCATTAGACCCATTATTAGACCCTTCAATGGTGCAGTGGGTCCTTAGTTTCTCCTGGTACATGTTTTTTTCTGTGATTTGTGGCCACGCCCAATCTCCCCTGATCGCGTCCATAAAAAATTAAGGGGGACTCTTTAAAAGACGTGTCCATTCATGTCTATCGGTCACATTCAATCGCGGCAGTGGGGAGGAGACCATTTAAATGATCGCCTAAGGGCTTGTCCTCACATTGGCGGTCTCCAACCACGTTGCGGCAGGCACCTCCATTCATTTAAGTGGCCCTGCCCTCACTTAGACGGGAACCGCAGGTGCACAAGCAGTTGCATTGCATTGGACAAGCAGCTGCATTGACACTTTGGCGAACCACCAATGTGGGGACAAGCCCTAGACTGTCAAGAAGCTCAGTGATGCCCTGGTCAGGATCTGGGAGGAGATATTCTAGGATCTTCTTAGTTTTTAAACAGAACAATCTAAACCTAAACACATAAATGTTGCAGCTTTGCAGTCTTAAAGCTGAAGTAAACTCAAAAAAAAATCCCCCACATACATTACACGGACATATTGCACACCTGTCAG
>CM070032.1:174307064-174321749 GCA_036250615.1 Ptychadena robeensis
TTTATTTTTTCTGGCTTTCTTTTTTTATTCTCACCTTTTTGTCCTTTCATGTTTATGTGTAACCAGCCGTCTATTGCATCAATCTGTGGTTGATCCTCGCACACCCATCCAGTCGCCAGACATCTCCAACTTTACATAAGTGGAGTTAAATGCAGGGACACTCAGAACTTTCAGTGTTTATTAAGGTGGAGTTAACAAGGATGGAATCCTGAAAAAGGGGAAACACATTGTCACAATCTACATATTGCCAGGTTAATAGAACACCCTTATCAGGAGAAAGCAGTCAGCCATTACAATACATCCCTACATGCAATTTACAGAATTTATATCACTATAAACTAAATGTATAATACAGTCAGCAGCAACAAAAATGAAAGTGATTAAATTATAGATTACAGTGTTTGTGCACACATAATGTACACATGTACTGCACAGCCTGTCTTCACTATAACGGTCACACACATGCTATTTAGGTTCTAAAAGGGGCTAAATTCATGTATAGCTATATCATTAATATCTAAACTAAACCATTATACAAAAAGAATACAGTATAGAGTATTCGATCCCGCCTCTGTCAAACTCTAGGACACTAAACTAAATCCATCCTACGGGTGTAATATCAGTTCTAGTACCCAAACAGGTTCAAACAAATAGAAAGGAATAAGTATCTCTACTTCCCCTTATCAGGTTGGGAGAATTCAGACTTTTGTACAAAAACTTCAAAATATAGTGCTAGCCAAACTGTTGTTGTTTGCCATTTGTCCCTTGAAGAGGAACTTTTTCTAACCTACTGTTCTGGTAAAACTAGGACCTGGGGCTCTGCAACGTGATGTGGTGCAGTTTGAGGTATTCTGTGTTATGCATTTTGAGCTTTTGGATACATTTGGGTTTGTATTTCTAATTCATGTAACTGGAAGTTTAAACACGTGCAGCCAAATACATTTAGCAAAGTGCATGTGTTGCTGGAACTGTTATTTAGCTGTATGATTTAAATAATAAAAATAAAAAATAATTAAAATTCACTCATACATTAGCTTTCTGAATTGAGGCTCATGGTGTTTGGTATTTGTACTATGTAAATGATAAGTTTCAGCCTGCCTCCAGTAAGACTTAACGCTTTTTGGTTTCCAATTATATCTGCTGAATTCTGAAACACAATATATAATAATCACATCAAAGGTACTTCACACACAGACTCAACATAACACCTAGCCTGCTTCGATTTTTACTTTTTGATGACCTATTTAGGTTTCTATCACACAAATGGAACTCATCTTTGTAGGTTATTAGGTCCTCAAGATAATATAGTGAAAGCAAGCAATATTATACTTAGGCCTCAATCCAAATCCTCCTCATGAATGTGGCCTCTCCTAAGGGCAGCACACGTCCCTGTTCTTTATGATGCACAAGGCAGACTTTTGGTTTGTGAGCAGAATCCATACAAGTAGCTTAGATTTGACTCCATTATTGATCATGAGTTAAGTGAGTAAGGATAAAATAGGAACAGTGGAGCATGAAATGTGTTAATGCTCAGTAATGGGTCAGAGACAACTACAGACGTACAGCATTAACCTTGTGCGAAGTGTTGCTATACACCAATATGGAAGTGTAATTTGCTGGATGCTGAGGGATGCTGGAGCTTTCTAACACATCATATGAAAAGGAGAAGAATTCTGCTTTCCAATTACATATCTATTAATGTTCTGCCTACATCCTGTCTGATAAGTCACCTGCTCATTTCACATTCACCAATACATGACGCTCTGGCTTCCTTTACCCTTTCTCACTATAGAATGGCACTGTAATGTCTCACCATGGGGATAGGTAGGGAATAGTGGAATAATGTGACTGTGGGAAATGTTTACTAAAAGGCCTCATTTACCTCACAAATAAGTGTGTCCTGAACAGATTCCATAAGCTGTAGTACTGATTATGGTGCTAGAAAATTTTGGTTATATTGTACTTGGTGCAGTCACATTGTATGTGTGTTTCCATCCATACTCATCGATACGCATTACTATAAACCAGTGGTTCCTTAACTGGAGGGGCGCTGGCCCTCATTCTTAACCTGTGTTTTAATGGGGAGGGGGGGCTCGATAATGTTCCTAAACAGAAAAGGGGGGGGGGGCAGCTATAGACTCAGTCAGAGCTTATAAAATGGAAATAAAATACTATATTTGTGGTAAATATAAAGGAAGTTCCTAGAATTTGATGAGACTGCAAGTTGCCTTTGATGTCTGTACCCCATGGAGGAGACTTTACTATCCCAAATACACAACTGACCCAATCTACTTTGCTGCCATGGTACATGATATCATATATATATATGATAATTTTGTTTCACGTTGGCAATATCTTTAAGGAAAGTGTAAGGGGAAAAAACACACATGATGGAGGCAAAGAGTTTAAAACCTGCCAACAGTTTGCACATTATAATGCATTTGCCCAATGCACATAAAAATGGATATGTGTGTTCACAAGACGAACTTTTCTCTAAAACCATCATTACTGACAGAAACCATCATTTCTGTTCAATGTAGTGCCCTGTTGTGGCCACCTCTATAGTAATCAATCACAACTGTTAATGGGCGGTTGTTTTGTCTTGGGTTGCTAAATGATGTAAAGTATCAATTCTATATCATGTACAATCATCTCGAGATATGAAATTACATGCAAATATGTGACATCATTAATGTCTAAAATGTTGGATTTCCCATGGCTTTCTATACCAAAGACTAATCTCACAGTTAAAAAGGTAAATATTTTCTGTGGAGAAGAGAATAATTTGATGGTTTTTGCCAATGCACAATGATGCACTTTCATCCCCATTAAATGTGCCGCCTACTACTTCTATTAAGATTATCAAAGTTAGCGATGGTATTTATCAGTTCTGAGTTCTGGAGTTTTTTTATACAGAAAACAATGTGTGGGTCAGTTGCGGGACTACACTGCAATGTAGTCATGATCAGGATGAACACTGTTACCTTCAAGTTCCAGGATACATTTGTTCACAATCTGTGAAAGAGTTTATTACATTCTGTGATCTGGAAAGTGTTAAGTTCGGAACTATTGCCGGAAAATATTTCTACTCTTTTTTTTTTGTTGCAAGTTGTTACATGCTGAAAAGCTCCTTTTTTGGCCGTTCTTTTATTGTAATACTTTAATTGGCTCCAAGCTTCATGATAAATAGCTTTCAAAACATTTTAATTGATGCTATCCAGTTAATCATAGGTCCACATTTGAAAAACAGTGTTTACGGGCAGCCATGCCGCCGACGTTGGTTAGTGACTGTGAAATAACAATGCGTGGTAAAGTCTATTGGAGAGAACACATGTAGGTCATCAACATTGTCTACTTACAGATAGTGATTTGTGGAAGGGCCAAAGGAAGCTTGGATATCATAGTCACATTCATCAGCAGTACATAAAACAATGACTCTCTGTAGAGGATACTTCAAAACAATTCTGCATGTTCTCTATGAAAAGGTCTCTGGTACTCAATTATAACCAATAAAGAACATTTGGCGGGCAGACAAGAAACTGCATTTTTGTAATCAGTGTGAGCTTTAAATGCTTTAAAGGAAGAGTCTACCTAAAAGTGATATTATTATTTTAGATTGTGTCATTTGATCTGATTCCACTACTGGTCTGTTGTATCTCTTAAGCAGGGAACACATGTATAGATATAGGCCAGATCGATGGCAGCTTTGAGCGCCATGTGCACTCACGGTCATCTATCTGGCCCATATCTAATGCAGTCATCCCTGGGTTATTGAACATGACCGTAAACCACAGTCGATGTCCATTGCTTTGCATGGAAAACATGGGGTCTCTATGCAAAGCATCATCGGAGCTGGAGACACAGCGGTGCATACAGACATTGCCTGCACGGCGGATGCTCTGTTTATAGATCCGCTGATGCAGAGGCTCAACGTACTCGACTATGTTGAGCCTTGCATCGGCGAAACGTCTCAGTGAAGACACCACATCCGGCGCAGTGAAGACACCACATCCGCCAAACAGGTAAGTCTATTTGCTAGGTCGGGGTCCCGACATATAATGGCAATGGCCCTAAGAGTTCCCTGCAGCAAGATTGCTCTTAGCTATCCTAGGTGCCCCACTACAAAGATTTTTTCAATTCTCTCCAAAAAACAATCCTTCTACCTTTTATGGTGATCTAATGCTGGGCATACACAGGTCAATTCAAGTGCAATCGAGGAGAAGCGCAGCGTGATGGCGTCTTTGCTCTGCACTCATGCTTCCTCGATATCAAACCTCAGCACATCTGCATCATCAAACATCCAAAGTAATAGAAGCCGAACAGGGTTTACCAACGTATTTGTTCCCTGTTGGATTGAAGCCTTCACTCTTCTAGGCAATGCGAGATATGGTAACTACATGACGTTCCACTGCCTTCACTTAATGCAGATCTCAATATCTGATGTTATAGTCGTCAAGTCTGTGACATGGGAAAAAATAAAGCGTTCAAGCACAGTCAACACATCTTAAGTTATACCCGGCTCAATTTTTAATAGATTCAAGCACAATGTGTGCAGTGTGAATGCCCACGACTTGTGCTCAAATCTATTAAAAGTAGTAGTAGTTGCTAATACTTTGAGGGTGGGGTAGTCAATGTCTTTGCCCCCTTTTCTGCTAACCAGTTTGGTATGCATCCAAAAGTTTACAATACAAAATATTATGATTGCATGGGTCATCTTATAAAGAGCATTGTTTATTACTCCTTTAATCCATAGCTGTCAATATTGCTGACCGGGAATACGGGATATGACTTTACTTCAGGTTTCCGCCAGCGTCTTCAGTGTTCTAGATGCCAGAAGTGTGATCAGTGACGTCACTTTTGGTATAAGAAGATTAAAGTCCTCTCTTATTTAGTTTCAGCCTAACTTAGGAGGGAGAGGGCAATGATAAGACACTGTCTTATATTTTTGGAAACACTAACATATGCCACAGGTCTTATTTATAGGGGGATGTCTTTTTCTGTGCCATTCATTGTCCTCTTCCATGACTCCTTTTGTTTGTTTTCTACCAGTCGGGTAACAGACTCGGTTACGGTAAGGCAGGGATCGGCAGCTTGCTTGTCTTTCCGGGCACGGAGGCGCGGGCACACTTCCTGCTCTGCACTGCAGCCAGCGCTGACGGAGGCACATAGTTGCCCATTGTACCACCCAAGTGGAAAATTCAGGCACGGATTGGTCTTATTTGATGGGGATGGCTTATTATCGTGCAAACACCGTAGTAAACCTAGGAGGTAGCGTGACGCCCCTCTCACTCCTAAGTCCTGGGAAAAATCCAGGACTGTGTGAAATTGCGATTTGGCTGTGAAAAACTGGACTTTCCCAGCCAAAATGGGAGGGTTGACAGGTATGCTTTAATCAGTACAGAAGAGTACAGCATAAAAATAGGTAGAACTGATTCTTTAACAGATAAGAAACCACTGTGACTCTTTTTGTAGCAATATATATATAATATATATAAGTGTTAATATGTATTGTCTGTAATAGGAAACATGACTGTTCTTTTAGATTGGTAACAGTATACACTTTCTGTTTCAGTTCCGCCTTTCTCCCTATCTGCTGCCATGTTGCAATACAGCTGTGACTGCAGTCACTGTATGGCCTTGTGAGTCTAATGATTTAAAGCTACAAGAAAAAGCTGACTGGTTAAAGTAAATAAGAATTTTGGCAGGCAGTTCTATTTGCTCATAGGCCAGGTAGGTGTTCTAGCCTTGCTATCAGTTTTCCTGCCACCCTGGGTCAATGTTTTCAGGTCACTAGCTTTTTTCCACAGCGTGCTTAGGGTAAGTCCATGATTACATCACATATGTCTGGACACTAAGTTCCTGTGGAACAAGGTTCAGCCCTGTAATCCCACAATCACCAACACAGTTGCAGTATACTAAGCTGGGTACACAGACATGAGAAAGAACGATGTTGTATGCTTAAACAGGTCATCACAAATGCCACCGAATGCTAATGTTTCCATAACATTCCATGGGAATAACATGTGCAGGATGCCATACTATATTTTTGATATGTGTATGGTTTCTTCTGAATGAAGTGTGCTAAGTATACAGCGGCAAATGTATTCAATAATTTCTTTATTTGAGCACAACACATGTGTATCCACAGAAAGTCTCATACTAGAAGCAGGACAATTGTATTGACCATTGATTTTGTTGATTTTAATGCTTTCTTTATACCCGCAGTGAGTTAGCAATGATGGGCAAATCTCTGCACCTGAAAATAGTTTTTTTTAAAGGCTGAATTTGCACAGATACAATAAAACTGCCAATCGGGACCTGCCCTCCAACCGAAACCTCATCATTCTTTTAATGGTTGTTAGTTTTGTCCAGGTAGGCGGCTGTCAATCACCCTTGCCTTCCACCTTTTAATCCCTTTAAGCAACTGTAGGTAGACGAAACATGTCACATCCGCCTGGCAGTTGGGTTCCAGGTCGGTTGGGAGTGGCAAACAGGTTCTTCCCAACCAAGCATTTGAACTTAGTGTAACACAAGCAGAGGCAGGTCACAATCTCTGTCTGGGTTTGTGTTCCACTGGAGAAATTTCCTGTCCTGGCGAGAATACAGTAAAAGAAAAAACAGTTAAAGAATAAAGTTATAGAAAAAACTTAAAATCCCAACATGCTAGGTTAGAATGCTTGGTAATTCCAAGTTTATATGATACTCAGTGATGACAAATTTGCTAACCAGAAAAAGTATAAATTAACAAATTTTATTTGTAAATATAAATGATTTTATTGAATTTCTGAAAACTGACGTCTGAGAACCAAATAGCAGATGCTTAATGAGAAGTGAGTTAGGCCTCTGCTCCACTACATCTTTTTCCCACGTTAGGTCCTAGCCAATCATGGGGGAAAAAAATGCGTGCGGAGGGACACTTGGCCTGCCTGTGACCCCGATTCTTGGGTGGGTAAACGCTGCATTCATGCACTCATTAAAATGCACATGTAGCAATATATACATGACTGTGGGATACGTGAGTGATTGCGATTCTTATCTTAACCAGCTAAAGACACGACCCATTTGTTCTTTTGGATTATTTTTATATTACAGGTCACAGCCAACAACTATAAAACAAAATAAAACAATTGTAAGGAATTTGAAACCTCCCGACAGTGCCACCATACCAAACGTTAACATTTCTAAACTGTACCGGCCACCAGCCCTTACATCACTAGCTTAATGGGTACCTTAATGGAATAAACATATGAAACTGGGTGAGGGCTTAACCCCACCACCACATTACCAGGGTCTGGTGACTTCCCTCATTAACTAGCACATCACCAAGATCCTGAGCAAAGACTTTAATTTCCCCAGAACTGTCGAGGTCCAGCCATGTTGTGACAAAACCTAGAAGGAAAAAACAAAATACACAAATGAACACATTCACATAGGGAAGGAGGGTGGGTGACTGCAGCATCCAAAGAGGGTCTCATTTCCGGTGAGCTGGTACATATGGCCTCTCCTTACCCCTCCTCTTCCTCCCTTGATCCTAACCCATCCTTACTGACCTGCTCCCAATAGCAACTATGCCCCCCCCCCAGTCAAGGGCCCTCCCACCTACTAGCTACTGGGCATACCTTACATTTATCAAAGTTTCCTAATTTTCCTGTCTCTATTTATTAAATACATGTACTCGTGTACATTGTGTTAAATGTACAATCAAATTGTTCTAATATTAGAACAATATATATAATATAGAATAATATAATATTAATGAATTTAATGAAATAGTAATTATTATAAAAGTATTGGTTTCAAATACAAAGTAAATCCATAAAATCACCCAAGTCATATTATTTTTGACTCCTTACTGGACATTGAGTTTGCGTGTTAGTAGAATCCATTTTGCGATGGATTTACAAATATGGTGGTTGTCATAGTAACCTTTATACTGAAAACCTTTCAGAGGAATATGACAGGACCTGCGTGATGGATTACCTTCCTCCATATGACACTAATGAGTATGTGGAGTGTTACTCCACCAAGGCTTGTAATCTGTATTTAGAGTAGGTAGCATCGCACTGTGAACAAAGCCCTGCTCTGCCATTAAAGACAAATGTTGGACTGTCATCTATGCAAGTCCCGACAGTCTTCCCAGCCCTGTTTTAAAGGCTTTATATATTCAAATCAGGCATAAATATATTCCTATAAGATGTGTTTAAAAAAAAACACTGAAGCTTTGTAAAGCACTAGCATACATTATTGCAAAAGCAGGTTTGATGTGGTAAACATCCACCAAATTGAAAAAGAAAAAGATTTTCATAGAATCCAATACAACGATCGACCTAACTGCGTGGTCAAACCACCTGCTAATAGCACAAAATCTGAAAACAAAATGTACAGTTACTCTATTTTATACACATGTGGTGCACTGTGCTCCTTTCTGATATTCGGCCATTTACAGGCCGTAGATGTTATAGTCCCTCTAGTTAATAGCAGTCATTCAGGTTACACAATTAAAAGGTTCCATTTATTTCTGCAAGAAATTGTTTTTCACTCACCTTTCAGCATTGTCCCCCATTGATATGTCTGTCCTATCATGCAGTTTGTATTAATATCACAGGTAGCATTCTCATCTTCGTAGGAGCAACAAAAATGGCTAAGGTGCCCTCTGTGGAAGACACTACAGTTAATGCTCCCATTACAGACTAATTGGCTAGAGAGACTTCTCTCACATTGCATTTAGACTGATAGTTTTCTATCACTAGACGAAGGGAATGGACAGCCAAGCCAATTATCACTGCAAAAGGAAGCATATTAGCAGAACAGGCTGCTTTAGAAAGACCTATAGATAATGTTTAGCACCAGCTGTGAGTCTCTTTGTACTAAATGAATTTTTCCAGAATATGTCGCTCTCAAAGAAGGCATTCATGTCAGCCGAACAAAATATCACAATGCTTCAATTTCTGATCGAGAGACTAAAGTATATATATATATATATACACACACATTGGCTTAAGAAATAACAACGAACACTGGACTGAATTGAACAATGATTTTTTTTTATTTGATTAAAAGGAATAATACTGAAATAAATCGGCATTCAATAATCTCCTTTCTTCATTGAAGCATCTTTTGTTGGATATATTATAACAACCTTTTCACAATTGTGTTGGGGGATTTGCTGCCATCATAATGGATGGGGGCCATCATTGGACAACCATTTCCAGGTCTCGTCAGAGATTTTTAAAAGGATCAGGGCTTTGTCATGTTGGAAGATGAGCTTTCAGCCCAATCTGTGGGCACTATAAAACAGGTTTTAATTAAGAATATCTCTATATTGTGCTTCATTCAGATGTTCCTCAACTCTTACCAGTCTGAAAAATATCCTACATTCCTAATTTTCTACTTCTCAATTAGAGTTTGCTGATTTGTCACTGAATTTCTTTGATATTCTCTAATATCCCTTTCCTGCTTTATAGAGTTCAACTACCTTTGCCTGCAGATCCTTTGCCAAATCTTTTGCTTTCTCTATGATTCTTTGAATCCATGAAATATCAGTGCAGCACTGTTTGAAAGATGCAAGGGTCTGTCAGAGTTTATTTTCACTTTATACTGACAAAATTACAGCAGAAATAGCTAGAAAACATTATTTTAAAATTTTCCCTATTTCACCTTTGCCCGTGCCATTTTTGCCAATGTTAGCTTTGCCCATAAAATGTGGCATGGCATGCCCATGTTTTTCTAATGTAGAGTAAATATTGCAGTTGGTGAGGTTTAGTGGGAGCATACCACTAACCATGAGGGAAAGGTTTGTGTTATCATTCATATTCTCTGAAAAATGGTTAAGAAATCACAAATCATGTAAACTTTTGAGCACAGCTGTAATATACTTACCTATAGGCACATTGAACTGGAATACAAGTATTCATTGGATTGGACCTTGAGAAGTAGCTTGAGAAGTACTTTACTTGAGAAGTAAAAGGATATAGAGATGGATTGATGAGTATTCCTGGTTCTTTATTAAGGTACTTGATCAGGCTGGACTATGAATATAACCAAGCATACACTTTCACAAACAAGCCAAGCAGTGTATGCTTATACTGTCAAGACGGATTGAATACGCTATTGTTAGCCAGCAATCCCTTGTAAGCTTGTGTAGCTCTTCCAGTGCAAAGCAGAAAAATATAAGGAAACTAACATACAAAGTAATGTTCTTTACCAAATCAATACCGCAAGAAGAGAGGAGGCACAGACTCTCCAGACTTAAACAAATGCTTTTTATTTACTACATCAGTGCGCTGAATCAATAGCATTCAGTTTAGTTCTGGGCTGGAGTCACTTCAGATTCAGAGTAAGCGATGCAATTTACATAGCAGCTTACTCCGAAGATCAGACATTAGCTGTCTGTCAACAAGTGTCTCACCTGCCTAACTTGTCAAGCGCTATCTGCAGCGTGAAGGCTGATGTAAAATGCTCATCAACAGCCCTAGCTATGGAAAGTATAAGCCTGTCATGGGCCCTATTAGAAAGTCACATCTGAGGTCAGCGCATACTCCCTAACTGTCCATCTTTGTTGCATAGCTGCTTATTTAATGCTGTTAAAAAAGAAAACCACCCACTAAAGGATTCATGATGTACTTTTCAAATGTATCCTTCTTATAAGCCTTACTTAGAAACAACAGGTGGTGGAGAGCCACACTGAACATAAAACGCATTGAAAAATATAAATTTGAATGCTGTATATAAGTTTTTGATTATTATAAGTTATGAGTATTAGAATAATGATTAGGGAGAGAAGGTGGTACATGTCTTTTAATGCTGTGAACTAATTGACACGAGTATAACTATTAGATATTGAAGTGTGTCCTATGTTCTCTAGATGTACTCGTTCACAAATAAGCAGAGTTGTTTTTTTTAAATGAATAACTGTAATCATCATGTAATCATACTTCAGTTTGTATATCATTGAGTTCAGATTTATGGTTACCTGAGTGAAGTATAGTTTACCGAATACCGAATTTGTAGTTTACTTAATGCTTTTACTTGTCATGTAGAATCGCCCTTTGCGAAGTGGCTGTAGTGTGTTAATAAACCAAATAATGTTAAGGAGCTGAATGTAGGCGGTAGACACAATATGAGTTCTTTGGAATTTGTATTTTCTGTTAAATGTTAAACTAAGGTAGACACATTTTAGACATTAGTTACTTGAAAGAAAATAATAATGGTTTTGAGTACATTTAGTATTTTTTGGGCTTTAAGGTTAAAATATTTCTGACCTTTTGTTGCCTGGCTGTCCCTGGCCTGAGTGCAAATCCAGAAGAATTATGCAGAATGAGAAGTCAGAAACGTGAAACTTTTTGTATTCTTCTCATGACAAGTGTTCTTTAAAAGAATATAACATTAAAGTGGGTGGAGATGTAATATCATCTGATCACATACAGATTGAAATAAGAGTACCTTATAGGATATTAACTGCTATATAGATTCATACAGCATGCTGAAGAAGTCTATAGGCAGGGGGTGCACATAACTTTTTTTAGTAAGCTCCTCAAATGAGTACCAGGACCAGTGAGTTTGGTACTCACCCCATATGTAGTTCTGTCTTCCTCACTGTCTCCCTCATTGTCCTCTGCTTCCTACATAGTAGATTCTGCTGCAGATGGACCTCCCTGTTCTTGAATGATCCTCCCATTAGCTGTCTCCATCCACAGGTCACCTGCTGGCTTTGGGTCAAATGCAACTCCCACAGTACAACGTCATTGGAACCCCCAGATCATATGTCAACTGTCAACTATCCAACAGTGCTTTTCTCTTGTCAGATTTTACCTATACATATACCTACTATGACATTCAACCCCCAGATCTCCAACACACTTAGAAGACCACTCTTTTATTTTGGATTAGTAATTTATATTCCCAATTTCACACCCCTAACTGCAACCTTTCATAGTTATTAATGTTTCCCTGAATTTATAAGTGACATGAATTGTATACATTTAACAATAAAAAATAAAAAAGTGAAGCTATTTAATGTGGAAGGGATGCCAAGTGTGCTGCCGATCTCTCCCATCTATGGTTACGGCTGCCCAGACATGGAGTGCCTCTAAGCTGATAGTACACATGAGTTTTGTAACAATAATGCAGGTACGCAGAGCTAGTTTTTGGCCCCTTGTGAGTACCAGAGTACTACTTATGTGCACCCCTGCCTATAGGCCATGCTTATAAGCTTGTAACTGTATATTGCCAATCCACTTGCATGTTAGATAATTGTATAATAGTACAGTCCATTTTCATACATGTTTGACATATGAAATGAGCTCTAAAGATTATCTTTTTGCCATAAGGGGAAAATAAAGGTGGCAAGTGAACTGCAGCTGTACTAAAGTCACATCATTCTAAGTATTTATGTTAATCTACTATGTGTGTTATCTACGGTATCCATATTCTTGTACACCAAACCGCAGGATCAGTAGGATCTTACCTTACATAATCTACAGTATATTGTGTCACTTTGAAATTCTTGTTAGAATACCTTCAGTGTATGACCTGGTAGCACAAGAATGTATGCTCCTGGATCATCAAATTGCCAACAGGTTGGGTTTGAGGTTGACCTCCTTACTTAAAGGGTAATGAAAATAGAAGAAAAAATACCCTTTATTATGCGTATTTGGCACATCATTCTACGTATTGTTTAAATGCCAACATTGTAAGCACCTACATTTGACCTGGTGTTAGCACCTTGTGTCAACTGTACTCAAAAGCTAGAGCTGGAAGAGGTAATGTTCCAAAGAGCTAAATATTTTGTATATTGACAAGAAGCATGCTTATAGACGTTAAGTGACAGAGAGAGAACCTTATTTGTGTGCTGCTTCATCTTTCACTGTCCTGTAATGGGCTAGGTTGGGTCCAAGATGCCTTGCCATAGTCACTTATATCCCTATGCATGGCTAATTTTTATGATTCCAACACATCACTAACTAACCATTGACGTGGTGCCCTTGACAGATTCCATTAGTATGAATTAATCAGGGTCGTTTATTTGTACTTTAATATGAAGGCTTATCAGTGAATATATAAATGTGGAATTGTTATAATTTTATTGAAATATTATTTGTTTATATTTTTTATATATTATAAAACCTGCCTGCAGCATCAATAACAGCTACACATAGCTGCAAATGGTTTTACATTCATATAAACTAGTCTTTTTAATCCAAAGCTTGTATTCCAACACCTAAAATAATGGTGTACATTAGGATTTTTAAGCATTTAATGATTATGTTGTGTTCTACTCCTCATGAACATAGAAATCAAGTGATTTGGGGTAAAATACTGCTGGTCCAGCTCCCTAAGAACTCTCTGCTCCATTTTCCATAGACGGCTTCATCATTTCTATAAAACAATTATTGTGTTAAGTTCTTTTTTTTCTAAGTAAATGTGAAAACCATATCATGTTATTATCCTCGTGGGCTGATAGCATCATGTGTGGTGCCAGGCACAACCTTGATCTTATTCTATATGACAGTTAGGTGGATGTCTTATGTGTTAACATGCCTTTAACAGGAAATATTTCAATATTTGTTACCCATAGCAACCAACCAGAGAGACCCTTCATCATGACCTGCTCTACAAAGTACACAATTCTCCAGTGTTTCTGATTAGAATAGCCAGGGTTGAGACAATGAACCCTTGTCAAGTGTTTGTTTATATTTCAGGTAATTTTAATCAGAAAGAAAGAAGATCTGGAGCAGAAAATTGTTTGCTTTATGGAGTGGGTCATGTTGAAGAGTCTTATCAGGGTCTTCTTTTTCATTCTCTCTGCACAGTATTCGAGATGGAAAGGATGAAAGGGAGAACTGGCAATTTTTCCCACTTACTCTTTGATAAATGAGGCCCTATGGCTTTCTCCTTCCATTACTCTGTGATTCAGTTGGAATTGACACTTGCATGGAAGAGCTATAGTACCGTACAGGTAAGTATAATGTGAAGAGCGGCCGCACAGAGGGAGGCATGAGAGAGACAGAGAAATAAAATGCCACATGCAGTAGATGAAGAACGCAATCAAGGTGTTATTCCTGCTTTCCTCGATTCCTTATTGTAACGCCCAAATAATTTACTAATTGGATGCTGCCCTGTTTACTGTATTTTTCTTTTCAACCTGTTTTAAAAGGGAGACAAGCAAACAAAACAAGCAAATAAAAACATGTCAATAAAGATATAAAATATTTAAGAATAAGTAACTATTTACTATTTACAACAATGATATGATTAAAAGTATAAATAAAATGTCATTTTTTTTTTAAGTGGTTCCATTGACTATTCAAAATAAGAATTTTATCTTGATCGATTAACCAACATTTAAATAATAAATAGTAATAGTAAATGGATCATAAATATCAAAAGAGTCGCGTTTATATTTCAAAGTTTCATGCAGTTGTACAAGTATCTAGTTGTATATGAAGAGTTTCTGATGCTTTAAACTTATACTGTAAACTTGATAGCTTTGAAACTGTAATTAAAGCCAACTGAAGAACAAGGGTTAAAATTGGTAATGCAGGATTCATTTATGATTCTGTTTATTGTACCTAATTAGAATTGTATTTAAATCAAATCAATCAATGCTATTTATGTAATGCTAAGCCCACCCATACACCTTTAGATCACTCCATACAATTTCCTTTAGATCTACCAACAACTATG
>CM070032.1:174329590-174369926 GCA_036250615.1 Ptychadena robeensis
GTTCCTTATAAATAAAGAAAACCTTGTTGGATTTTATCCTGGAGTGAGTTCTGAGTTCAGGACTATATAGAGCCACTCAAGTTTTTCCACATGCAAATTCTCCCAACCATGCCTTTACTTGAATATAAAAAGGACATTCCTCAAACGGTTTCCAACTGTAGCCCAAAATCTTGCAGTATGCACATCGAAGTCAAAGATGTAATGTACCCTTGTCATTTACCAAACCCACATACTTCAAAATTCCAGACAGAGAAGCATGATTTGGCACTCAACTGAACATATTTCCACTGCCCCAAAGTCCTTCTGTTCAAGGTTCAGTATTTAGTTAGTTGATGTAAGTGTGTTGGTCACTGTAATGGCACTAATGTGTTTCCACAAAAATAAGAGTTAATTCATTTTTGCTCCCAAAGATGCCCTACGTCTTATTTTCAGGGGATGTCTTATATTCCCATGAAGAAGAATATGGCACTGGGGTATCAGGGTGGGGGGAACACTTAAAATGACACAGGGGGGGATCAGAGGGGGGAATCAAAATGGCACAGGAGACTCAGAGGAGGATTACCATTTTAGTAACCCCTTCTGATCCTCCTGTGTCATTTTGATTGTCCCCTCTGATCCCCCCTGTCTAGAGTTACTCTGCCTTATTTCTGGGGGGTTGTGCCTTATATTTCAGCGTGGTGAGGAAGATTCGGATTGGTAGTTGGTGATATAATGTCGATTATAGTGCTATATCTTTGTATTTGCAAATATTTGAGATTTTTTACTTCGGTAGCCTTAACTATCGTGCATTGTGTTTGCAATATGCGCATGTACCAGTGCCGATTTACACAATGAAGGTAATCTGTGGAAAGTACTGTGCATGGAAGTCGCTATATGCGCATGTACAAGAGCTGATTTGCCCAATGAATAATGACTGCAGATCACGAATTCTCGAATTTATGAATTCATTAGAAATATAGGGCAAATATTTTGCGAATATGAATATTTCTTATGCTTCTCATCACTACTCCCCATGTTTGTATAACCACCTTTCACAGCAATAACTTGAAGTAATTCTGTGTTACCTCATCTTGGCCTACTTCTCTTCAGTATCAGTATTCTTATGATTTTGGCAAGGGACTTCAGTTGGATTGAGGTTCATACTTTAACTGGGCCACTGTGTCATTTTTATCCTTTTCCTTTTTGTCAAAGATTTTGCTGGTTTACATGGATACATTGTCTTCAGAAACCTTATAGCTCTATGTATAGAATTACAAATAAATTCTCAAATGAACTGTGACAAGGGTTTTGCTATTTTTCTTTTTTCTGGTCCTTTAAATCATTGGAGAAAAGAAAGTTTTTTTTTTTAAATGGAACACTTTTTTAGGCAAATAGCACAACCATTGACTTCTACTACAACATCTAGGTCCACAAAATGTCAGATACACACTCCAACCAATACCATCCGCAATGTAAATTTCCTAAAATTCTGCAATGATTATTCATGACTTTAAAATGCCATAAATTACTTCAAGACCACTGTACAAATTGTACCCCAAAGTAGACCTAGCAAAGCAATGATCAGTGTGTGCTGTGGCTTCTGGAATGTGACACCACAAGATGTGTGTGTGTGTGTGTGTGTGTGTATAGTATTGTGCAGTATCACGCTGGGGTGGATTAGAATACAAGAGGAAAAAGGGATTTTCAAGGCTTGTCACTTTGTATTGTTAGCAATGTCCTTGTTTCAAATACATGGAGATGGCATACATCATTCCAAATAGATAAGTATGCCTGTTCACCTACCAGTGTCATACAATAATGTTTATACCTGATAGAGAGGTGCAGATTAAACCAATTCACAATCATACAGTTGTGTATGTCTTTATTTTGTGCATTTTAAGTTCTACTATTAGTAATTAAAGTGTCAGTCATTTTTGTGTTAAAGCACACCTGTACATTTACTTTAATTTTAGAGAATGAAGTTCAACGAATGAAAAATTTTCTCAAAGTACTACTAACCACAAATGGATGCTTTCGCTCTTCTAGTTGTTTTTTTAATTTATTTTGAGAAACACTTTATGATGCTTAGCGCACCATCTTATTTTGGTGGTTCACTGCCCATTTTATTTTCAAATAATAGATGTTTCCCAGTAAATTCCTGTTCATGACACCGTAAACACACACTTAAGCTAGCCATACATGGTTTGACTATTGCATGATCGATCTTAGATTGGACTGACTTGTGTGATTTAATTATCAACCGTCAGTCTAACATCAATCAATTGTAACACCACACAATATGATCAACTTCAAACCGATCGATTCCTTTTGCTTAGATTGGTGCTCATGCGCCATAGTACCATCTGATACAAATCTATCGAAATATCTAGAACACTCGTCAGATATTTGTACGACTGACTGAAATTTATCAACATGTCTCATCACTGCTCCATTCATTTTATGTGGACTTGTGCAGGTGCTTGCGGGTCATTTTGATAACCCTATGAAAGGTTTATCGAGCGATAACCGAAAAACCTACACCTCATGTTGAGTTTGCTGGTCGGTAGCGCATTTTGCTCGTTTACCAGTTGGTTAACCGCCTATATAAATGAGCCCTTAAGGCAGTGGTTCCCAAACTGGGGGGCTGAATCTGTATTTGAAAAGGGGAGTCCTGCAAGGAAAGTTTGGGAGCCATTACCTTAGGGTTAAGCCAGTGATACCACTAAAATAGGCAAAGCCGAATGCTGCAAATTGAAAAAAAAAGAGCAATATAGAGAAGGCAAAGATTAAACAAAACCCTAAAATTTTTATTCAAATAAAAGTATGTTTGTCCTGATCAGAAATGTACATTTAGATTTACAAAAAATAGTATGTGGTGTTAATTCTTTGTAGAACATTATAAAAGATCTCCCCTTTCTTGCTTTCAATCCTGAAGACAACTAGACAGCAGCAGGTAGGACAGTGCTCAAGTATTTACACTTACACAAATACTTATAAACTAATGGGCTTGCCTTAACTGTATTAGGCATTACCAGTGCCGGATACCTGAAAAGAGCAGCAGGCCAGAAGCCCGGAGTTATTTTTTAGTGGGACGTTTCTAAACCCCCTTCCCCCCGCAAGCGCCTACACACAGTAAATGTGCCTTACTTTTGATCCAACATTGAATGTGCATTACTTTTGATCCAACAACTGACCTTGGGTAGGGCTTCCTTCCCAAGGTCAGCTGAATACAAATATAACAATGATCAGCACTTCTTGTGTTGCATCTCAATTTAATGTACAGCACTTCATAATATGTTGGCATTATATAAATAAAAGCTAATAGTATAAAAAATGGATTCCAGTCATTGCTGGGGACACAGGAAACTCTTTGAGAGACCAGTTAACATTTACGGTATACTTTGCATTTAAGCTGGATGCAGGTAATGGTTACTTTGTATTAATATAGAAGTATTTGTCGGAGCACACGTTCTTCTTCTCCCCTTAATGATTAACAAACCTTACCGTAAAATCAAATAAAAAGGATAAAATATATATTGTGGGACGCCATTGGTTTGCAGGTGTGTAGGAAATTGGCTTTTAGAATAATATCTGCTAACTAAGGGAAATCAATAGAGCCTTACAGATAAATGCAGGATATATGTAGTATATACGTTTTACGTCTCAACAGACCCAATGTCTTATTGACATCCAATTCATCATGCTTTTACAGAACACAAGAGCTGACATATAACCTTTCCTGGCATTAGGATTTCTAGAAAACAGTCACAAGTATGTTGGCCAAAAATATATTATGCAGGTTCTGGGGAAGAAAAAAAACGTATCTATTTAAATAATGCTTTAAGTCTTAGCTGCTGTGGCCAACTAACTTAGGGTTCATTGAATTATGGGATTCAGGGGTGCTTCTTCCAAGCCGCGGAGTATCTCAGATTTGTTTTTGGGGTGCCATTACTTGTTACATCAACTGGAAAATGCATAACCTGTGTATTGTCATTCTGTGCTGCAATACGCAGATGATACTGTATCGAAACACACATTTATAGTATAAGAGCCCTTAATATTCACAGTGCATCAGGATATTTGGGAACCTCAACATCAGGCTGAGGAAAGATTAATAAAACAAACCTAAATACAGTATCTAGTAGACATTAAAGTACTGGTGGTCCTACAGCAAAAGCACACCCTATACCAGTGATGGCGAACCTATGGCACGCGTGCCTGAGGTGACACTCGGAGTCGTTTCTGTTGGCATGCGAGCTGTCAGCTGCAGCCTATTGGCTCTCAATGCTGTCAGTTCTCTTCCCCTCTCTTCTGATTGCACACAGCTCCCCATACTCTCTATTTTTCCATCTTATAAGAAAGTAGAATGTGTGTTAACATGTTTCATGTGTGTATATGAGTTGTGTAATTCAGGTTGGGCACTGGGTCTCTGAAAGTTTCACCATCACTGCCCTATACTATTGTGAAGAATCACTCTCTGTTGTGGTGACAGTTATCACCTAAACATAAAGAAAAATCCAAATTGTGCCGTGGTAGTCCCATAGTGGAATTATCTTTATACTGTACTGTACTATACTGTAAGCAGCGGTGGTTTGTTATTCTGTATGCGACAAGCCTCTTCTCTGTGGGTTAGGGAAGAGTTTGGTTATTGAGTACCAGTAAGATGTCTTCACAGCATGTAATAGCGGCTTAAGGGAAAATTACTGAAAAATTGCACAGTGATAGATGTGCTAAGGATGGTGGGAGTATAAAGTCAATTTGTTAGAATAAAAAATATATATGTTTTTCGTAACGTAAGTGGATAGTGCTGTTAATATCATACTTTAATAATCCGGATCTGTATCTCTCGATGGCTGAAAATAGCTTTATCTCTGAATGAAGGAACACCAGCAGCCACTGAAGCAATCCCTTTCTCTGAGTGCTGGAGATAACACAGCCATGACATGGGGACTGAGTATTAAGGGATAGCACCAGTAGCATTGTCCTGTCATAGAGGGAGGAGAGAAATCAGTTTGAGTGGGCGAGGGGGTTGCTTGCACATCATTAGTCATTTATTTGCACAGCAAGCTTCTCCCTCAACCCATTCAGCTATCTATTACTTGCTAGTGAAAAGTCACAAAGGCCTGTCATTAGAGGAATCAATCACCACAGGGCCCAATGGGTGCCCTCCCACATCCTCTCATTTACTCAGCTAAAGAGCTATGAATGGCTGCCTGGGGCTGACTCAGCTCCAGGACTTCTCTATCTGACACACACCATCTTCTCCAGTCACATGGGCTTGTGTGACAAATATTTTCTAGCACAAAAACATTGCGGATGGATAAAACAAATCCACACAATCATTAAATAAAAAGCTTTTCCTAATGTTTGTGAAACGCCTGTACATATGGAATGTGCATTCTGTATGCATTTTAGGTGTTTGTAAACCATTTTCTAAAGCTTTCGCATTGCCGTGTTACATTAATGTTTTTTTGTAAAGAAATTCAGCTTTTTAATGCTTTACACATCTAAGACCTGTTTAGAGTGAAATGACTTGAACTGCTTGCATGAACTTTAAAAAGTGCCATTGCCATCTTAACTTTGTCTTTTATAGGTGTAAAAAAACATTTGTTTTTATTTTATAACAAGCAGTGGAAAGCACAAAGTGTTAAGAAAGCAATAATGCGAAAACAATGTGTATTATTTATTCCCTCTGTGAGCAATAGCTTTGGGGCCTAGCTGCACCTAATACCTGAAGTCAGGTCTCTTTCACACTATACATGCTGTCAATTCACACCACATGATGTGATGCATGTGGTGGGTTTTGATCTGTGATTTGTTTTTCATTTTACAGTATGCAATTCAGTGTTCTCCCCAGAAATTTTTTTCAGCCGGGCGGCGCGATGACGTCATCGCGCCGCCTGCACCGGTCCGGCGGCCTCTCTGATAGGCTGCCGGCCAGCGGCGGCGAGCAGCCTGACAGGCGGCGCCTGCCCATTCTTCAGGAGCGCGCCGCAGCCACTGAAAGACTCCGGCCTGCGGCTCCGGTAGTGTGCCGCGGGCCGGAGTCTTTCAGTGGCTGTGGCGCGCTCCTGAAGAATGGGAGGCGCCGCCTGTCAGGCTGCTCGCCGCGGAGGACTTGTGTGCTGCCGCTGGCCGAGGATGAAGAAGAGCCACATGCGGCTCTGGAGCCGGGGGTTGCCGACCCCTGGTATAGTGGGACGGAACTGCCGGGCGGGGACTAAAATCTCCCGGGCATTGTGATGCATTTGTGTTTCTAATTAAAGTGTATTGGAACTTAACATTGTCAAATTTCTTTTTCCCAAACTTGTCAACTTCTAAGATTTCTACAATTTTGAGTTAACCCCCTGAGCATGGTATCATCACCAAACTTGCTGGAGATGTAGAGAAGGGGTATACACAAAAAAAGTATGACTCTAACACAAATAGTTTTTGCACAAATTAAGTTCAAAGGTCGAAATTTTTACTTAAAATTTTTACTTTATTTATGCAAAAACGACATATGCTAAAGCAAGCCTTTTTTTTTGCAATGTTCCCACAACCCTTCTCTACATCTCCAGCAATTTTAGTTATTATAAAATTTTCAGCGGCTTTGCAATCAGCTCACAAAGTCAGCAAGTCAAAAAATTTGACCATCTGTTAATTGAACTACAGATGCAGCTCAGCCAAAATACATGCAGCAGATTAAAAGTTGAAGTACAATAAGTTGTACTTTTACTTTTGTATGAGAACACTGGTTCATATGGAAACATATTTACCATGTGCACATTTATTCATGAAATCCCAATGCATAGTAGAAAACACACCTTGGGGTTACAGATTACAACAATTTGACCTTGCCTCATGGTTGGCAGAAAGACCAAATATTGTGCCAAAGCTTCTCAGTTTCTCTTTATTAGAGTACATACACTGCCTGGCCAAAAAACAAAAAAAGTCGCCACCTGGATTTAACTAAGCAAATAGGTACAGGTCTAGGTTCAGCAACAGTATGTGCTCCAAGAATGAGGTCAGCTGACTACCTGACTATACTGAATGACCAGGTTATTCCATCAATGGATATTTTCTTCCCTGATGGCACTGGCATATTCCAAGATGACAATGCCAGGATTCATCAGAGTGGTTCAGGGAGTATGAGACATCATCTTCACACATGGATTGGCCACCACAGAGTCCAGACCTTAACCCCAATAAGAATCTTCGGGATGTGCTGCAAAAGGCTTTGCGCAGCGGTCAGACTCTACCATCATCAATGCAAGATCTTGGTAAAAAATGAATGCAACCCTGGATGGAAATAAATCTTGTGACATTGTAGACGCTTATAGAAACAATGGCACGGCGAATGCCTGCCGTAATAAAAGCTAAAGGCAGTTCAACAATATATTAGAGTGTGTGACCTCTTTTTTGGTGGTGACTTTTTTTGGGCCAAGCAGTGTATGTCTAAGGTGAAAAAATAAGGACATTTTTTCAAAGTGTACCTAAACTCAGTGAAACATTTGCAAGCACAAACTATAGCTGAGCTCCCTTACAAAACCAGTTTTACATGAGCTGTTTTTAAAAGATAATAATCTTTCTCCATGACCTCAGTATGCCGTAACATTTTGGCTATGTTTCCATTATACGTCGGGACCCCCTCCGGTTGAACACCCGTACTGTTCGTGGCGGCGGACAGTTCGGCCATCACTAATGGCAGCCTTAAGGGCTGAACTGTAATGCACAGGCCATTGTGAAAGATACATTTCTAGACAAATATAAATGGAGATTCTGTAGTTCATAGTAAATGAATGATAAAACTGTATTATATCAGAAAAGCTATTGTCTTGTCCACTTCTAGACCTTTGTAGTAGTAGTCGTAGTATTTTGCAGTCTACCCACTAGCCTCTGCAGCTTGCTATGTCTTCTCCTATAAATGACTTCAGATCTCATACAGAGTTTGCACATTTCCGCTGACGATTTAGTGAAGGCTCCTTTTATGTAGTGCAGCACTGTATAAGCAGACCTTTCCCTAACCTAATCCACATAAATTCTTATAAGACATGATCCATAACCACTTAATTGGCCTCTTAAGTGCCAGACAAGGTTGCCATCTGTCCTAGATTATGGGAACATCTGCAAACAGCACTGTTTATATAGAAATACTTTATTTAATACCACAGTCCCACTTACAGGATTTAGAATATTTCTGAGGGTGTCATGTATAAATGTCTTTTACTTTACGCTGTGGAACGTACTTTTGCTAAAGAAAATAAAGTGTGTTTTTATGGCATGTAAATGGGCCATTATACTTTAATGACATCACTTTCATAACTGCCATTTTCATAACATTTCTGGATAAAGTTTCACCAGCTATTCAGACCTGTAGATGTTTAAAGTGTAAGTAAATCTCAATAATGACCTTCTTTAGTTTGCTCCTTATTCTTGGTTCTTTACTGTTATCCTAGCCATGGATGGAAATGCTGGTCATACATGGGTAGATTCCTGTGCAACAGATTCCAGTCATCGCGCTGCGCTCAAGCTTCCTCGATATCGAAGCCGGGCATTGCTGTGTCATGGATGTTGCCCGATTCTTTGGATGGGGACACATTAAAAGTAATAGAAGTCGAACAGTGTTTACCAACATGTTGGTTCCCGCTCAAAGAAAGGCTATGAGGCACGATTTTTTTATAAATTTAAACACAATCGAGTGCCGTGTCCGCACATGCTCAATTGTGCTCATATCTATAAAAAAAATCGGCCAGATTTATTATTATTATTCACTTTTATATAGTGTCAACATATTACGCAGCACTTCTCATTAAAGTTAAGATGTAACACAAGATAACACACACAAGTAAAGGTAATGACACATGAGGAGTTGAGGACCCTGCCCAATTGGGATTACAATTGAACATGTTGAACAACACAGTATACAGTAGTGGGGAGATGGGACTGGCAGGGCAATGAAATTAGCAATGAGAAAATAGGTAGGAAAGACTGAAGAGGCAGGTTTTACAGGGCTTTTTAAGTATTAAAAGTGGGAGCAAATTTAATGGGATGAGGGCGAGAGTTCCAGAAAGTGGGGGCAGCTCTAGAGAAGTCTTGGACAATTGTTGTTCACAATTTATTCAACTGTAGTTCATTGTGAACTACAGAACCTCCAGCATGTTATGAAAATTATGAGGAGGGGCGGGTGTTGTGAAATTCTATATCAATGTAACATCAGCACAGCGAGTAAACATTGTCACACTCAGAAATAAAGGAAAATAATGCTAGGCATACACATACCGACCTACTCCGATATCTTCCTCCGATATCTTTCCGGGAGGCTAACGTGATGACGTCATTCCCGTTGCATTCTGGGGCCCCTTCAATCGGCTGGGCACCCTTTGTGTGCCGGCCATAAGCTGCGATGAAGACGCCGCTTCATTGCAGCTTATGGCATCGGCTTTCCTCGGCTCCCATCGGCCAGAGAAGATCGGACATGTCCGTTCTCTGGCCGGCCGAGAAGTGGGGCGACAGGGATCTGTCGCCCCATGTGGGCACATGCCGATAAGCGGCCGATTTTTAACCTGACCGACGGCGAGAGCGTGCACGCCCGTCGGTCAGATTAAAAATCGGCTGCTTATTGGCATGTGTATGCCTAGCATAACTTGACTAAAAAGTAATTTCTAAGGATTTCCAATCTGATTCGCCTATGGCGATCCCTGTCGCCCCACTTCTCGGCCGGCCAGAGAACGGACATGTCCGATCTTCTCTGGCCGATGGGAGCCGATGAAAGCCGATGCCATAAGCTGCAATGAAGCGGCGTCTTCATCGCAGCTTATGGCCGGCACACAAAGGGTGCCCAGCCGATTGAAGGGCCCCAGAATGCAACGGGATGACGTCATCACGTTAGCCTCCCGGAAAGATATCGGAGGAAGATATCGGAGTAGGTCGGTATGTGTATGTCTAGCATTACACACATCAAAGTCCTTTTGCAGCCTGCATGGAAATATTAGATTGCAATATAATAGAACCAGAAGATAAGCAGCAGGCAGAAGTCTGTAAAACAATACTTTGTCAGAAAAATTGTATGTCAAGGTATTCATTCATCCATATCCAGATCTTCATTTAGCCAGGGCAACTGGACTTACTAAAGTTTTCTTGAAGACATTTCGCTATTCATCTGTCCAGCTTTCTCAATTTAGATGGAACTTTGGCAGCAGAGATGTAGAGAAGGGTTGTAGGAATAAAAAATCTTTTTAGTTTGTGTAGTTTTTGCATGTAAAAACATTATTTTAATTATTTGGAACAGAAATTGTAACACAAAAAAAACATCATTCTTCTATATGCATGGAATAATATTTAACCTCCTGGGCGGTCACCCTTACTTAACGCAGAGTAAAGGCTCCCACAGAGGCAGCGAGTAGGGGCTTACAGACAAGCGGCGGTGCCCCGTCACTCAGAGTATCGGTAGGCACCCTTTGTGTGCCAGCCCTTAGTTTGAACGGGGACGCCCCTCCCTTTTCAAACTAATGGCATCTGCCGGAAGTTAACGGACATGACCGAGCTTTGGGGCAACAGGGATATGTCACCACATGTGGGCACCCGCGGCAGATTTGGCCAACGGCACATTGGTCGGCCAAAAAAATTGGCCATGGTTCGCTATGTGTATGGGGTCCTTAAGTTTGCTGACTCCGTAAATGTACCCGAGTTACAATAGGGATACTCGCCTATCCTCTGTGAGTCAGTGGTGATATAGGGCAGTGGTTGGCAACTGAGTTGATATGGAGGGCCACAAGTGTGGCCCTCCGCCTCAATAAAGGGCCGCATATAGCATTTTCAATCTATACTGATTTTCATAAGCATTTTTTAACTAACAAAATTACAGCAGACATAGCTAGAAGACATTATGTTTCATTTTTGTAAATAACAAAACTAGTTTTAAATGATACTTCACTTCAAACCTTAATTAGGGAACATTGTAGTGTGGTAATGCACATTTAGTGTCATGTATATCATCAAAGGTTATGTGCTGCAAAGCTATTGATTATATAGATGGGGGACATAATCTTCAATTCGGCTGCATTAGTAGTTAGGTTTCTGGGGCCGCAGGTTGGGCACCTGGGATATAGGGTCTTGACGGCCCTGATGTAGAGGCAGGGTCTGCTTTTTTTTTCTTCTTCTTTTTTTTTTTTTTAGAGCTGGAGGCTTCAAAAAAGCAAATCACAGGTGTAACCCTCAGGAGATTAAGCTTTGTTGTCAGTTGGAAGCTATCAATGTTATGTGTATATGTATATCTTTAAGTACCTGTTTAGTCCAAAAAAAGTCTATGGCTGACTCAGCCAGTCATATTGTGTTTTTGTGTCCTCTGACAGGAGTTGTGCTTTAAACGTTGCAAGACAAGCTTGTCATTTATAACTGCAGCTAAGACAGAGCCGACTGTTCTAAGAGGCCTCTACCTGGAGGTCGCTCAGTAGTGGGTCTCTTAGGTTCATTTCTGACTAAAGCACACTGTGAGCTTCAGTCCACTTCCTTTTGCCCAGTTGTCATGCAGTGAAGTTTTCCCTTTGTTAAATGTCACCATTAGCTGAGTTATAAGGATTGAAGAGTTTCTGAGAAGTAGGACAGAGCTGCAGGGGCTGGCATACGCTATGACATGCAGCCAGGCTCAATAAGAGCGCACCCTGCAAGTGAGATGCCTTGGCCTTTGTGATCACACTTTTCAAAGATGCATTTCTAAGTAAGACGGTGGAACTTTACACCTGGAAATAGCAAAAGGGAGCAGTTTCCAACTATACTAATGATAGCATAAAAGGAAAAAGAACCTCCGTGTTGAAGTCTTAATAGCTGGTGATGCAACATTTTCTGTCCTTAATACAGAAGGGTCAGGTACACCTTGGAACAGATGGTTTAGCACAGTAGTAGGAGTATGATATCAGCTGCCCTAGAAATGAAAAGTATAATTTATTGCACAGAAAACTGTAAATGTGTCACATGACTGGTCTCTATTATATGAAGGGGTGCACATAAGTGGTCCGCCAGTATGCAAATGGGGTCAAAACCTAGTATGTGGACTAATATTTTTGTAACTGATCGTATTTGCGTATGGAGGAGTCTGATTGTCACAGGTAAATTGTCAGCTTCCCTCCTCCCTCTCTCCTCCATGTGTGAGAAGGCTACATTACAACAAGTTCTCACTAGCGACACTCTGGCTGAAATTAGTATTGCAGCTACACTGTATCATGCATACACTACTTTAAAAATTAAATTGTTTAAATTCCCAAAATTCTTTCAGTTTTATTGTTAAATGTATACAATTTATGTCACTTGGCTAATCACAGGGACACATTAATATAACTGAAAGGTTGCAGTTAGGATTGGGGATTGAAAGTAAGAGTAGTCATATGTAAGGCCATGTGCCCCCTGCTGTTTCCCTGCACTGGGCGATAAAAGATGTAAACATTTGCATAACAAAGATCAAAAATACAGCACCAGAACAGCATTAGGTGCTGCTATTTCACATCTTGGGGACACACTAGCTGTTGACCTGTGTATGGAGACCGCTTACTCAAAGTACAGTGAAAAAGACCACCCTACATTTGGGGTGAGTAGCAAACATCATCTCCTGGTACTCATCTGTGTAGCTCTCTAAAAAAGATATGTGAACCCCTGATAATATGTTATGTACAATCTATGCATGAGGTACCAGAAAGTGAGCCAAGGTAATATCACATGTTTATTGAATCCAGAGTCCTATATTTGGCTTAAAACTTATCTGTACTCTCCAGGCACTAAGACGGCCATCACAGGCTCATCTAGTGTCTTTCTGGAAGTCCCATGATGCTCCCCTCCTCTAGTGACTCTGGCGGGGGCTACCGGGTTCAAGGGCCTGCTCATCTCCTCTATAGGGACAGGGAATCACTGGATTTTTTAAATGATATCTTTTCAGGTTGTTTTTGTTTAAACATTATCCCCGTAAAATGGGGGAAGTGGCTGTGTGTCATCTTCAGCAACTAAGTAATAGGTCTGCTTAATTATTAGTACTTTGTATGTTGCTGTGCAATGCAATGGGCATTTGCAGGCTTAAATCTGTCTTCAGAGAGATATGAAGACCAGCATTACTGACATTCCTCAGAGTACTGTTATACTGATTTCTAACCTGTATATAAGATTCAGATTACTGGTATAAAGTATTATTATGTATTTAAGAGGGTGAGCACACCAGTAAGGCAGCTAGTATTATTTTAGATTAATGTTAGCAATGACAGCTTCATAACTTAAATAAAAATGTGTGCAATAATATACCATCTGCTTCCTAATGGTGCTTTCTATCGGATTGTGCTACAAAGTCATTTGTGTTATGGTGTTGCCGTTGGGTGCTTTTTTTTGAGGTGCTGGGTTGGTTTAAGCAACAGGTCAAGGCTAATTCTTCATTCAATCAACGAACACTCGAGTGCAGCGTCCCACTTTATCATTCATCGATCGGGCCGGCATCGACTGTGTATGGGGACCCTTAAGGCCCCCATACACCTTACAATCTTTCCATACAATTTCTGTACAATCAAATTTTGTTCTACCAAAACCATGTAATATGAGGACCTTTCTAAACCTTCCAATGACTGTGTATTCTATCAGGGAGGCCACTATACTACACAGTTCTAATGGAGATTGTATGGATCGATCTAAAGGTGTATGGGGGGCTTTAGAAATTAAAGATCATATAGAAAAATCCTTAAGCCCCCCATACACCTTTAGATTTTTCTGTCAGATTTCCTTTAGATCTCCCTTTGTTTTACCAAAACCATGTAATATGAGGGACTTTCTAAACCATCAAGTCTACCTGTGTTCAATTGCAGAGGACCCGGCACTACATAGTTGTTGGTAGATCTATATCTGACAGAGAGATCTAAAGGTGTATGGCCAGCTTTAAGCAGTTAAATGACTCCCTTTCGTGTTGGGCACCTAGTCATTTGTTTGGAGTTCAACTTTAAAAAATATTGAATTTCTTTCAAGCTTCATCCTCATGAAAATCTTAAGCAGGGTACAGACGGCTCGATATTCGAGCTGTCCGATGTACCCTGCAGCACGCTGCTGTCAGATATCGGCTGGCTGGGGAGAGACGGCTCTGCTCTCTCCCCGGCAGCTGAAGCTTTGCTTGAAGACCAGCGGTCTCTAAGCAAAGCATCGGACATCGCCATAATTACGGTCATGTCCGATAAAGCTGTTTTCGAGCAGGATTGATTTGTCCCGCTCGAAAACAGCGGTGGGCGCAGATTATATGGGTCAGACAGATGGCCGTGAGTGCGCATGGCGCTCGAAACGGCTATCGATTTGACCCATATCCCCACGTCTGTACCCTGGTTTAAGGACTGGTCTGTTATTTGGTTTAAAAAAAACAACACACCAACATCAAAGTCATAATTTTTTATGTGTATTCCAGTACTCCGGGCTGCTTTAAAAATAAAATATTGTTGGTGGCAATCAGAGGCTGTTCTCCAGTGAGGCATAGAAAAACATGCAACACCTCACATAAATTGTATTTGATTATGTTTAATTATGGTGCTGTCATATAGATGTAAAAGAAGGTTTGCTTTGTCAAATAGCAAAAGAATAACCTGCTGTCTGTCTGCTGACTTAATGGCTTTAATTGCCAGAACAAAATCAGAATCTGGTGAAGTTGTTTGAACATATCAGCATGAACCAAATATTTTCAATTAAGATCAAGTTGTGTGATTGAAACAATTCTAATTGTCATTAGTAGCTCAGGTTTATGACAGGGCACATGGTTATAAATGCCTTACTATAAGCAATGAAGGACAGAGATTGGTACAAAAGCACTATATCTAGTATATACTTTCAAATAACTGGTATCTCCCTGACATTATTAAAAATATATAGTATATAAATAAATATTTGGATGTATGATGGATGGATTATGAAGGCTCCCCTCATGCTAATCTCCTGTATCCCTGGTACCTACAGATATGGATCTACTGATAGGTTTATAGTTAAAGGACATACCACTGAGTGAATAAATCCTTCTGATGTATACCCATGGACCTTGAGCAACAAAATCACCATGCCGATCCACATGTCTACATACCGATTCTTAATAAGCTTATCCATAGCCATCATTGTAACCTTTGTAATGCTAAGAATAAATTAACAACTGTAAAGCCCCCCATACACGTTGAGCTTCCCTTTCAATTATGCGGAAGATCAACCGCACATGATGGTGTCATCACGCAGAGCTGGTCGTGCCGAGAATGCACCCATTGTGTGCCGGTAATTACTTTGGATGGGGATGCTGTTGTGATTCTGCAGCATTACAGTGATTATCCTTGTACTGTGCCCCCTCATCATACTGACCTGGATTTTGGTACCCATTTATTTTCTGAGTATTAAGGCTGTAAAGTGCACACTGTCAGCCTTCCTTTTCAGACATATCGCTGGTGTTTTTTTGATTTACTTGCTTGATCTGAGGTTGTATCTGTTGTTTTTAAAGGATAATTGCCCAAATGATTTCCACAAATAGAGAAATGACTACCCTTTAATTATTAGTACATACTACCCAATTTCCAATAACATCACAGCAAATATAATCATAGGTGTTGCAAATGACCAGGCCTAATTGCTTGGAAGCTCCAAATATTTGCAGACCGCCCAAAATGCGTGCAGGAAAAATCTAGACATAAACAGGGTAAAAATTAACCTTTTCATACATGGGCTGGAAGCAGTGCCTCCCAAGTCAGACAGTTCTATGGCATATATCAAATTGTATGGACTTAAGCTGGGTACACATGTGTAGATATGGGCCAGATCGATGGACGTTTAGAGTGCCGTGCACGCTCACGGCCATCTATCTAGCCCATATCATATGCGGCCATCTCTGTTTTCAAGCGGAACTAATCAATCCCGCTCGAAAACAGGTCTCCATGCAAAGCATCCTCCGATATTTGACAGCAGAGGGATGATGTCATCACACTGCTGCAGGGAACCTCGAGCGGCTCCAATATTGAGCAGTGTGTTCTTTGCTATAGTTTATATTCTTATACTTTGGAGCATTGTATTAGTTCTTTCATCTGAGTTTATGTTGAAGTAGTATGTCATGGGTAAGTTATGTTTGATCCCATTGGATTTTGCATACTTGTAGTTATGTATTCTTGACTTGGAGATGAGACTGATGAATATTATGCACCAGGAAAAATTAATCATAGCAACAGGATAAAGCCATACATGGATAGACCTTTTGCTTGATCAATCTTAGATTTGATTGGCTTGTGCGATTGAAATAACAACTGTCAGTCTAACACTGATTGATCGTACTACCATGCAGTTTGATCCATGCCCGTGCTCCATAGTACCATCGGATACAAATTCATCACAATATAAAGGAAACCAGATACTTGAACGATTGTCTGAAGTTTACCAACATGTCACAGTTCCTTTTATTTTTTGTTTCATTTCCATGACGTTGGCTGATGGATTCAGGTTAAATGTAATCAATCAATTTTCAAATTGTCTACTTAAACTATGGATTTTAAAATTCATCAAATGAAAAAAAAAAGTATGGTCAACTTTACCTTCCAAACATTTCTCATCTGATCTGACCCCCCCCCCCCCCCCCCCCTCATCTGTTGTAAAAAGCCTCCAAAACATCACTGATGGTGGAAGAGGCAGACTTGGAACAGATCAGCTGGTCACGCCAGGGATAAGTGAGTATCCCAGAACGTAGCTTGGGGTGAGTTTGCAGGGCAAGCAAATGTACCACGAGCTGTGTTCAGGGTAAATGCTTAGGAGGTTAATGCTCTCTGTCCTTCTGCCAGATCTGGAAGAGAAGTCTGCAGACATTGTAACAGCATCACTGGTCCTCTTCTTATAACAAGAACAAAATAAACTTGAAGTAGAGATATCTTTGCCTGTTATTATTTGACTAAATTCTGTTTAAATCTAAATGGTAAATATTATTTATCATTTCTACCACAAAATAATAATTGGAACAAGGTTCACCAGGATAAGCAGCCACAGATAATATAAAGAACTTATGGATCCTAAAGGTTTCCCTAAACAAAGTGTCTGCTGTCTGTCCACTTTGTATCACTTCCTGTGTCTATGACACCTGTCATCATCACAGACATGGAGAAGAACCCAGCAAAGCCTTCCTCAGCAATTATGTATGCTGTAATTACCAAGGTACACAGTATATTATCTGTGAACTGCGAATAAACAAACCATGTTGGTTTTGTAAGATAAATATGACACGGTATAACCAGAACCATACCGCATTATGTGCTGCTCTCTACAGTTACAGTATGGTTTGAGGAAACCACAACACCTGGAGGAAGCCCAGAACGGCACGGCAAGCTGCTGATACTAAAGGAAATTAAATATATTTTTGTGCATATCAATCATCATCATCAGTCTGATTCTGAAGTCTGTTGTTGTAGTCAACACAATAACACATGCACACAGCAAAGGGCAGCGCAATTCTTCTTTTTAAATAGAATGGTATCATTTTACTTTCTTGCCCTGTGTATTCTGTAGATGAGACTGGTAATATGTACGATTAACCATGTAAAGCTAGGCATACACGATTGGATTTTAGCACGATTGATGTTTTCATCGAACGCCAATCGTAATCGAATCCACATGGAAGGTTCGATCGCAATACGATTGTAAGGGCTTGTTTCCACTATACATCGGGACCCCCTCCACTAAGTGAAGTGCTTGGTGGGGATCCCGATGGACCACATGCTGCGTTTAGACATCCGCCGATGCAGAGGCTCAACGTACTCGACTACGTTCAGCCTTGCATCGGCGGAACGGCTCGGCGCAGTGAAGTAAATGTGCTCCGTCTGGACCTCCCGCCAAGAAATACGTAATCGACGATTTTAGTTTCAAACAAAAAACAGAGAAAAAAGTCATATATAAATGTGTTCATCGAATACAATCGAACCAAACAACAAACACAATGCTACGAGTTTAGTTCTATCATGGTACAATCGACGAACCTTTTCCAATATGTCCGATCACTTTTTGATCGATTTTTGAACGGTATCAGACTATTTTCACCATTGAACCATGTGTGCAACATACGATTTAAGTTTGATTGATCTAAACTTCGAACATTAAAATAGGACTGTGTATGCATAGCTTAAGTTATGAAAGTCTACCCCTGTAGATATTTCTACCTGAGACTTCTGCTGGTCACCACAATCTTTAATGTGATTTCATTGCTGTTCACGTAGTTCATATGATTCTCTTTTACTACATAGAGGTTACACTGGGAGAGGAAGAGTGGGGCAGGGATGCTGGGCCAGCACGGAGGTAATCACATACTCTCAGAAGAGAACAAGACTGCGGTATACAAAAAGAAAAGGGACTGTACTAGGTAGTACTGCACAATAGTGTTACTGCAGGGTACACAGGTTTCCCTAGCGTCACTTTATGCGCTTCACAAGTATGGGAGACGTAGTGCAGCACAAAATGGTAATGGGGGGTTTTGTATACCAACAATGTTACTGCCAAATATTGCACTGCGGCAAGTGTCAAAGAAGTATTACCTGTCCCTTGAAGAGGTTATAAGCATTTAACACTTACAATAGAGTGGATTCATAAAATGAATCTTCCCACTTTACTGCATTGTTTTGGCATTGTTTTGTTAAGATCTCTAACATGCTACATAAAACCATTGCCCAATACTTACACCCAGTTAGAAAAATAATGAACTATTAAAAAAGTTGTATGTTCAATCCAAACCAATGGAAGATGTTGGCGGCTTATTTAACCTTTCGTTGGTGTGCGTTGACACGGGAAAGGGTTAAGCACTGCTCTGTAGATCTCGGCTGTCATGTGGAAATGAAAATATTTGATGTTTGCAAGCAGGCGCTGTTTACTTTTGCTCAAAGAGGAAAATGCTCAACATGGCTTAGAATGCCTCTGACAAAGCTGTTAAGCTGCATGATAAAGCCACATTCACTGTACAAATGAGGGAAGATTCCTGATCAGAACTTCTCTGACCTCCCAGGCTTTTGTCTGCATCACTGTTATGTTGGCTTTATTATTAGTAAACTATCAAGCTTAGGCTTTTGTTAGGCTTTTATTTGTTAGTCTTGCCTTTGTCATCACTAATGTCTCTTCTTTAAGCATTCGGAAACATTGACTAGTCGCCTATTGGGATGAGGAGGGCTTTTTTATGTAATTTTTGGTTATTCCATCCAAAATTTTACGTGCTGCTTAATAATTGTATCATACTACAAAATGGATGTTTTCATCCTATTCTGTGTATACCCAAAAGTCATTAGCACTTATGGTCGCTACAATTGTTCTCACTTTTGAAGTTAGAAATATCTTCAGTGAGTACTAAAGATAAATATCATCTTGTTAGAAATGTAGCACCAGAACTACTGCTCCAATCAATCCACCTAGTGATGGAGCTGAACAAAGGCTTACACATGTGTGAGGACATTGGCTGCCTCAATGGTAACAGCAGTAACAGAGGATTTGCCTTAAAGGGATTTAAGGGATACCCTTTAAAATTAGAGGAAGAAGAAGCCTGGAAAGAGAAAACCTATGTAGCCACTACATCTTAGGGCCTGAACATGGGGAAAATTGCACAGAGCAGACACAGGCCATTCAAAACAATGCACAGAACCACAATAATACACAGGCCATTCAAATGCACACAGGGCCAGTCTATTGGTTGTCAATGGATGTGCCAGTGTGACGCAATGTCGGTAGGTTTTTTCAATGCTAATTAATATATACATACATAATTTCCTTTTCGGCTCCATTCACACTGTTGGCTGGGAATGCGACGCTTCCTACATAACCACGCAGAAATCGATGTTGTGTTTGCCTGGCAGTTTTTGGGTGGTTATGCATAGGGTCTTAACTGATTGACAACCACCCAAACAATGTGAAAATATATACAGTATGTAGAACCTCTGACAAAGAGCACTATGTGTTTAGGATAATATGAGACACCACTTTCAAAAGAAACTGACCCTACCATGACTAAACCAGCCATAAGAACAAAATAAAAGTGTGAGAGTACTGTGCAGTGTGCAAGTAAGCCAGTGGTATCCATCTTCTGAGACTTCTGCTATGAGTGTTGTGCTCTATAAATGAAGATCAGATGGAAAAACCAGGGAGGGCTTTGGACCTAGGAGATCGACACTTCTAAATGTGAACTTTTAGAGAACGTTTTCTACTGAAGAGGTAACACTCTGTCAGTGTGGGCAATGCAAAGAAACAGAATGTCCTCTCTATGGGCAGGTATGACTTTTTTGACAAATAGTATGTCTTAAGAAAGTTACCATATGCTAAGTTACTCCTAGTTATTTCACGATAGAAGTATTTGGGCAAGCAAAACAAAAATTACCTTCATGCCGATAGTTTACTGTGGAAGGAAGAACTGAACACCACTTGTTATTTTGTTCTGTATTTTTTCTATTGTGCCTGGTGACGACTTCTTCTAAATTCTCTGCTGACAGAATGACAAAGAAGTGTACATACTGAGCCTTTGTAAATCACAGCTATATTAATTGCTCTTCATAATTAAAGTTGTTTAACAGCTTTACTAATTTAGACTTCAAAGCATCAAAGTGAAGAATAAAATAGTGGCAAACTACAACGATGCAGAGAGATTCAGTGCCTAGCTATACAACACACAATGGGTGCCCACCTATAGGGACAATATCTAGTCAATCTGGAGCAGTAGTATACATGCGGGCACAAAAATGTGTGATTATGGTTATTAGTCTGATTGTACTGATGAATGTTTAACATAGGTTTGTGATCTGGAAAATAGATTCAGTGTTCCATATTTGTGTCATCAAAAAAGATTATACTCAGGCAAAAGTTGGGGGATTGCACCATTTGCTTGAGAATTCTTTGGAAGAGCATTCACTGGAGCATGAATAGGGTCTGTTATAAAATTGTATTGATGTCAGATGAACCTTAGAGGCTTCTTCATTACAAGCGTCAGTTTGCATCATGGAGGTTACATGCAGACTGGTTCTCAGAGTTAAATAGAATTAATTACTTTACAGCGTTATTAACTGTAAACACTCATCTACAACTAACCACAAGTGAATCAGTAAGTGTTGAACTATCTACTTAATGGCTGGGGAATTATGAAATAAGAAATGTAACATGTAATAAGCAGAAAGCTGATTATTTGAATATTTGTCACAACTTCAAGTGAAAGCCCCATGCGGTCCATTATTGGTAATGCTAACTATACATATTACTGGCAGAGGTGTTGGCAAATGCCATCTAAAAGGTCCATAGATATAATGTACGTCTGTGGAATATTGCCTTGTGCGCAAGTAGCTTGAGTGGCAAATCCTTGTTCATCTGTGGACATATGTGCAAAGGGTTTTGAGTACTCTGGTACTCAAAAGGGGCCAAAAACTAGCTATGCGTACCTGCATTATTGTTACAAAGCTCATATGCGTACTAACAACTTGGAGACACTCCGTGTCTGGGCAGCCGCAGCTAAATGTTAAATGTCTATTGGATAACTGTAGGGAAATATGATTATGAAACTATGAAAGGTTGCAGTTTGGGGTGTGATATTGGGAATGTAAATTGTTAATCCCAAAAAAAAGATTGGACTTCTAAGGGTGTTGGAGATCTGGGGGATGAAAGTCAGAGTAGGCACATGTAAGGGCAAAATCTGACAAGAGAAAAGCACTGTGTGACAGACAAGAGGTATGGTGAGCCTGCATTAAAGGGGGCTTCATAGTGCATCATGACAACTTGCAGTTAGCACTGGCAGCTAACATTTTAATACATAAACAATGGAGCATCCTCCATCGGATGCCATTGGAAGACCGCAATCTAAAGAAAGGATCCAAGTGCCACTGTAGAATTATTGACCCTAGTTAATCACTTTGGGAAACACTTACCTAACTTTTACATAAGATTTTAGGTAGAAAGAATCTAAAGCATTCTCGGATATTATATGAAATAATGGTCACAAGATTATCCTTGCATTACTTGTATTAGTCCTCAGTTGGCACATAATCTCATGTCCTTTGTAAGTGGACAAATGTTGTGGTCTTTGGAAGTACAATAATACTAAATAAGGACAATAGATTCAAATTATATTTCTCTTTCGAAAGTATGAATATTCTGGAAGATTTGAGTTGAGCGAACTGTTAAAATATCAGATTCCAAAAGCCAATGAAATAACACTGAAGCCCCTTTGGAGCTAATTATTTTTCATGCTCCAGGTGAACCTTTCTTAAGATTATTGACATTATTTCAATGTTGAACACTTGGTGGAATTAAACCATACATATAGGCAAGATAGACGACAGTGGAAAATGTTCTTTAATATGCTGTTACTGTTGCTTAATTGAACAACAACCAGAACAGTTGTGTTTGTTGACCGCACCAGACAATGATACTACTGTATGAAATAAACACACATTATTATACTTATTGTAAAGTATATCAGTATATGTAATTATAAAATGTAAAGTTTGAAAAGTGTGATGTCTATTTTCCCACAAGCAAGTAAACACAGTTGTTCACTCATTTGTAGTATTACTGTTTACTGGAACTTGGTCAAGTCATTCATAACTCAAAGACAACATACTGTATCTACTAATACATCAAATAAATTAGATTTGCTAAAGTTTTCTTGAAAATATTTTTATCATAAGTCATCTGACTGGCTTTCCTAATTTAAAATGGGCAAACCAGTTGGATGACACCCACTTGCGTTGACTAATTATTACTTATTCACAGACATAACCAAGGAATTAACAATGTATTACCTATGTGCATTACAGGTAGTCTGAATCAAAATTTTTGAACTATAGGACATACTACTTTCCCCAAAATTGGGGGGGGAGTGTCTTATAGTACAACATGCTATCCGCCCATAGGCCCAGCTCATTGCTCAGAGGTAGAGTCGGCAAAACCGTCCAAGGAAATGATCTTTCCTCTTCCTCCGTTACTGGTGTGTATGTCAGTCGGGTCACATGCATATGTTTGGCTGGCGACAAGCAGAGTGGTTTAAAGAGGTGGGGAAGCTGTCAGAGGCAGTGTCTGACAGCTTCCCTGACCTCTTTTTCTCCTGCTGTGCGGAGCATGGAGTGGCCAGTTCTCACCTCAGGTATTTTTCCGGGAATAGATGCTCCGATGTATAAGGCAAGACTATGTATACATCAGAGTAAATAGCAACAAGGACACAAGGCGCACAACCTAGTGCAACAAAGTAAAGGACTGTAAATGGTAAAATAAAATAAAATACATTAAAGGAGGTTTGCAATTGATCTCTCAGGGCTGTGTGCTTACCAGGATGACGTCACTTGCTGGCACCTTCTTTTATGTGAGTATTCTGTGTTTTTTATGTTATTTTACCATTTACAGTACTTTACTTTGTTGCACTAGGTTGTGCGCCTTGTGTCCTTGTTTCTATTTGTTTGTTACAGGGGATCCACACTCCCCCTTTATTTTGAGAGCTGCACACCTACACACAACTTAAACCCCCACCCCTCATACTGACCCAATTTTACTTTGTGACCTTTGCCCAGGCCCCATACACCTACTGAGGGCCCTTCTGGCTACGAATATCACTGTAACATTATAATCGCTCCTGACGGTTGTGTGCAACTATTTATTACCTTTCTTAGTTTGTTATACATCAGAGTGTCTAATTGTTACAGCAAAATACAGCATACACAATTAAGGCCAAGGGTTAATGCCAATGTTACCATTCAGGGATTCGGTATTCTGACAAAGTTGTCAAAATTCCTTATTGACTTTATATTCTTTAAATGCTAGTGCTGAACTTCTGTCATTCGCTCACTTTCCGTTTTCATACCTTAGCCTTTTTTTTATATCATATTAATAAATTAAAAAATTGTCAATTTTGTAAAAGGAATATAGCCAGTGTAACTCTTTAATTCTCGGGGTTATCGATGAGTATTATTTAATACAATGTTTTAGATTTAGCCACCTTTGATGATTCTCTTTTTGCAAACAAAATAGAAGGCGTAGGCCCAAGGGTCCCCATACACGGGTAGATTTTTTGGGAATCGATTGCGGCCAGCCTTTCTTTGAGCGGGATCACGTACAGGAAACCAATGCCTTTTTGATTGCCGGGGATGGGGATCAAGGTCCAAAGTATTGAATGAGAATCGATTATGCAAAATGGTGCGCATTTATTCATCGTTCAATCGATCAAGCGGATATTGACTTGTGTATGGGGACCTTAACATTATGCAATTGGCAAATAGTGTTGAGCTCAAATATTCGATTTTTTAAATATTTTGCTAGTATATGGTCATTTTGACATTTTGCGAATATTCGCGAATATAGCATCTGATATCCGCCGGGACCGCGTTTTTTTTGCAATGTTTTGCAAATTTTTGCAATCCCATTCATTGCAATGGATCACGATTATATAATCTCGATGCGATTTTTTTTTACAGAAATGACAAATATTCTCCCAGTGGAATATTTGAGCTCCCTTGACTTGCATGCATTGTGAATATTTGATCGCATCGCGATTTTTAGATCGCTGTCCATGTCCACAAACGGGGATATTCGAGATTACGAATATCAAATCCAATTTCATTGTGGGTATTCGCAAAATTGCCTGAATTTGGATATTACCTAGTCGTTCATCACTATTGGCAAACAGGAAATGTGCTGCAACTCGATAAATCAATAAAGAAAGATAAAAATCTGTCTGTGTGGCTGCGCACACCCGTATGACAGCCGCCTTTAGTTGAAGCGCCAGCCTAGAAAAGACAGTCAGCAGCCACAAGCACTCATGGCTTTGTTTCGAGCAGCAGGTGGGAAATGGTACTGTGCACCCTGATGATTTCCAATGAAACCGCTCGCAACGGGAACCTAACAGCATTACGCTTTTCTAAGAAAAGATCTTCTATTTTGTGCAAAGGGTTAAAATGCTGAAAGAGCACATAATAGCCTAGCACCGCCATGTTTCCTGGCCCTAATGGATGCTTGTTTAAACACTAGAGGTGTTTGCATTGCTGTGGCTCGCTGCACGTTAAACACAGGCCTCTGAAACAGTACGCCAATCCAATAAAGGTATCAGCAGTTCAGCGTTGGGAGGCAATTACTACAAGGTCCCAAGTGTGCCTTCTAAGCTCTAGGAAGGAAAATTTGATCGAACTGACTAAAAGGAAAATCTGATTCTGCTCAGCGTCACGTGGACGACACAAGGCTTAAACTGCAGTCCGGGTCTAAGGCGGGCAGCAGAAAATCAATACTCCAGCGAGTGAGAGCAAGTGCACATTGTTGGGAGGGCAGGCTTCCAGACAGCCTGTTAGTAGCTGTGGAAATCATATCACAAGCCCCCCCCCCCCTTCCTTGTCTGGTTCTCGCGTGAACCTCATCGCACTGAATATTATACATGCAGAAATAGCACTGGAGTCACCAGCCATTGACTCTTTACTTCCCAACTAGGAAAGAACAAGTACAGGAGTTTGTATCCCCAAGAACAGAGCTTTAACACTGAGCTTTTATCATCATTTTCTCCACCATCATGTTAGTGTTCATTAAACATCTGTAATACCTGTTTTGTAAGTTGTTACATATTGAATGAAAGAGGTACATCAAGTGATATTTTTTATTACAAATTGTGCTTTTGGATTCCTATTGAAAATCATATGGTCATGGTGTTATGTGCTGTGTTGGCATCTGTGGCAATGGGAAGAGGAAGTAACACAGGAGTACGATACAAATTAGATCTATATACAAAAGCTGAAAATGTATGTATCATGGTTTACTAATACTAAAATGTGGTCGCTTCATTATTTTCAGCTCGTAATGTTGATATTAACATATTTGCTTTATTAGGGCTTGTTTCCACTATGTGTTTTTCGTTCAATGCACGCTGACTGAGGGAGGGGGGGGGGGGGGGGGGGGGTAGGTGGAAGAAGCGGACAGACACCATCCCATTCATTTGGGATCCCATGTTGTCATTACTGCAATGCTGGGGGTGGTCGACAATGAAAAGTGATGCATCCATTATATATCAATGGACACATTAGCAGGAATGCGAAAAAGCCACACGGCATCAGACATGTTTTTTTCTATTCAAATTAATAAATCGCAGGCAATCCACCTGCAAAGTACGAGCTAATAAATACACTGGTTTGGTGGCATTGGCCCGTCACACTGGCCAGTCCATGTTACCCTGTGGAAACTAAAGGTACATACATGTTCAAGAATTCCATTAGATCAACCAAAATATCGATTCTGTTCAGTTAGTCGAAAGGAAATCGATTTCTGCACACCTGGTATGATTGACCAAAAATTCGAACATCGAAATTGAACAAAAAATTGATGGAGTAGTGATCACATATGTTGGTACATTGCAGTTGATCGTACAAGTATCTGATGGGTTTTCTAGGTAGTGCAATGGATTTGTATCGGATTGTACTATGGAACATGCATATCAATCTAAGTAAAGGAATCGATCGGTTAGAAATGATCAATGTTAGACTGGTGGTCAATATTTAAATCACACAAGATGTTGGAATCTAAGATTGATCGTGCAAAAGTAGACCTGTGTATGGCTCCCTTTGGCCTTAGAGTGACACCCTATGTATGAAGGCAGTCATGGTGGTCACACTACGCTACTTTTTTAGCTTTGGCATGCAGTCGCATCTCTTTTCATCTTCATTATTTGTGTGGTGAGGGAATTTATAGAAGACAGCTTGGAAAGATGACATTGTAAAATCAGTTCAGTTCACATCAAGCGACAAGGATGCTGCCATCTGGCAAAATCAACAGGTGTTTTGTGTAAGTGCCGAAAATGTTTTTTCACCTGCAAAATGAATGTAGCCCCTGGGACTGTTAGTCTGCAATACAATTTTTGTGCTTGAGTAAAGATATCATTTTTGGGTTGCAGTCAGAAACAGAAAGTAAAATGCTTTCATGTTAATATGGTAAAAATTTTTGAGGCTAACCTAAACCATTTCAAAGTTTCTTGCATTGCATATTAAAAAGTGCTTTGCAGGTGTCAGGACTACGCAACTTGAAGTATTCTTGTAAGAGACATAGAAGTTGAGAGGAAAGGGTTGTTTAGTGGCACACATACGACTCTGACTTTTTCTATTGGTTTTTGTTCCTTCTAATGAAACAAACCATTGAACCCCATTGGAATGTCCCATTCGCTAGCCTGTGTATGATGAACTTGGGTCTCAAAGTTGTGGCTTACTGCAGTTTGTACATTCTTTTATCTTTGTACTGGCCATTTGTACTGATCACTATACTCTTTTAACTTGAAAAGGCCTCCTTACAATCTTACAATAACTTTTCTTCTACCAAAACCATGTAATATGAGGACCTTTCTAAACCTTCCCATCACTATGTATTCTATCAGGGAGGACCCGGCACTACATAGTTGTTGGTAGATCTAAAATAAATTGTATGGAGTTATCTAAAGGTGTATGGGGGGCTTAATAAATTAAATTGCAATATACAAATATACTACCATTGCTTTTCATGTAGATAAATTCCTTATGCATTATACTGATCCAGTGGTTTCATGCTTTTATATGTAATTGCCAATATGCCAAGTCTATGACTGGGAATTGACTGGGAATTATGATTTTCAGAATGCTTGTTCTGGGTAGTAGGAAGCATTTTAGATTTTAAGGCGGAGATTTGCTTTTTCTACACTGGTCTCCTTTAAATGGGTATGCATTGGTGCCACCCATACAAAGTACACCTAATCCGCAAGTTTTCAGCTCGCTTTCAGAAGACACTTTCTTTGCTGTCATAAAAACATGAATCTTTCTGGCCTGAGCTCAAAAAGGAAAAGGTGGCCTTTCTCATTAGATTCCATGGTATTTAAATAAGAACACCAAAAACATCAGCTTTCATGAAGTTTTTCCTGAAGAGATCATTCCTGAACCAGATTTATTAGCATATCAAATGTAAAGAAAGACGTGAAAGGATGGAAGCGCTCTAGTAGAAGGGAACAGGAACTGGGAATAAAAGGAGACCCAACTTCAGAGGCAGCAAGGTCTGAACACCAAACTAATGATTAGAGGGGCTAATATCGCACTGGAAGCTCCCTTTGTATGCACACATCTTCAGGAAATAACACTGCAGCTTGTTATACACAAGGAATGTGAAACAGTATGATCCGGATGTGTCAAAACCTGGGGATGTCTAAGTTAGCACACCACAGCTTACAAATCACTTGTCCTAGATTTTACTGATTGCCCAAGCACTACAGAGGATACAGCATCTGCAGCCGTCGCTGTTGACCATGGTGCAAAAGTCTATTTATTTAGATCATCTGTTTGTATGGGAAGGTCAGGCCATATTGTAATTTTAGATGGTCCCAACACGTCCTTCTCATGATTACACTACCTGGTATCTTTGTTAAAAGGTACTTCCTTTCTATAGTGAGATACAGGTATCATCTAGCTCAGTGGTTCCCAAACTTTCCTTGCAGGGCCCCCTTTTCTATTTAGGAACATTATTAAGCCCCCCCTCCCTATTCAAACATAAGTTAAGAATGAGGGCCAGCGCCCCCCTGGAATACCTTCGCGCTCCCCCCAGGGGGGCCGCCCCCCAGTTTGGCAACCACTGATGTAGCTGATCCATGTAGGTCCATTTTTGCATATTGTGATCTATTAGTTGGAAAAAAAATATCCTGACACTACTGGATACCAATATAACCTCTCTGAACGATTGGGAGATAACATGTGTTGTCGTCTAAGATTCGACCTGCTGCACCCCTAAACTAATAACTGCATACTAATGTTTTTGCTGTACAATTTTAGATCATGGAACTCCATGTGTGGGGAGATCTTTGATTGATTTTTATGATATGAAGTCCTTTGAACACAATAAAGACTTTTTTCTATATTATTCTGACTTAAATGTTGCAGAATTAAAGCCCCACTTAGGAAAGGGTAAATAGGAGAGGGAACCAGACATTAACTACTGAAAACTGCTTATACCTACAGGTACCAATAGGGTGGCACGGTGACTCAGGTGGTTAGCAGTCTGGCCATGCAGCGCTAGAGTCCTAGGTTCCTAGGCACTATCTGCAAGAAGTTTGCATGTCTCCCCATGTATGCCTGGGTTTCCTACAGGGGCTCCAGTTTACTCCCACATTCCAAAGACAGTTAGTTAAAAATGACTTTGACTGTGAGCTCCTCTGAGAGACAGTGATATGACTATATATTCTCTGTAAAGCGCTGCATAATATGTTGGCACTATATAAATTCAAGATAATTATAATAGGACCTATAGTAGTAAACTGATTTATATGCAAGAATATTAGCAATGGCTGAAAACACATGCTAGTTTCTATAGAAATGATTTCCTACAGGATCTATTCACACCTAGCCAGTTGATAATATCTTTTTTTACACATTGATGCACATTGTGCTAGGATAGTCTAATTTCTATGAATGGGTGGCTAGCAAGCATTAAACACATATGTGCACTGAAGGGCTGGTGTGTTTGTGTACACAGTGGCATATGTGTATATTGGGATTCTGAATTAATAGCAGCATGTCTATACCGCTTTCACATGCAATGGCATGAAGGGAGCTGTATTGGCTTGGCCTATGTCTTTGCGTTGCCTTTTGCCTGCATATCAAACATATAAAATCATGTCCTTAAAGTTGTATTTCTTTCATGTGTTTTTTTGCGCTTACTATATTAGCTCTTGTTTAGGATAGTTTCACACTAGCTGCATTTGATTTGCATCTATGCAACGCAGCGCAGATAGTGTTAACCCAAGGTACACAGGTTTTCATAGGAAACTCGTTTTACCTTTCACACAGAAACCTTACTATTGGCACCAGAAACGCTCTGTGTTGCGGTGGCTTCGCTATTTGGAACCGTATGTAGCCTTCTGCTTTTGAATCTCTGAATCACTGTTTTTGAGGGAAAGTGCAGCAAGTTACTACTACAAGTGTTCTTTGGACATGTAGTCCCTGGGAAGAAGTCATAACATAGACAGTAAGGTATGCTCCCCTTAGAGATTAAGTGCAGTATTGGCCAGAAAGTAGGAGACATTGAATAAAATAAAGGGGGAAAAAGTGGCCTTCATTGTAAAAGAAAACTTGCTTTTTCTATTAAGTGTTGCTTATTGGTTGGAATTGTCATTTTTTTACATTATTTAATACTGCTTTAAATTTAAGGACCTGTCAAGTGGAAGAAGCTAAGTAATAGCAGGTCTCTCATGTCACTGCAGTATTAAGGATTGAAGAATTCATCAGTTACAAGTATGCCACAGTAAGCCAAACCAAAAAAAAGAGGAAATATGAACATATTTTTAAGAACTTAAGACAAGCAAATGGCGGAAACATGTGCAAATTCAGATAACATTTATAATAAGGAATAATTTATAAGTTTATAGAGGTTTACCAAGTACACTTTTCATAGTTATTTTAAGACTTTCAGAAATCCTTTTAACTTTTGAATTGAAAACAATTAGTAAAAGAAAAATGACTGTATTTCCCTTGAGCTGTCCTCTGTGTGAGTACTTTTTCTAAAGTGCCATAACCAGAATGCATAGACTAAGAATTCTGTTGATTTCCTTTTTTTACGGGTAACCAGATTTGCAGCTCGGGATATATTCAGAGCTCATTAATATCTCATTATGTTCATAGCAATATCACAGCTGATGTACGTTAACACATTCAGCACCACTCAGAGTTGGACATAAATTGGGGCCATTTTAAATTACTGTGCCTTGTTTTTTTTATTTTAGAGGAATAGATTTTAAGCATTGGTTCTGCTTGTTTGAGCCTCTAAATAAAGGATTGTTTGGAGCTGAGGCTCATTAACACAGACAGAAAATCATTGGCAACAAGAATGTAGTTGCATCTCTCACGTTTCCCTTGTTTTTTAAGTACAATTTGGAACAAAAAAACTTGTGCTTAACCAGTCAACCTTCTTTCATATGTACGTAATCAATATTCCTAGCTGGTCTTCATACATATTATAAACAATCAATCACTGTCAAGCTTTTTTTTGTAGCATCTTTGGTTCTGGTTTTGTTTATGTATGTATTTGTCATACAGTAGTAACAATGACTCAAACAGTTGGGAAGTTCTTTGACTTGGGATTGGAGATCAACATAAAAGTCTACTATATTTACTAAATATATCATTTGAATCCTTCACTTTCCAGAAAAAAACATATATAAATCAATAAAGAGTTACAAGCAATACAGTTGTAATTATAGTTACAGTAGTTGTAATTATAAATGCGAACACCAGTTAACCACAACATTTAAAACCACTGACGAGTTCAATGAATAACATTGATCTTGTTACAATGGTACTTGTTTGGCAACTGGGGATATTAGGCATCAACTGAACAATCAGTTCTTATTGGTGATGTGTTGGATGCATAAAAAATGGCAAAGCATAAAGATCTGATTATCTTTGACAAAAACTGAGCCTAAGTGGGTCATCACATTTCCAAAATTGGCAGGTCATATATGTGCAAATCTCATTGAGCCATGTGAGAATATATGTCTATCTGGTCAAATATCATTAGTTGTTATAGCACAAATTTGTTACAAAAAAACTTGATGATCATGACATACCAATCAACCCTCCTGTATTTGTATTAAATGGGAAACAATGCATTTACACAGCAAAATTAGCCACGAGAAACACACATAGTAGAGATCCTATTGAGCGCAATGCATTGTTTCCCATTTAATAAATTTGGGGAGACTACATCCCCTTGTACATTTTCTTTACATCTGTTTAATTATTGTGACTTTGTTATTACATCACCATAGCCAGACATAGTCCCATGCATAATTGTCTATGCTTCTTGGCATACGAGGAGATAGACAATTGGGTGCATTGCGCTATATGTTAAGTAATTTTAACATGTCTGTGCGGTATCCCCATTTCAGTCTACTAGGTCTGATCGGGACAGATTTGGTAGATAGATCTATCTATCTATCTATCTATCTATCTATCTATCTATCTATCTATCTATCTATCTATCTATCTATCTATCTATCTATCTATCTATCTATCTATCATCTATCTATCTATCATCTATCTCAATTTAATCTCAGAATTAAAATCTAAACAGGCAATATGTATATAAAATCATTCATTCATACCAGCAAAATATATATTTTTTCCTGTAATCTGTTATGAAACTTACAGGAAGTGTCAAGAATGGTTTATCGTTCGCTCAGCAAGATTCGTGTCTCAAGGTTCAACATGTGTGAAGTGATATATTTAAAAAAAGTATCTTATTGCCTCTTGAAAGTTCAAAAGCGAGAAGGAACAGGAAATAATCCCACCCAAAAGGCCACCAAAACTATTGTATCAAGCGTCCTATGTTTAAAAAGTCAATGAAAGAATGACACAAGGCTTTATAAATGGCTTAAGAAGAGAGTTGTACAGAATATGTATAAGATTCTCACGCCTTCTGCTTTGCTTTTGAAAAAGTTTGTTTAGTAAGTAATGCCATGCAGCTGGGGTGTCAAATTTAACTGCACAATGGGCCAAAATGAAAAACTTAGATAAAGTCTAGGGCCAATGATATGCTATACAGTGGGCATGTGTGGTTAGCTGCATTGGCATGTCAATAGACAGGGCAAAATCTGTATCTTTGCAGACACAATTTTGATGCGTATGTTCAGAAGGACTCGATGGACCTTTACCACCTGTGTTAACTGCATGTTAAGAAAAAAAGCAGCGTTTATTGAGGCAAAACATGGGGGGGGGGCACATATTCTGCACATCGTATACTGTGTGTGGAGTCCATGTGTACCACCATCCCTATGCATACAGTGTACTCACTGTGATGTCGTTGGATCTATCTGATTTGCAACATCTACCCTCCCAAAACTTTTTGGGACACCTATGCCTGACAAGGACCTCTTTATTCCCATGAATTTGTTTTTTTGTTTTTTTTTACAGAATAAATGAGATATCTTTTATACATTTTAGCATTTCACCATATTCTTTTACACACAGTTTATCACTATAGAAAGATTCATACTATTTAAAGATATACTTTTCCTCCCAAATGATAACTCTTCGGTTCAGTTCAACCTGTTCTAATGGTTCATAACCTTGAACGGCTAGTTTTGCTTACTTCTGTGCTGCGGGTTAAAACCAATAAAACTCTACATTTGATAAAAAATTCATGGTTTATACATTTATGTAAAATCTTTGTACTTGGACTGAGATGGTCCCATCTTTTATTTGCTTACTATTCCTATATTTTGTATAAAAACTAAGGTAGTGTAGTTCTAAATCCCACAACTTTAAATAAAAAGGTTTTAACTGTATATAGAACTATTGCAAGGACCAACACCAATGTGAAATGGTTTATCTAAGCTTTGTTACTTTTATTTTTAATGGAAAGCCTCGCCTGGTAAAAAAAGGATCCCAGGTAATGAAATTATATTATAGGGTTTACTATTGTGTTAACACCAGAGACAGACTGCATCATATATGTAATTTATTTGCCCATCCCATTGGTTTCCACTTTGAAAGTAATGCAAAATCTGATTGTTCTTTCTATAAAAAGTCACTTATATTTTCCTTGTTGAAGGCATACATGGAATCTTAGGGTTAATTGAGCAATGTATAGAGAAGGCTCGACATAGTAGTCTTGCCAAAAGCCAAGAGACAATCATCTGACTATTGAGTGTGAAATCCTTGATAAGCACTGAGAATTCTGCTCTTATTTCCAGCGTAGTGGAAGTAGACGAATCAATGTTAAGATAGAAAGCCTCTCTTGGGTCCATCAATGTCTATGGCATGTGTCTCTATATGTAGCTCTGCACTAACCACAATACGATTAAGTAAAAAGAGAATGCAAGAGAGTTGTGTAAAAGCATTGCCTATAAATTGAAGTAGGAATTCATGGCAAAAAACCAAGACATAGCTGTAAAGTACTTGCAATAACAAGTCCACTATGGGTTCAGCTTATGTCCAGGGAAGTATAATGTATTTTCAACAAGCACATACTTTGAGTGATAATAGCAATGCTTACTTAATTACAACTAAATATATCCTATGGCATATCCTATGACTTATTTTCTATTTTTACAGATTTGGAATGGTAACGGATTGGAACCACTGTTATGGGTTTTTTTTCTCTGTCCCAATAAATTTCCTTATCACCACCAACAGAACAGGAGAAGTTGAATTGTTCAGTGGGACAATTATTCCTCTGTAAGGGGCTTTCCTCTACATTGGAAAGATATCCCCTCACCTCCATATGAACCTACGGGATTTATTTTAAAGTAATTTTTAACATGGCATGGTTCCCCTTAAGGTGCCCATTCGATCTGCAACAATCAGTCGCAGTGTGATGACCCAATGGAGCGCCAAATGGCGTACCACTTTGCAGTAACGTTTCCCAGTTGATAGTTTGGATGGGGACCCTGGTCCCCATTTAAAATAGTGGTGATCAAACAGGGATTTACCAACATGTTGGTTCCCTGTTCGATCAACATTTCTTTGAGCAGGATCGCTCTAACAAGGGTTTTCGCATTCGATTGACAATCGAACGCTAAAAAAGTGTATGGGTACGTTTAGGGCTCATTTAACTACTCAGTAAATGAGCAATAATTGCAACATTAGGCGTCCGATGGTTGGTTTTTGGTTTTTTCGCCCAATAGAATTTTCATAGGGTCCTTTTCTAGGTGCTCACAGGCATTTCCTGACAGCAGCAGGAGAATCTACTTGTCACAAGTACCTGCAAACTTGTGCAGGTGCTCGGGGGTCGTTTAGTTAACAACCCCATGACAGGTCTATTGGGCTAAAGCCCAAAAACTACCGGGAGACGACTGATGTCATGTCCGCTGGATCTGTTGCCCCATGTGGACACCCCCAATCCGCGAGCGCGCACGCCCATCGTCGGCAGCAAAATCGGCCACTGCTCGGTGCGTGTATGGCAGCCTTTACTGCTTATCAACTGCTGACATAGTTAACAACCATACGAGGGAGGGCATTGTTTTCAAAGTTGGCCAACTCAGATGTTTAAACAGTCTGCGAGCCAAAATCTGACATTGAAAGCAATCTACCCACAGAAATATCACATGGAGAACAATTATCATAAATTGGTATTATTGTACTAATGTTTTTGCTGCTTTCAGTTAGTGGTATGTCTATCTGCACACTTACCAAAAGAACTGCTTTCCTTTTTAAAGCTGCATAACCTTAGGAAATGTCCATAATTGCTGCTTTATGAATATAATATGAATCACCATACTATTTGAAATATTAATGGCAGATCACTTCATTGATGCAAAAATAATTTGGGTTTAGTTGCTTAACTGGTTTAACTTCTGTAAAGAGCCCGAGAGCTTTCACCTGCCTGGTGTATCCGATTTCCTCATGTTTTCACGTTTCCTACTATGTTATTTTCCTGTACTGAAAGCAATTCAGGTCTGTGATTTAATATTGTCTCTGTTCACAGGAAAGAGAACTTATTTAATATATTAGATAAAAATCACTTCATTAAAAAAAGGCTTTGCTTTAAACTTCATATATAAAGGTAGAGCCAAGATGACTTTGTTTTTGTACAGTTGGTAAAGGGTCATTACCCCAGAAAATTCAGTTATGGGTGAAGACTATGCAATAGAGTTACCTTTTCATTTGTGTCTCTCTGGTACTATGGGCAGCAAGATATTTTCATTTAAATCTAAGGCTTTGCCTAAGTTTTAGGCATCTTAATACTTTTTCCATGTTTGACATTCAGATTCCTATTGTTCAAGCAAATCTTCCAGCCAATGTACATTGTTATAAAGTAGGTAGAAAGTAGTAAAGCAATGGTAGAGGCCTTATACTGGTAGAAGCATTACAAACCTACTGTAAAGCTCAAGAAATTTAAATGCTAGATTTTAGTCAACCAAGATTATGATTTATGTAAATCTCGTATTGCCACAATTATCCTTAATGTTCACTTAATAACATGATTGCAAGCTCTCTGGGCACCTCTTTCTTGTTCCCCTCCTCCGTTCACCAAAAACACAGAAACTCTGTCTTTACACCATTTGTTATTTTAACCCAGATTCTACCCCCATCCAACTGCACATGAAACCAACAGATTCCATGAACAGGATGGCCATATCCAACCAATCTGGCAAGGGGAAACAACAAATTGATCTGTGAACAATATTAGACACTTTGGGGAGATGCCTTTGATTACGCCTGATGGTTAAAATGCACCAACTCATGATTTTTGAGTGGATTTGTGTACTTTGATGTACACTAAAGCCACACTCATGAAAGATTAAGCACGGAAGCAATTTTTGCCTTGACCAGTGTTTAGGCATATTTTGCACTTTGGGTTGCCTGTGGGCATTTTAGCTTATCTTCTCAACCACGCTCAACCAATTCTCTGTTGCTTTCTGTGCATTACAATGGTTCATCTTTTAGTTATCAGGGGTGGGATCCCCTAGTTTTGCTACTTAATACTTTTCCTTAAAAATTACTAACTTAAATAAACTGAGAATTGAACAGATGCAAGATCCCATGCCTTAGTGCTTGAATAGGTGCTTTAGTAGAACGTGCACACAAATACACTAAAGTATCTTTTGCTTAAATAGTTACTGCTTCTACTTGCAGGGATCATTTAGTGAAATATTTATAAAATTTGTTATAAATGAAATATAATGTACTGTGTTTTTCGGACGATAAGACACACCTTTTCATCAGCAAAAACGGGGGAAAAGTGCCTGCGTCTTATGGTCTGAATGCGCCACCATCCATGGCCATTCGGCCGTAGTTGGTCGTGCCTTTGCTCCCTGCCAGCTCTCCTGGCAAGAAGATTAGCCGGGGAGGTGGAGGAGCTGGTCACGGCTAGCTCTCCCATCTGAACTGTATTGGCTATATCAGAGCCCTGGAAAAGCTGCACTCATGCTGGCAGCTTCCACACACACACAGCCTAGAGGGGACACATGCAAGCAGCTTCCCCCGCATCCCCCACCCTCTTCCCCATGTGGGGGAAGATGACGATCTGTGTTGAAGTGTGCTCTCTAGTGACACCAGTTCAGTTGTGGCTGCAGAGGATTTTTCCCCAATTGATTTGAACTCTTCAAATATTTCTTTTTCTGCTTTTCCTGCTTCAACAACTGGGTGCGTCTTATGGTCAGGTGTGTCTTATAGTCTGAAAAATACGGCATTCCCTTGTAAGTTAACCCTTATCAATATGATGACAGTTTTTGTTTTTTTACCTCCTACCCTGTTTCTCCAAAAATAAGACCTACGCTAGAGATAAGCCCTAGCATAATTTTTGAGGATGTTTAAAGCCATACTCCAAAAATAAGCCCTAAATTACAGTTCTTAAAAAGATCAGTTCATAAGTGTTCAGGCAACAATACATGTAATAAAGAAGAATCAGTTGGCAATAGAATGCAGCGAGACAGATAAGACCCTTCACCAAGGAAAGCAGACACCCCCAGAATGATCACACTCTAATACCACAACACTGAAAATGTCTGACAATGTTTTTCAGTAATTATTATATTTATTATTATTATTAATAATAATAATACATTTGTATAAGTTTGTTTGTGATATTTTTAAGTGTAGCTGCATATAAAATTCACAACATATTTGTCTGCATTTTCCCTATTTTATTCCTTCCTAAAGTAACAATTTATGTATTCCTTTATCTTATGTAATGGCAACATTATACCCCATTAGACATTTCCATAATAGAAGGAGTGAATTAAATGAAATGGTCACATTTTCCACTCAGCTTTAAAAAAACTGTCAACACACCACAACACAACAAAACTTTATAACAGGTTATTACTGTAAAGAAAACACTGTAATCAGGAGTAATACAACATAGAAACTAACATGAGAATGAATGACAATCTGCTGAATGAAAATACTGTCATTATTTGTCAGTGATATTTGTTGGGATGCAGAGATAACAATATTGGATGAATAATGATGGAAACATTTTTGTAATTGGTGCTATAAAATGTGATCATTGTAACACACAGAGGAGGTGAATGCTGTGGGTGGTGATAGACATTTGAATGATACAATCTACCAGAATGGATTTATTGATTTGTGGTCATGATTAAGGCCACCTCTATCATAGGAACAGATATAGTATTACAGTGGATCTGTCAATAACTTTACTTACGCCTCCCATTCATGACAGCCGATACCATGCTTACAAGTGGAGTAATTCATGCTCCAGTAATGGACTGGAGAAGTAAGTAATGTCACATACAAGGGATTTTAATGATTAAATGCTGGAATACTGTAAAGACAAGCAGGGACAGTCCTAGGGACATTGGCACCCTGGACGATCCCTCCCTCTATCGCCTTCCCAAGAAAGCACTCTGTGAGGAGAGGTGCTGGCAAGTCTCCTCTAGTCCTTCTCTCTCCAGGGGCAGTAGAGAGAAGAAGACGATGCCCAGATTCCGCCCCATGCCTGGATGCTTCTTGGGGAACAGATATGTTCTTTGGGCTACCAGAACCCCCAACTGAGCTGGTGTCTGCAGTTGGATGTTGGAGGCACGCGGAGGACATGGGCAGTTTGGGCGGATGCCGCCCCCTCCACGATGCCACCCTGGGCAACCCGCCCATACTGCACATATGTAAAACCGCCACTAAAGACCAGTGTGCTTCAACAGGTAAACCATTTCTTCCTGCTTTTTCCTGGTGTAGGATAGATGTAACTTAGGGAAGCTCATTGACCACAAGTGCAAGAAGGGATGTAACTTGGGGAAGCTCATTGACCTCAAGTGTAAGAAGGGATATAAATGGGATCAATATATTTCCCAATTTGGAAGTCAGAATCTCAGGGAATAAAAATTAGGTGCTTCTGGTGAATTTTTTGGCCGCCAGCTGATTCCATCCCCAGCTCCTCCTCATCCCACCATTCTTAAACTCCCAATGTGAGATAATCATAAATCGACACTTCATCTGTTCCAGAATGTTGACGATGTACAAGAATCTGAGCAGTACAGATGCCGGGGCAGCTTTACACATTTGTTCTGCATTGAGAAACCCATAAACTCCAGTAGCACATAGTAGAGGGAATGATTAAAAGTTGCATATAAACAGATTATTTTTATTTTCATTTAGATTTTTGTGTTCGTCTTTCTTTTTTACATACAACAAAAGAAAGATTTCAGGCTTATTGTGTTTGATCTCTATTCAGACAAAGCCTTCCTGAGTATTGAATTCTTATTCTGTGTGTTAGATATACATCCCCAGTACATCATGTCAGCCAGCGGAGCTTCTACCTGTTATATGGCCTTGTGCTTTGTAGGTGGTACTGGCACTGAACAGGTTATTGGAGCCCGGTGAAGACAGATCGTGATAGGCAAAGACGGTTACCATAACAACAGCACCTTGGCTTAATCTCTTTGGAGAAATGAATTGCTGCTGGTGATTTAGAGCAGAGCTGCTCCTCCAGGCACATAAAACCTCGAGTACCCCTTCTTGTGTTTATGCAAAAGATTCTGCATTTATAAATGTAACGCTTCATTTCAGCCTCTTATTGAGCACTTTCACAGATAATTTCTCAAATGTTTGTTGTTGTTTTAGTTTCTCTTCTAACTGTAAAAAGATGTCAATAAGATCAGATAAAATTCAGAATTTTGTCATAGCTTACATTTTTGAAGGGAAGGTTTTTTTTTTATTATAATCACATTTCAACACGTGTATAGCGGTGGGAGCTATTTTGAAGGAGTTTACTGAAATAGAAATGAAAACGAAATTTTCCAGCTCATTACACAGGCTACCAATATGAAATGCTTTTGGGATAGAATGAAGCTGAATGCTTATTGTAAAATAAAGACCGTACTTTGAGGAACAGGAACCGCAGACTTCTCTACTCTGTAGCCATGTGCCCCATACCTGATTAGGAGTGTACCTAGCTATTTTGTACTCGTATTCAGGGACGGTCTTAGGCCGATTTGTGCCCTGGGCGAGCATCCCCTCTGTGCTCAACCCCCCCCCCCCCCCCATAAAGTATCTCTCATCACTGCAGGAGTGAGAGATTTGTCTCTCCAGAGACAAATTCTCTGACCCTGCGTTGGGGGGAGGGGGTAGACACTTGGGCATAGGAAAAACGTTTCATGCCCAATTGCTGCCCCCCCTAGATATATGACGCCCTGGGCAGCCGCCCATATAGCCCCAATCTAAAACAGCCACTGCTCATATTCATTATAACGGACATCCCAAAACATTCCTTGATGGGCTCTTCTCACTATTAACCCCTTCACAACTATCTTCGTGCAACTAAATTTAAGATGGAAATATCATTTTAATGTATTTTAAATCTGTCAATGTCATTGAAATAACTCATGTCACCAGTGCTGTTTCTAGACTTTTGGAGGCCTTATGCAAGTTTCTTGCAGGAGGGTGATGTATTGGCTGCTAATCACCAATACCCCCCCCCA
>CM070032.1:174370131-174399652 GCA_036250615.1 Ptychadena robeensis
CCCCCCCCCCCCCCCCCCCATTGGCATACCAGAGTGATCGCGGACACAAAGTCGATTTAAAATGGATTCCCTTTGAGCGGAATCGATCCGCCCAAAGCGATCCAAATCGAAAAACAATGGATAGAAAAGTGATCGGACATATAGTAAATTTCAGTCAATCGTTCAAGTACTTGACAGGTTTTCTTGCTATTTTGATCGATTTGTATCCCATCGTACTGTGGAGCATGCGTACAGGCTAAGGAAATCGATTGATTGTGTGATGTGTTTAAAAACATTTGTTTTAAAGCAATCATATTTTAAGTTGATTGAATGGAAATAGAGCGGTGTATGCCTAGCTTTACAGGATATTGCCATTAAACTACCACCAATGTGCATGCATGTAGAATAAATGAGGCTGAAATAAGTAGCACTGAGATGCAACACAGATAAAAAAGTGAAAAGAAGGTTTATATAGAAAAAAAAATCCATACTTTATAATGCCTATTGCTATAGCTGACAGAATATCCTACCTTAAGGGTTCACGCCTACTTATGAGTTGACCTGTTGATTTGTAGTATTTCTAATGCAACAAAGAACACATAACAGATTATTACCAGTATCATTATTTGTGCATCCCTATATATATATATATATATATATATATATATATATATATATATATAAAACCATTGTCATATTTGGAGGTTACATTTTGCTATGATCGGACTCTAGTGTTGCTTTTCTAAAGGAAACAGGATCATGTTCTTTTATATTGGTGTATGACAGTAGGGGAATGTGGGTGGCACATAAATGTCTTCCATTTGCAGTTGCTGCCAGTCAGAGGTGTTTGCAGTGAGACATTTCTCTAAGGATTCTCTGCTATGATTTCCATTCTCCCTTTTCCTTTCCTCTTTCTTACAGTAGGTGATCTTGTAAACCTAGACCAGTACTGGAAACATATACTGTTTTTTTCTCAGTGTGAATCATTTCAAGGAATAAACATGACAGGTTACTGTGTATGGAAGATAATACTTCCGAATTGTTAAAATGTTGCTTGATTGCAAAACGCTTGCGTATCGTATTTTTTTGAAGCTGCAAGAGATTCTATGTATTTACATACACATCACTGTTCAGCAATAGGATAGTTCACTAAAGAGTTACGTTTTTTTATGGGTTTTGTCATACGGTATTTGTGTCTGTGTACGTGTGATGGATGATGCATTTGTTTGAAATAAAGAAGCTACTGTAAGGTCCTATACTTATGGGAGGGGGTTATTATGTATGAACGTGTGTTGTCCATTGCTGCTCTGGGGCATGGATATGATCTCAGCACTGTGGATATGGTGTGCTTTGATCTATAGCTGGGGTAAAGCCTTGCCTTCTTTAGGTCCCTTAACGCCCTAGTGTAACAGGCCCCGACAAGAGAAAGTGTCAGTGGTGCCGATATTACATGCCTTGTATCAGCTAGCTTCTCTGTGACGGCAGTCATATCTAAGCCAGGATAAGTCTTTGATTTGGGGAAGAGCTAAAGGAGTGTCTTGAAAACACATCAAACGCTAAATAAATATGACTAAGACAACTGTCATGGTTGCGCTTTATTTCTAAAAGCATTTGTGTGTTTAATAAAATGTAGACACAATTCCTTTCATCCATCACGATTAGACGTTGCAAAATTTCCCATCTGTTACATGTTTAAGAATGGGATGCTTGTTTTATTTATGTACATCCTCTTTATATTTCTGTGTTAACAACCTGATCTATTTCTCACACTCAATCCATTCAGTTATTATACATGCATTGTGGGAGGATTTAACTTTATGCACAGAAGTTCCAGTTTGTCTGCTGCACTTAACAGTGCTTTACTAAGCCATAATTAATTGTAGGCATTGTTGCCATCACCCCTGTGATTTTTTTGTCGTTGTATAATGCTTCTTGTGAAATTAAGGTTGAGGTTACAGTAGGGTTGTTTCTATGTTTTATCCTAGGTGTTATATTTATTGAAAATATTTCTTATCTTTAAGGGTCATCAATAATAAGGTGGCGGTCCCCAGTCCCTCTGGTGTTTGCTAGTGTTATAAATACAGCAGACTCGAGCTGTATGACCTATGAACAATGGTAGTATCTCACAAAGTTTGGTCAGTTAGGTATCATTCACATGTGCACTTTTTGGACTGCTCAGAGTCTGTAGCAGCCCGAAAAACATCCACTCCCCACGCAATGTGCAGGTGCTTTTGGGGCATTTAAAACACTCTCATTCTATCAATATCGGGCAGACACCTGAAAAGCATCCACGGTGTGTTGCAGACTCCTGGCTTCACCGCTTTTTGTGCATTTGGGCACTGGAAATGTGCCGTTTACAGACGCACATGTGAATTACAGCTTATTAACACTCGGAAACTTTGTATAATTTACGTGCTGAGAAAATCTTTACTTTACTTTTTTCCTGTTTCCTAAAATCATCTATGTTCTGACTTTGGATTTTGACTCCCTCACTATTCATTGGAGGACCTGACTGTTGGATAGTGAAAGATGACCAAAGGTTATGGATATCAAACAAAAAATTAATCAAGCAGTGATCTGTGTTGGTAAATTTTAGTTGATCACACTGTTTTTGAAGTGAATAATATGGAAAAGTCAAACAATGAATGGCAATGTTTAGTCTTTAGATCTTTCTTGAAAGCTAACACTTTTGTTCTGTTTCTGGGTTTTTTTCTGTGTTCTTTTCAAATGCATGTCCCTAATTCTCTCTGAGAAATGCAGTGCCCATTAGATAATTTGACTGGCGGTCATAGAATCCCATAAAAGTGGACACATCTAGCAGATAAATCAAGATCCACCCTGTAGTTCCTATAATTGTCAAGGTTAAAAGTAGCATGTTGACAAGTGAACTTAAGCCACCTTACACCTTTAGATCACTCTATATAATTGCCTTTAGATCTACCAACAACTATATATTATAGTGATCTCTCTGGTAGAATGCTATGGATTGGAAGGTTTAGAAAGGTCCTCATATTACATGGTTTTGTTAGAAGAAAAGTTCATTGTACAGAAATTGTATGGTAAGACTGTAAGGTGTATAGGGGCCTTTATTCTATGATAAAAACAACTGTAATATACAGTACATCCCCAAAACACTTAATTGATGGTAAAATAACATCATGCATAAGACTTTGTGGTATTCTCAAGTACAGTATGCTAAGGAGAGAGGACATCCATGATAGATTTTGAGGGGGAAATATATTGCATATGAGATCCAATATGGCTGATAAAACAGCACTAATTCTTTTTACAAATTTGTAAATCTATCACGGCGTGTCTATGAATAAATGTATGCACCTAAGTAGTTCTGGATGAAGTTCCTTTAAACATTTAGGGTTTTTGTTCATTTATAAAGAAAAGTGTATTGATTTGTGCTCTTTTTCTTTTTAGCTTCAAGAAGCTGTACAGAAGAAACTAGAAGGGGCACGTTCACCGCTCAATGGAGAGCAACAAAATGGCATTTGTGATGGCAGGTATTCTCCTTCTGCTAAACGGAGGAGAAAAGACATACAAGGTATGGATTCTATTAATAATATTTCAAACATGCCACTACCTTCAGTGTCACCTCTTCACCAGCTTGATATAAAGCCCCACCTACCTGTTAATAACAGTGTGACTCATTCAAGTGCAGCTGAGGACATAACTAAAAATGGTGGACAACAAGATGTCAAGTTAGCAGTTAATGGTTCTAGCGAGTTGGAGGACAGTTTCAACGTAATAAACAAAGAAGTGAAGCAAGAACCACTAGATGATGCTTCCGTCATTGACACTTCTGATACTTCCCTTTCCAACCAAAACAAACTTTTTTCGGACATTAATTTGAATGATCAGGAGTGGCAAGAGTTGATAGATGAACTTGCTAACACTGTCCCTGAAGATGACATTCAGGACTTGTTCAATGAGGACTTTGAGGAGAAAAAGGACTTGGATTTCTCCAGGCCTACAACTCAAACACCCCTTCCTCAAGAAAGTGCCAGTGTAAAGAGTGATCCATCACACTCTCCTTTTCCACATGTCTCAATGGGTTCCCCCCAGGTTAGACCTTCTTCGTCTGGTCCTTCGTTTTCTAATGTATCTTCTGTGTCCAGTATACCTTCTGTTTCCAGTGCACCATCGACATTAATGCTTGCAGGTTCCCCTGCAAGTTGTGTTGTCCAGTCACCACAAACACCAAATCCACCTCATACTCCAGGTCAGACCTCAACAAGACCCGGCAATGGCTATGTCATGACACCAACTTCTAGTTCAGGAAATGGATCTGTAAACCTCCCAAGTGCTGATTTATCTCCAGCTGAGCAATTAAAGCAAATGGCAGCACAGCAACAGCAACGAGCAAAACTCATACAACAAAAGCAGCAACATCAACAGCAACAACAACATACAAACCAGCCATCCAACTGGTCGCCTGTGGGGCCTCCATCTAGTCCATATGGAGGGACATTTGGACCTGAGAAGCCAAATAGCCCAATGATGTATACTCAAACCTTCAACAACCAAAATGCTATTGTACCTCCGATAGGAAATAACCCATCTAAAACCACTATGAACAACTACCTCCCTCAAAGCCACATGAACATGATAAGTCAGCAGACCAGCAATTTGAACTCTAACACCATCAGCAAAACACCCAATATGCTCAATTATGGTAATACAAAACCACTATCACATTTTACTGCAGAAATGAGTCAAAGAATGACTCCACCAGTTGCCAACCAAAACAAAAATGCCATGTTACCATACATACAACAACAACAACAGCAGCAGCAGCAGCAGCAACAGCCTCCAATGCCACCACAGATGAGCCATTTGAGTGAGGAACAGAAGCGCATTCTCATTATGAAGCAGAAGGGACTAATTAATCAGCAGATGAGTTATGGATCTATCCCAAATCATGGCCAGGTAGGTGATAATCGGTTTTTACATGTTTTTGTAGGTGCTAACTTCATTCAGGATTATTTTTATTGGTTAAGGTTTTTGATGTTTGATTCCAGACTAAAGATGATTTTTGCTGTAACATGGCCTTCAACTATAGCCCTTAACATTGATGACTGCATCCTTAGCCTGATATCAGTATTTATTGGTTTACTTATAGTTTAAGGGCCCATTCACACTATATGCGTTTTTTTAAATGCATGCTTTTTTATAGGCATGCGTTTCTGCATATATATACAAAACGCATGCATTTTTCACATTACATCTGCGTTTGCATTTTGCATTTGCCTTTTTTAACAAATGAATAAAAAATGCAGGAAAAATTATTTTAAAATGCATACAGCAGTGAGTTTTTAAAAACGCATGCGGAAACGCTGCACTTTTAAAACCACAACGCATACAGTGGGAATGGTAACATTGGTTGTCTATGTAAAAAATGAATGCAGTAAAAAACGCAACGCCTATAATGTAAAATGGCCCTAAATCTCTCTTCCTGTTTGGGTAACTATGTAAGGACTATATCTAGTCTAGGTAAATGAGAATTCCTGTTTTTTTTACCAGTGTAAGTAGCAATTATTGAATAGTTGTTGTATTGTGCTACACTTTACTTGGTTTCTTTGTTCCTAGAACATCTTGATGGAAAATGTTATGAACGCTGTGTGCACATATGTTGAGAACTAAAAGCTTGATGTTCTTAGATTGTAATATATATATACAAATCCACTTGCCGCTTTCTGATTATTTAAAGGTGTATATATATATATATATATATTATTGTGTGCATATACTGCACAAGTCTTGTCTTTACACTCTTTTACCTCTCTATATATATATATATATATATATATATATATATATATATATTATTGTGCACAAGTCTTGTCTTTACTCTCTATTACCTCTACAGCCAGGTTCAGTCATCACAGAACAAAGCTAAGGTATAAAAGAAGATAAATGGCTGGAAAGCACACTTGTGACCCAGGGTTACTTGCAATCTCTGTCCATCTGATAAAGAGCAATATCGTGTTCCCTATCTCTATCCTCTTTCATTATCTTTAGGACTGTCAGGTACGCAGCAGGATGGAGAAATCGGATTTCTTCCTGTGCTTACAGGAGGTCTTATGAGCTGTGCAGCCAGTTTACACTGCAGAATCTCATTACAAGCTGTTCTATGAATCACTAACATGACTTGCCAGGCTCAGAAATAAGTAAACAATATTCTGGACAGAAGTCCGCCAATGTTGTTTGTGAAAAAAATCTTCTGTCAACCAGTATAGACAACCAATAATCAACAGCTTTATTATTATTTATAATATTATTTAGAGTTTGGGTGTTTTGGTTTGTAAGAAAAAAAACTTTTGACAAAAAGCTGGGAAATCGTTTTGATTAGAATGAGACAATGTTGTTTGCTTACTGCAGGCCAGTGACGGCGAATCTTTTAGAGACCGAGTGCCCCAACTGAAACCCAAAACCCATTTATTTATCTCAAAGTGCCGGCATGGCAGTTTAACATGAATAACACAACTCATATACACACATGAAACATGTAAACACGCACTCTACTTTCTTATAAGATAGGAAAAGGAGAGGGTATGGGGCGCTATGTGCAATCAGAAAAGAGGAGATTAGAACTGACAGCATTGAGAGCCAAGAGGCTGTAGTGCTTTCCTCTGTGCTGGCTGTCCACTTGTGTGCCTACAGAGAGGGCTCCTAGTGCCATAGGTTCACCATCACTGCTGTAGGCAGTACATATTTGGTTGGTCTCCCCTTACCTAGTGATCAGACAGATTAGGGAAGGCTAAAGCCATTGCTTGTTTTTTTTAAAATGAAAATATAATAAACTTAAAATAAACTACCCACTAAGCCATATACAAACCAACAGTTTTGCAGTTTGTAATTATTTTCAACTACCTTTCTCTAGTAAAAATTGTGTGATTGAAAGTGATGAACACAGCCAGACACTGTCTGCCCTATATATATATATATCCTTGTTGGAAGGGTGTCTTAATTCACACAGTTTTTTTTATTGAAAGCGGGTTAAAAATTCCACAACTAACCACTTGAGTGACACACATTGGGTCTTCCTTCTTTCAGAATGCGGTACTCGCCGACCTTTTGTGGTTTTCAATACTCTTTTGCATATCCATCTTCACAGAAGGGACAGTAATCCCAACTACTTTCTCTCCCCACCTGACACATTTCTACATGTTCTTCATTAAACTATTAGCTACATTTACAGTTTCATTTTTTCTCATCTCTTGTTTTAATTGCTTTTCCATTTAGATTAGAATCAGTTACATTAATGACTTTCAATACCAAATTTCATATATTGATAATATGTAAAACTAGGAAGTTTCTTGCCTTCTAAAAAAGGTTCAAAGAGCAATTAAAAGGTTCCTGTACTCATCCTTATATTTGCAGCTTTATATGATCCTCAAACCACTGCATTTGTAGTCATGTTCTGTCTTACCTGCTTCTATACAACCAACAAAGTTGGATTTAAATGGTAAATAGTAAAGTGGACAGGGTTTGACCACAAAATCTGCATTCAGTTTTGGAAGTTTTAAATGTTAAAGGGCAGTCTTATAATGATCTGAGAATCAGTTCAGGCACCTTGACCTGGAGCTAATTCAAAAGGTGAAAACTTACTCACAGGTTTAATTTAAAATTACTAACACATCTTTAATTATTCACTGGCAGAGAATAGAAGAATATGTTAGTATTTTATAGGTTCATACTGCTGCAGTCCAAACAGTTTTACTACAGACTGTATAGGCTGGAGTCCATCTATAATGTACAGTGGGTTATCTACAAACTATAACTTTATGATTCACAGTAAAGACTGGTCATATACTAGAGTAAGGCTGGTCATACACCTGTGCAATCGATTAATTGCTCTCCATCTTCTTTGATTGAGTGGAGAATCGAGACGCAGCACTTCTTTGCGATCGATCCTGCACAATACTTTGTATCTATGTAATGGCCATTGTTGGCAATTGAACAGGGATTTACCAACATGTTGATTCCCTGTTCGATTATCAATATTATATTATGCTCCCATATGGCCAACATCTCAAAATTAATAAGAGGACAGATGAAGGGATAAACCTATCACCTATTTTCCCCTGATACAACAGAGGCATGGGGACTTTAGAGGCCAAGATAGACAGAATAAGTGAAATACAGTGGATTTATAAAAGTTCACGTATTTAATAGTCACAATGAAATTCCACAAGTCATCACCCAATCACATATGAATTTGCTGTCACCAGAGTTATCTCTTGTACATAAAAAGATGGAGATGAGGTATCCAATTAGGCGCAGGTTCAACCCCATTGCGCATTTCGTAAATGATAACTTCTTCAAGGGGTTCTTTAACTAAAAACATGCATCAGTTCTTAATACAAACAACAACATAGGGGGTACCGGTCAGCTTTATGATAATCATATCATTGATTTTAGGATGCATGGGGTTTCCCCTATATATAAAGCATTGTATGTCATACAGGGGTAGCGAGAGATGATGACAGTAAATGGAAGTAAAAGCAAAAACCACCATATTTCAGTAGGGAATGGAGAGCCACTAACCATAGACCTCCCTGTTCGATTGATCCTGCTCGAAAAATGGTGTTTCTGATGTTTTTGAACGGTTATGTATCCTTTACTATGAAAGTGTCTTAAAAATGTAAATAAAGAATTTACAAAAAAAACATGAGCCGTGCAGGCCTAGCTTTAAGGATATTAACATATAGAATTAATATCTGACAATATGGAGAAAAAAGAATACTCCTGTTACTTTTCAGTGAACAATAGTTTTATGTTATTAACTATGCTAGGTTGGGGCAGGTAAGCTTTACATAGAAATATCTCAAATTACATTTACAGCTTTATTTTTTTTGTCACATGCTGCTTTTCTGTAAAGAACTGGTTTATGTTCCTTTCCGTATGTTTTACATAATTAGCTACACCTACACCTTGAGCAGAGGAAACCTGAGTCTTTGCACATGGGCAACAGTTTGAGATGTTGCTGTAATGTAAGTGACAGTATACACCTGCTGGCATAGCGGTACTATGAATATTGATCGTTCTGTACCTGTGGCTGTCATGGGGCTGATATCTGTCTGTCTGCAGCCTATACGTCTGAGGGCTTGTTTTGGTAAACGAGAATTGACCACATGTGTGCCTCATGTTCGACGGTCAGTTTTTTGGGGCTTTTCGTGTCGGGAAACAACAGTGTAAATCTAGCCTAATTACCATAGTGAACCCCAGATCTGCTAGTGGACAGCACTAACACTATGAACTCCTATCTTTATTTATGTTAGCTTACTTCTAAAAAAATGTTTCTTCCGTCTTCTGCCTTTTTGTAAACACATATTTGTCTAGGGATTGCGATTGTGCTTTCTGTGGCATAAGAAAATGTTTCTCTTCTTTATTTTCAAACAACGTTTAAAACAAAGATACTTTTTAAACACATTAGTGCCATCTGGGAAAATGTTTCGCAGCTAGCATGCATGCATGCATGCAGATCATACACTGTGCAATATTTTATTGAATTAATGAATGATCCTGACATTTAGACAATAGGCATACAACCCGGAGTAGGTGAGATTGGTTACTTCCTAATTTAATGGTTATAGGACACTCATATAAGAGAATGTTTTTCAAGCATGTTATTTGTATTCTTTATTCAAATTTTATGGGGTTTTTTTCATTCTCTTGTCAATAGAATTCACAACATTCGGTAACATCAGTAAAGCCCCCCATACACCTTTAGATCGATCCATACAATCTCCATTAGATCTACCAACAACTGTGTAGTATAGTGGCCTCCCTGATGGAATACATAGTGATTGGAAGGATTAGAAAGCTCCTCATGTTACATGGTTTTGGTAGAACAAAATTTGATTGTACAGAAATTGCATGGTAAGATTGTAAGGTGTATGGTGACCTTAAGTGTTTTGTAATTTCAAATATTTTCTGCCCTTAAATGTGATCAAGAGAACCAACGCAAAGAGCCATTCAGTTGTGTTGCAATTCTCAGGTTTGAATGGGACATACAGATAGAGAAAACAGTAGAACGAGTAGTGGTAAGAGGCCATGAGTATGCCAATACCCTTTGAACCTCTCAGGCCAGGGGACTGGCAAGACCTTAACTTAAAGCTGAAGTGTTTTTCCAAATTCTTCACCCTATTGATAGCTACTAGTCTATTAGATTGACGCATTGGCTCCTCATGGGCATAAGGCAGTGACATAATCCTAACATTTCATCATAGCTGTTTACCTGGTGAGCTTTATAAAGTCTGAGCACTTTCTGTGCACATCCAAGAAGAATCTCATAATAGTTTTTTTCAGTCTTTAATACAAGAGCAACAGTAGATTTTCTGATATCTTTTCAAAATCTAGAATCATGATTCAGGCCTGGTACACAGTTGTCAGGCCACTTTTATTTCTCTCCAGTTAAAGAAAACCTGGATTTTGCCCAGCTCTGCAAAATAAAAGATAATAGGCACCGCTAGGCATTAAAAGTAAGTTCCAGTTACGCTCTTTGGGTGTAATGTTTTAAATCTAGCTTACTGTTTCTGGTCCTTGTAACTTTTTTTAAGGAAATAAGGTGCACAACAATGTTGAGATCATCTATGGCAGTAGTTCTCAACCTTTTTAGATCTGCAACCCCAGACGTGACGTCACAAAGTGTCACTTCCTGTGTTTGGAACACAGAAATGCGGGTGTAGATTTTTGCTTCCGTGTTCCAAATACTGGAAGCCACACTCTGTGACATCATTTCTGGCACAATCAGGTAAGTGTAGTGTCCCCTTTATCATATTTTCCAACCCCGCTTGTGCAAAAAATGTTCATGATTAGAAGTTAGGAGGGAGTTTCATGCCCCATCCCTGCACATTACTCTCCCTCCTAAAGCCCTCCATACACCTTTAGATTCCTCCATACGATTTCCATCATACCTACCAACAACTATGTAGTATAGTGACCTCCCTGATAGAATACATAGTGATTGGAAGGTGTAGAAAGGTCCTCATATTACATGGTTTTGGTAGAAGAAAAGTTGGTTGTACAGAAATTGCATGGTAATTGTATGTGGTGTATGGGGGGCTTAACTTCCCACCCTGCTTGTAGGCATCTGCCCTGCTGCTTGTTAGGAGCAGCTCTCATGCTTCTAGAGAACTCGGCAACCCCTGTGAAATGGTCGTTTGACCCCCAAGGGGGTGCTGACCCACAGGCTGAACTATTGATCTATGGCTTTTTATCATATACTTTTTATGATTTGTACTATGGTCTGATCAATTTTCAATTCTGTCAAAATATCAGTTGAAGTTACAATCATAAACACTATTATTTGGGTAAATTTGATGGATTTGATGTTTGCATCTGATTGATTAATTTAAAATAGATTATATGTTATATGTATGGTATATGTTTGAGCACCTTTAAATAAATATTTTAATTCCAATAAAAAATGTTATATGCTGTTGATAGAAGATTTATTGTTAATAGAAAACTGACGTTCACAATTCTCCTAATTCACTGCTAGACCCTTGCTATTAAAAGCTATCCTGTGTAATGTGTAATAATCCCACTTAACCAGTGCATCCCAGGTTCGTATCAAAAAAAGGGGTTAATCCAGCTTGAAGAGGCCAACACCTCTTAAAAAAATCATTGTTAGAATTGCAAAGAGCTGCACGCGGCCTGTATATCTCAGATGCATAGCATGTTATTGGCTGATTTGGCTGTATATAAACATCCTGGGGAGAAGGTCAGGTGCAGCTGACCCGCCCATTAACATGTCAATGAGTGAGCTGGTGCTTTCAGCTTACTTCTCCTAGATGTGCGATGAGTCTCATTAATTACATTTAGGAAGAAAGGCGTACAGCTCCCAAAGAAAAGTGTGGGGGAGCAGGCTTGGCTTCACGTGAATATGAATAATTGGATAGTTGGCAGCGTGTATAAATTGGTGGTCTGTCTGAACTGCGCAGAAAAAAAAATGCCTTTTTCTGTATACACGAAGCCTGCGGATAACAAAGGCTGAGTGTCTCTGTCTTTCAAGGAACCTAAATAGATCCTGACCACTGCCAGTCTTTATCGGATCTGCTTCTCGCTCCCCGTCGCATTAAAAGCTTGGGTGACTTTTATTTTTCGCAATCAAAGGCAAATTGGTTGGAGGGAACGTGTTTGAACAGTGCAGCGTTATTTGCTGTTAGCTTCCATTAGCATGTTCTAGCAACACTAGACAATATTTTCTTCTACCTTAGTGAAATGTGAACTCACAAAACATACCATTAGGAGAAACAAATAATAATGGATTTGTGTCCTTTACAGAATCATTCCTTAATGACGAAGAATAGCAAAATCACTAATCTAAGAGGGATAAGGAGGTCCCTCAACTCATGCTTCAGATAACAGATAATACTAACAGCGGCCTTTACAGTTTTGATTCCCATTCCTTTTTTAAGGCTAAAGCTGAGACGGCTTGATTTCCCCTTTTTCACTTAAAAAAAATCACAACTGATCCATTTCTTTCCTTAGTTCTCTGTGTATGCTCCATAGTACCATCTGATGTAATTGAAATACCAAGAAAACCCGCCATATAGTTGGATGATCAACTGACTAACTGACTAACATGTCCGATCACCGCTCAATCGATTTTGTTTGATTTGGACAATTGATTTAGAAAAAAGGAATCGATTTTAAAACCAGCATATCGCTTTTCTTCCCACACAGGGGCCGGGGGGAGAGACAGCAATCACAGCGGAGTATACCTAAAGCTGCCCATACATGGGCAGATTACTCTTCGAAAGATGAGGGACCGGCAGCAGTATGACTGCTGTCCCCATCCAAAGCAATGGACATCGACCATGATTTACAGGGATGGCTGCATGGCACTCGAAGTGGCCATCAACATAGCACATATCTATGCGTGTATGGGTACCTTAAAGATTTGTTTAATCAGAATGATAAGGTCCTGAGTTTCTCCATCAGATATGGTCCCATTGATCAGTGGGGTTAGAGAGCATTTTATGCCTTGGCTATTAAGAGTTTTAGGCTAACATCCCATCCAACCTCCCTAATTCAAATATTAAATCTCCTTATTTGGCTTAAAAAACTGTAGCTTAGTTATCCTGGTATCTATTAACATAAGGCATCTTCCTGAAATAAAATATGTATTTATGAACAGAGTGATGGCTAAAGAAGCGGGAGGAAGGGAATAAGTGAGAGCAGGTGCTATGTGAGGCAGGAGACAGAAGAATGGGCGACAAAAAGGAGGACATCATAAGAATGGAGAATAAGTAATATTTCCAATCCACCAGAGAACATTAAGCTAACAAGGAATAGCTGAATGACGCGATGAAGCTTTATGACTGACTAGACGGTGGGAAGATAGTTGATTAGAAGGGGAGGATAACAGACTGAAGTAGGGAGGACAAGTGACAAAGCTGTTTTAGAATGATTGAGTTATTAAATCAAAGGACTACTGTCAAGATGATATACAAGAAGCATCTTTTTTTTCAAGAGGAAATATCTCAGTGGACATGTATGTTCTGTTTTTCCCAGATTCCGGAATGATGGGTTGAATAGAACTAGGTTACCTGGAACTGATTGTGACCAGATCAACCAAATTAATTCTGTTCTTGGCTGTTGATGATAACGGATATTGTAAATGGGTTTCACCAAAATATATTTTCAATTGACAACTTTTTCTTTACCCCATTTGAGTCTTCTAAGGTTCCTGGTAATTCTAAAAAAGGGGGAAAAACTCATGGTACAATGCTTACCTCTTAAGAAGACAATTTGGACACACATTTTAGTACTTACCTTCTTGTATAGGAAATGATATCCTGTCCATGTATGTATGGTGGCTATCTGTAGACCCCATGTGATGGATTTCTATTCAACTGTGGGATTTAAACCTGCTGTTGGTGGAAATAGGGGTCCAACTACCGGTAATCATTAAGGATTTAGAATACTGTGTTGGAAAGTTGCTGAGTGAAACCTTTCTCAGAGTCTGCATTGCATTGTTTTGACATCCTCATTCATGCATCCAAAGTGTTAATGTGGATTGTGGATGTTATCATTTCTATTCAGCGAGCTGAGTGTTGGCTCAGTCCCATGCTCCTACAAATGGAGGAGGCTGGGAGGATTTAATGAAACAGGAACAAACGCTTGATTTCTCTTTGTCTATTAATCTGTCTTGGGCGCAGTTAAATATTTTCTGCTGCCATCATTATTTCTCCCAGTATTACTAGGAAAATGGGAGGTAAAAGTTCACCCAGTGCTCTGTATGGCACGACAGCTCAGTGGCCTTTCTAATGAAGAATAATGAAGAGTAATTGCCTATCTGTAATAATATCAAACTTCTGATGTCAAGGGCAATTGGACATGTACCAAGAATGTGTCTTGCTTGAAATGCACTGTAGTGACCATCATTCTCTGAAATCCGTCTTGTGAAAAATACAACCACAGAAATAAATTCTATTTAATTATTTTATTCTATTTATTCTACTAACACCCTTTTCGAACGACAAAGATTATTTAAGGGTAAAAATATTTAAGGTATTTGCTAAGAATTCAGACGGTTAAGTGGAATACCTATAGCAACCAACCATCTGATTTGAAATGCATCGAAAGATTTTTTAGCTCGCTATTCAGTTGCAGGGTGTTAGATTCTCTGGCAGGAATTGATGACAAAGGTAATGTTTCTCATTTTGGAGAGATTTTATATCTACAGGACAGATAGTAAGGTCTTCCCAATGGGACCATAATAAGATAGAGTCTTTACTCAAATCATAAGATGAAATTGAATTGGTTGAAATGGGCTGTAGCATTTAGGTTTGCACTCCCTCATTAATAATAATTATTAGTACTGGGGCTTAGCTCTCAGCACTACAATCTAATGTACCATTTCCCATTGGTATACAAATGTACTTGTTGCAGGAAATACCAACATAACAATTGGAACACAGATAGGAATATAATGTTGTATATGGTAACCTATTTCACATATATATTATATTATGCTGCATTTAGTACAGTGCAGTTCAGAATACATAGATTGAAGTAATTTACAATGATATTGATCAAAACAAGACTCTAATTGACATTCAATAATTTGATATTCAAATGGTTTTGAAAACACAGCTTCATCATAAGAACTTCATATACCAAGGCTATGTTTCTGCAGGGTTGCATGGCAGCTGTTTGCCCGGAGTTTAGGATGCTTAACCCCCACACTGGTGGCGCGTCTTTTTTTCGTACAGGCTGAATGGGGGGGGGGGGGGGGGGGGGGGGGGGGGGGGGTTTTGGTTAGTGGAAACAAGCCCCAAGTGTGTAATATCATAAATAGCGCATGTTGGTGCATGATGGATTTGGCATTTGGCAGGTAGTAAGGAGTAATAGACTTCAGAGAAATTAGAGCTTTGTAGCTTCCTGGGCAGTTGTCCTGAAATTGTTTACTAACAATACTCACCCCAAACTACACTTGAGCATACTTACCTGTCTGGAGGGAGCCCACTGCATCCCTCTGTGTTGGCATCACTGTCGATCTTTTGCGGTGGCACCATTGACCTACATATTAGGAACGCAATATCGTCTTTTTAAATTACATTCCTGGCATCATCAATGATGCCTGGGATGTGAAGGGGTTAGGAGGGAGGTTGGAGAATCAGGGCAGATAACACTGTAAAGTGCGCTACCGTCACAATGCTAAGGAGGTTAGGAGTAATGAACTTTCCTGTGTTGCTTCTGTGCTTAAGAATATTTAGAGGCATAACCTAATGTGTTCCATTCATACCTGTCAACTTAAAAAACAAACAAACCCAGGGGAAAATACAGTAAGTGACGTAACCAACATCACTTCCAGTATGCAGAATGTGGTTCTTACGCGTTCCAAGTGCCAGACTTCCGGTACCAGGCTTAGTTAGCCCGGTACCTGAAGCTGATTTAGCAGGGAGAGGGTGTTAATGTCCCACCCCGCTTGTGCTGATGATGTGCGGGTGGGAGAGTAACGCCCTCTCCCTGCTAAATTACCACAAGAATCCGGGAAAGTCCGGGATTTGTTGCAATCGGGATTTGGCCGGGAGATCTTCTTAAAAAACTTGACTTTCCGGTCCAAAAAGGAAGGTTGACAGGTATGGTTTCAGTGTTTTGTCTTGTTTTTGTCTTGAGAAATAGTTTTATTTCTCCCTGTGTCCGCATCTCCAGGCTAGTACATTTGTTGCAGAGACAAGTACAAGGGAGCTCAGTTCCTATTGATGTTGACATTAGAACTTCATCTTCCAAGAGCCTTTACCCAACAGACAGTATGTGAGGAGTCAAGGAAGGAGTCTTGTTTTGATTAATGTATACATGTCGAACAATGGTGAGCAGAGTTCTGTAGTCCATCTGGGAGGTCTCACTTGGGTCCTTGTGAATTCAGAGGTGTTATTTTACAGTATAAGTCCACTCTGGCATCTATTATAGAAATATTCTATATATTTGGTATTTTCCCTCAGACACACACTTTAATTTTGAGGAGAGAGTTTCACTTGTTTCTAAAAAATGCTGCTGATTGTGTGGATATAATCACATTGTAGTATGTGTGCTTTGCCGCTCATCCCTGAAACTTCTCAGACAAATGCTTTTTTTTTGGGCTTGGTGTCCCCAGTGAAAAACTGACTTTATTATCTCTACATTGGCAGTGGGCTGTGAAAATAACTGATCTGTAGCCTATTTAGACTCGAGTCATGCGACATATTACATAAAACATGTTCAGCTCTTATTGCTTCTAATGCACTGCTCTCAACCATTTCAGACACTTTATTGTAAATTGGATGCAGTAGGATTGTGGACCCATTAAAAGCTTTGGAAGAAAATCATTTTTTTAAGAGTCGCCCTGTATGCTCATGATGAGGGCCCCATTGTGTAATTTATGGAGCGAATTGTAGTATGCAAGAAAATGGAATTTGCCAGAAATGACTGCAGACCTGCCTAGCGTTATAGTTGAGCTAAAATGTATGTAATTGCATGAGGTGGGTAAGGATGCATTAGGCCATAACTAAGACGCCTTTGCTGCTTTATTGTATGCTGATACCATCTCCCAGAACCTAAAGTCCTGTTACACCTGACAAGTTATTATTTATTTTCTACGCTAGATTAAAAACTGTACAAAAGCCATGAACACATCTACATTAGAAATACTTGGCTGCAAAAAATAAATTGTAACCCACTTGATCTTTCGCTTACTGCCCCAGGTAAGGGGAGTGCCCATTCCTCCTTCCCCCTGCAGTGCACATCTATAGAAGCAACAATGCAGGGGGATGATATCTGTTGTCCTGGATAGAGGTGGTCAAATTTTTCGACTTGCTGGCTTTGTGAGTAGTGATGAGCGGCATAGGCAACATTCGTATTCGCGGCATGCTGCAAATTTTTTGGAAAACATTCGGAAAATATTTGCATTCTGCAATATTCTTCTTATTGTGAAAATCGGCAGTTTTTTTGCGATTTTTGGGAATATATGTTTAACATGCATTGAGGGGCGTGTTGAACAAAAATTGCAAATTTTGGAAGCCATCCTTGTCTTAGAAAGTACATCCAATGTTGGGAGTCAGTGTCTGCATTGGACACTTTTCCAGGGGCAACTCAAAATGTTAAATTTCTTTTCACTTTCACTCCCAGTAATATATAATATCAAGACAAACTCCATCTCCCTCTATGGCAGTAAGTTTATCTTCAGACATTAAATGGCAGGATCTCTTATGTTATCATGTGAGAATGAACCCCCAAGATTATTTCATGATTTTGCATGTGCAGGCAGTATATGTTTTTATGGATTACTCATGGTGCTACTACAGTGGCATGTGGAACAGATATTTGAATAGATACTCTTCCCCCAGTCTTTCCAATATGCGCCTATGTTGTCACAAAGGAGACAATAAGTCCAATGGAGACTACAAGTGGTCATTTCAGCATACATCATGAAGGCCTCATTTTCTGTTGTCACCATGAAGAGACCCACCCTTAGAAAAGCCATGTGTCCATTATACTAATGGATGTAGACCAGAGGTTGCTGTAGATCAGCCACATTGGATCAAAATGCAGAACAAAAGATGAGGGGGATGAATAAATATGTAAATAAAATAACTAATATTGAAACATTTTTCCTCATACACATTCCTGTTTCAGACCAATTGTGATTTATTTAGGGGTTGCATCTACTTTATGATAACAGATTTTCTTTGTTTTGGTTGACATTCATTTTAAGGAATACAAAAAAAATCAAAACCCCAATGAATTCAATTTATTTTTTATTTTTACAAAATTGTGTTTAAACATCCCAAATTTATACACTGAAAATTACAGCTTGATCTTCCTCAGCATGATGTACTATCTTGTGAAAGCAGCCAAAATTGTAAATCTCTGGCTTTACATATAGTCACTGCAAGCAGCCTGAAGGTGCAGATAAAAATATTCTTATCAAGTCTCTCAAGTATTACTTTATTCGGATGGCCACATTTCCAAAATAAGCAAATCTGGAAGTTGCTGGCTTTTCTGATTTCCCAAATCTGTCCCTTTGTTGGCTACATTTTGGATTTGTTATAGGTGTACATCTTGTGGTGTCAGCTCTTTTTTATATGTTTAATAAGCAGGTTTGCCCCTTGGCCAGTAAAAGCTGGGCTTGGTGTCACTGATATGAACAGCACAAAGGTAACTGTAGCCACAGCAGATCATATGAGCCATAGGAATACTGACAGTCCACTACAAGATAGCCTTGCATAATAATGATTCTGGCAGGAGGCAATACCAAATTAAGAAGAGTCTGGATGTAAAGGCCAGGTGCCTGTGTCGCAATGATATCTAAGGCTAAGTTTACACTGGCGTTTTTTTACCGCCAGGTAAACGACAGTTTAGCGTGGCCGACCGGTGGACGCCACATTAGGCGTCCGCCGGTCGGTTTTCCGGCTTCTGTGCCATAGGACCTCTATGGGGTCCTTAATTAGACGCCCTGTAATCGCCTGCACTGTTTTGCAGACGACTATAGGGAGTCGTTTATCCCGCAGCTGCGGGAGCGCACTGGTGGTTTCTGAGCTGCTAGCAGCTCGGGAATCGCCAGTGTAAACTCAGCCTAAGTAACATTCAGTGCTAGATATGGATTAAACTAGCCCTGGTCTCCATAATAAAATTACATTTGAACTGAACTTCTGCTTCACAAAAACTTCCCTTTTCCCTATGACTTGGGGCCACTGCCTGAAGAGACAGATGGAAGAGTATATAGGAACATCCTAACGGAATGAGGCTTTGGGGCAGCAAGGGGGACTAAAAGTGAGCTTTAAGGCTAGGGCTCCACTATCCATAAAATCCCTGCATTGAACGGAGAGATTGTAACTGAGTGCACAAGTTGCCCATTGCCGCACTGGGGCTTTGGTCACTGTTTGGTCACCACTGGTCCCTGTCTCCTTTAGGTTAATGTTGACGCAGCCCATCTGCATCCACAGGTACCTAACAAAGGTTTACGCTGACATCAGCAGATGCCAGCGCATAGTTGAACCCTCCATTAACCAACACGTTGGTTTCCTGTTCGATCTAATCTTCTTCGAGCGGGATAGATCGAACAAGGGTTTTCGTGTTCAGTGCCTGAACGATTGATGCAAACACGCGTGGTGATCGATCGTTTGGGAGTCGATTGAAAATTCAACCGGTGTATGGGTACCTTATCGTCTTTCATGACTTATTGTTATTATTTCTAAATCTACATTTTCTAAGTTTGACAAGCTGTAATGAATAAGCCAATAGCACATCATTGTGTAAATATAACAACTAAAAGTATTAACATTTCTGTTACTTTACACTACCTATGGTGACATTTGTGTGATTCATTGATCACTGAATAAAATCAAGCATTTGAATAGAAAGCATAGAACAAGATTCAGCTTTCACCTGTTGTTTTCTACTGCCATTCCCATGAGGCCGTTGTATGGCTGTGCCATTGATAGCGCAGAGGGTCTTGTTGGTGATGTTGCTGAATGTGGCTGCTTGCATTTCCTGGGGTGCCATGTAAAAAGCTCCCACAGTCACCTGCGGGCTGAGCTCTCAGACAGACAAAGCGGTTTAGCCTGCAATAGTCTGACATGACCAGTATATTGTTAGGATATTATTACCATATTAATGAAACGCTAGGAGGCACACCAGACAAAACATCACTGTACCCAAAGCATATTTTCTTTGTTTTTTTTTTTTTCTTATTTTCACGTTTTCTGATACATAACCCAGGAACTGTCAGCCTTGGCAGATGTCCCCATAGTGTACACCCTAAATGAGCCATTTGTCTTTACATAAATGTGCAGTCTATTCAAAGAGACTTTGCTATAAAATTTGTCACACTAACCAAACACTTGGTTTTACCTAATGGTTTTTCCTGGATATAGAAAATCCAAGCAAGCGAAGCGACTAAAAGTTCCCCCTCCAAGGTTCGGATATAGGGGCAAAAGGGGATTTTAAAGGCATTCAGCTGTTGAATGCCTTTATATTCTATACTCTGTTGGGACGTGGCATGTGTTGATTTGGGGTAGACAACATTTTGTTACATTTTCCTAGCTATAGTGGCATCAGCTTTTTGGAATTCCTATCAATGAGTACATACTTTAAAAACTTAAGCCCCCCATACACGTTCCGATTTTTCGTACGAATTTTGCTCGACCGACCATTGTGGTCAGGAGATTAATCGATCGGGAGATTAATCGGATACGGAATTATGTACCCCTTCGGGACCGCTTCGGACCTGTCCGTAAAAATTTATCTAGTTCTTTATGTTGGGTAGGTTGGTTCCGCCTCATCCCAAAAGGGACTTTAACCAACGGCACTAGAGGTTATACATGTTTAGGTACAAACATATTTATTAGTAAAAATTACAGACGGTTCAAAATCTGATAGTTCATAACATAAGACAGAAATCAAGCACAGCAGTGGAATATACATTTGCCAGGTGTGTTACATCAAAGACAGTTTTAATTGACAGTTCACACCACAAAATGGGCAATTGTGAAGAACCATATGGGTATAAACAAAATGGGATAACATCTATCTCGACGGCGCGTTTCGTTCGCCGCTAGGCTTCATCAGGAAAATTCTGTGTTACCCATGCTACAGTAAAAGATTCATAGAAAGTCACGATATTTGTAAGATGTTCAGTCTGAATGGAAGTGTCTGTCTAGGTATTGTGTATATACTTACTTATATATATGTGGTTGGAACGTTTGGGAAGATAGCAGGAACCTCCATGTGGTTGGGCGAAAAATGTCAAACATCCACTCCACGCATCCCTCCTCAAAAGGGGAAGAGGGCAAAAAGGTGCGCAGTATAACGGGGGACCACAAGTGGGGCATACAGTTCAGGTCCCTACCATCGTGTGATAGAGTTGTAAGAAGGCGGGGTAACAACACCACAAGCCCAAGAGGCAGAGATAAGCATCCCCACCATGGGGTCCTCAAGGAGAGGCACGGTATAATTGAATAATGATCCATACAGCAAATAGGTGCATGGATCTCTGAAACCTAAGTGTGTGGTGTGTGTGGTGGTGTATGTGTGTAAATAGTGTATGTGAGGATGGGGGACTAAACAAACCAAACATGGGTTGAAGTGATAAAGCATTACTACCCCTACAAAATTAAAGGGTAGATATATAGTGTAAAGTGGTGATGTTGTTCCTCAACTATGTGATGCTATCAGATAACGAGGCTACCCCCTCTACCCTACCTAGAAATGGATTAAACCCCCAGCACCCTACAATGTCCCCAAACAAACGAATCAAACAAACCAGACTAAGTGTATCTACCGTACTCGTCCATTGATGTCCCCACGTGGGCCCAGCCAGACGCGCCTCCCACCCCGGGCATGAGGCGTACATTCTGTCCGAAGTGAGGATCACTTCACGTCATATCTTGCATATGGTCAGTCCCCTCACCTGCGCCCTTAAGTCCCCGCCATCGCCATGGAGACCAGGGGCCCCCACCCGCCCAAGTAACAAATGACCGTGTCCCCACAACAATTCTCCATGGTACGCCCTGACGCCAATACGCATTGGCCAAAGCCGGTGGAGTCCAGTAGAACTTGAGGGGGATCATTCCCCCGCCCGTCCTCACCAATCACCCCGACGGCCAAGCCCAGAAACACCCTTCGGACTGTCCGTAAATTTTGTTGTTGTCTGCTGTTATAATAGGGTGGGTGTAGATATTCAAATTCCCTATTTTTCGTGCCGACTGACCGACCATAACATGTAGTGACAATCGTGTGACAGGATCGGACGAAAAATCGGTCGGGAGAATAATCGGAACGTGTATGGGTGGCTTTACATTTCAAAAAGTCTTTAATACAACCATACCATTTTATGTCAATACATATGGCTTGGGTCAGATGTTGGTAAACTACTATGTGGCCAAATTAGATTCTGACCCTTTTTAATCCAGCCCTTTGTCACCTTGGGGTCAAGGCTCTCTAGCTCCCCTTTGCTTGTTCCCTGCATTAAGTTGAGATAATGCCTAGAAGATCATCTTTATGGTCTCCAACTAGAAGCCATTGTTTGCCCATGTCTGCAGTAGAATTATTAATGTGACTATCCAAAGCCTCTTTTATATATATACATATATATAAATGGAATATACATACATATATATATGTAAGGACTTGGGACTGGGCAGCCCTTACAGGTTCTTTGTCCGGCCTCTCTGTCAAAGTTAAAAACAGAGTCAAAAAGTTTGCCCACCCCTTGTTTGGGTCATCTAGTTTAAACCTGCTTTCTTTCCCCCTCACCCTGTGACAGAAGAACCAGATTTACACATAGCCTGAAGCTGCCATAGGCCAAATTTAGTACTATCCAAAGCAACTCCCAAGAACTGACTTTCTTAACCACTTTGCGTAGCCATATTCAAATCAACTTTTGCTTGATCGGGCTTTGATCCACTTGTCCGATTTAAATTCTGTCAACTGTCAGTCGAACATTGATTTATACCACCACACTGTGTGAATGATGCAATACAAATTCATTTCTTTTCCAAAAGCCTGTATTCATGCTTCATAATATGATTGTATACAAATCAATCAAAACCTAGAAAATCCATTAGATACTTGACCGCTTTTTTTCTGTGTAATCAAGCAACTGATCACCAGATTGCACTGGTAAGGGAAACTTTAATTCCTGTTGGCCAATGTGTGCTACACACTTTAGCTCTGCATTATAAAAGAAAAGCAGGGAGAAGCTTACTATGGAAATGACAGGGGATGTTTTCTTTCATGAAAAGTGACTGAAGCAGTCATGAGATTGTTAGGATATGTTGTTGTTGTGAAGTTTTCTAAAATTAGCCATATATATATCAACTTTTGCTGGTGAAATTTAAATATTGACCCTTTTATCCACCTGTGGTAATCTCTACTGTATGTACTCTTTTACCCCTCAGAAGATAAAATCTCATTATGTATCTGAACCTTGTGTTGATGCAGATACACTGGACTTCAAATGTAAATCATGGTAATGCTTTTCTACAGAGATAACATGATATCATATTTTTATCATTTTTACCAGCACATAACGTAAAGGTGGACATACATGCTTCGATTTTTCCTTTCGATCAACTTAAAGTGATTGATTTTTAAGTCGATTGACTGGAAATTTACTGCACCTAACCTGGTTGAATCGACCAAACATGATCGAAATTGAACAGGTAATCGATTGAAAAGTGATTGTATTTAAAACATTCGATTAGTTCAAAATTTACCAAACTATTTCTTTTGTTCTGTCCAAATAATTTGCATGGATTTTTTTCCTGTATCATGGCAACCATTTTTTGATCAACCCAACGAACACCCAATGTGGAATAGCTTTCAATTCTATTGTGATCAATGTTCGATAAAATTATCGAAAACTCTGATCGAATCTATGGTCGATCGTCCAAAAATCTACATGTGTATGGCCAGCTTAATAGATGCAAAACAGATCAATTCATTTTCTTAGTCCTGTGCACATGCTTTATAATACCATCAGATACAAATCGATCAAAATAGAAAACCCCTCAGATACTTTGGCGAATTACTTAAATTCACTAACATGTCCAATCTATTTTGGATCCAATTTGATTTCGATTAAAAAAAAGGAATCGATTTTCATCAATCACATTAAGTGTGTTAGTGTTAATGCAATCTCTTTTGTTAGTCATTCGAATGGAAAATGGAACAGTGTATGTCCGGCTTAATAGACAAGTAAAACTTCCTGGCATGCAGATTTTAAAAGAATACATAACATGGAGTGTCTATTAAAATATACCCAGGGAACTCATCAGAAGAGTCTAGGAATGCCCTTGTTGGCAGAGTTTTAAAACTTTAAAAACAAAGGCTGAACATATTTGTCAGGTAAGAACTGCATTTCAGAGTTAAACTTAGTTCAGTAGCTTTACCCAGCCTTCCGATGGAGAAAGTTTTAAAAAAATTTTTGAGTAATAATAATGATCAGCCTACTTTTTTATGTTAAAGATAAACAATACCCATCAAAGATTACCAATAATACAAAGTCTTCTAAACACTCTAGAACTGCAAATGCCATTCTTTTTGTAATAATTCCACCTAAAGAATTGTATGTAATTGACCCTTGGATGTATATGTGGCTGCTGGTCGTGCTTAAATTGTAGTTAGGATTACTGTGCTTACAAATAGAATTGCACTTTACTAGTAAAAAAAAGAAATGACATTCCTTCATCAACTGTGTAAATTGTTTCTGTTAGAGATCACAAGACAGTTAATGTTTTGATGCTGCAGTTTTTTCTCTCTTAAAGCATTAAAGCCTAATCTGGATTCCTCTGGCCTGACCCTACTTGTCGGACAGAAGTCATACACTAACGCTAAACTTGTCAGCGAGCCAGAGTAACATCTTGAGGCTGGGAAATGAGAGCCTGTGCAATGGCTTAGCAGAGATTTGGCAGGCTGAGTGCATCAGACTCAAGCAGGAGACTTTGGTGCATTTCCCAGTGCTGTCAGCCAGGGATCATTGGCATAGTGCTGGCAGACTTCTAGGTCTTGACATTCCAGGCGCTGGGATTGATTTGGACAGAGAACCTTGCTCACAGGAGACAACAAGCTTGAAGAAAGAGTAATGTTCTCGCAGACACGTATTGTACATGAACTGCCAAAGAGCTTTGGCAATAGAGCTCAAGTAGTAGAACTGCAAGTACCTGCAACAGCTTCCAGGTCTATAACGGATTCATATATGATCCTATTCAACAAGAAACTGCCAATGAGAACAGCAATACAAGTGAAAAAGGAAGAAAGGGATGTTTCTCTGATGCTTAGGCTGTTTGTATTTAAGTTTAAATAATTAAACTATACTCTTGTAGCCAGTTATTTTTGGTAAAGCCAATGAGATTGGAAAATGGTAGTCTCATTGATAACATAAAGATTTCTATTTGTGTGCTTAAAGCGAATGTATACTCAATATGTAACAAATATATATGAAAAATATAAGTTTGACCCGGCAATCACAGTACTCTTATGCTGTGCCACGGCGGCTGCACATCATCAAGGCCAGGGAGAGACAATGGCTTGCAATCAAGTGGTGTGCCTCCCAGTTGTCCTCCCATCTCTGTAAAAGAATATCATTCTATTTTAATTGCAAAGGATTATGAATGGTCATAGGTCATTGTGCCCTATCTATAAAGTCTATAAAGTTCAGCTATATGGATACGTTTTGTAAGTTAATGAGGCACAGTCCCAGTATTTGCAATTATTTCACTCAGCACATGTGGTTTGCAGCATTAATGAAATGGAAAACATGGTTGTTGTGGATACTAAACTTCTCATCAATTGCCTCCAAGTCTTGTGTCTGCCATATGCATTAACCTCATATGTAAACTGAACTTCCATGCCAACTCAATGCTGTTACCTTACACTGGTAAGGTACGTAGCAGATCTTTATTTAGAGGTCATGCCACCCCAAGTACAGTTAAAATGGTAAGTAAAGCTATAGTGTGCAGTTAAGAACAACATGTACCTGAAGTCTTTTTTATATTTTATCAAGTAAAAGAAGTGGTAACTTCTCTTAAAAGCCCAGATATTCTCTTGACAATAAAGTTCATTTGGAACTTGTCCAAAAATATTAAGGCAAGAAAAAACATAACTGAGTAACTTTAGATTGAAAATTGTCTATTTTGCTTTGTTCCCTTTAGGGCTTGTTCACACTTGCAGCGTTGCAGTATAGTACTGCAGCACAGGGCAGCTAGGTTCAACGCAGGGTACACAGGTTTTCATTGGAAACCTGTCTACCATTACACACTAGAGCTGCAATTGCATTTTTGGTAATGTGCAATGTCGTGCGTTACTGAAAATGCCCTGCACTTGTATAGAAGGGACATGAGCCGCGCACTAAAAAAAATTTTTTTTCCGTGCCGACAACATACGTTGTAAGCGGCTGCTAGTGTGAAAGGGCCCTTAAGCAGGGTACAGACGTGAAGATGTGGGCCAGATCGATGGCCGTTTCGAGCGCTGTGCACGATCATGGCCATCTATCTGGCCCATATAGTATGCGGCCATCTCTGTTTTCGAGCGGGACCAATCAATCCTGTTTAAAGAGAGCAGAACTGTCTCCCCAGGTCCTCCAATATCTGACAGCAGTGTGATGACGTCATCACGCTGCTGCAGGGAACATCAGACGGCTCCAATATTGAGCCGTCTGTACCCTGCTTTACTGTTAGGAGCAGAGATAAATTTCTGAGTTCATCGAAAAGCCCCTGAACAATGCATCATCATCAACATTCTTGGAGATGTAGAGTAGGGCTGTGGAAACGTTACAATTTATTACTCAAGCACATGTCATTTTTGCATAAATTAAGTTCAAACTCAAGTCAACATTTTTCAAGTTGATTTTGAACTTCATTTATGATAAGCTATAATATAAAATACATTTGCTAGAGTAAATTCTTTATTTTACATGCTCCCGCAACCCTTCTCATCATCCCATAACTCCCAAATAAATGTCACCACCATCTTTAGTAAGGAGGAGCAGGAGCCCACTAGTGCACATTTATAACTATGGGGCTAGTCTTAGTTACAGTCTGCATCTAGATTATTGTACACACAGAGGTAGCCTGAATGATTTATTTTTAGTTTCCACTAACAGGTATAGGTCTTTTGAAAGGATTATTGACCCAAGGCTATGTCTACTCATGTGACTGTTGTATAGGTAATAGACTACAAGCTCTTCTATGACCATTACATATGTGCATGTGTTCCACATAAAGAAACTTTTATTGCTGTAACAAAAAGAACAGTTTATATAGTTTTCTGTTCAGGCTGAATATAAAATCTATTTTAGTCTTTAGAAATGATGAAGGTAAAACATGGCCGACGCCACCATTGTTAGCTCCGAATGCATCTTCCTTCTCATCAGATGACAAGGTTGTAGAGCACATCCGGCTGGCTTGTTAAAAATGGTGGTTTTTGTTGTGTCAGACAAACCGATCTGTTCATATATGTGTGTTCCACAGCTCAAGGTAATTAGATCTCCTTGTTCAGAAGCGTATTTAAGAGCCATTCAGTGATGCCAATGCAGAAGGCACACAAGAAAAAGACTCTGGAAAGAGTAAAAACATATGCGTCTATTATTAGTATCTTCATCAAGCTAATGGACAGCTTGTGAGAAATTTGGCGTGCTATCATTGGCACCAAACACTAAATATCAAATAGAGCATTGTTCCTCCTTTCTTTAGATAAGTGCTACTTGGAGAGCACAGATAGAGCACTCCATTTTATCTGCAAGGCCCACACTGCTTGTTAAAAAAAAAAGGAATCACAAACGAGAAAAGGAAAGAAATATTATTTTGTGCTATTCACCAATTGTCATGACATCCCATTCAGTTGTATCTATTCTTTTTATTTTACAATACTATTAGACACAGTGTCCATACAAATACCTCTGTAATAAGGTATAAAAGTCTTTGCTAGAATAGCTTACTATTGTAAAGTATTGATTGACATGAGAAACCAAGTTCCATTTAAAGAAGAACAGATTCAATAGGTTAGAAGGCTCATGGCTGTAGAATTTGTTTATTATTCCTTTTAGGCAAGGATGGCATGAAAGCATTGTACACATACTAGACTTTAGTTACCCAAGAGTATTACTTTTTATTGCAAATATTCTTCTAGCACAGTGGTTCTCAACCTGTGGGTTGGGATCCCTTCGGGGGTCGTACAACCACTTCACAGGGGTTGCTGAGCTCTCTGGAAGCATCAGAGCTGCTCCTAACAAGCAGCAGCGCTGATGCCCACAAGTGGGGTGGGAAGTTAGGAGGGAGAGAAATACCCCGTTCTTTTTTTCAAATCACAAGCGTGAGGTGGTAAATAGCCTATCTTACGAGGGATGGGGCATTATGCTTCCTTCTAACTTCCCACCATGCACATTATTTGCACAAGTGGGTTGGGAAAATATAACAGAGGGGACTACCTGCTGAAAGTGACGTCGTGGAGTGTGACTCACCCACCCTCACGTCCGCGTTCAAATACAAGACACACTTTGCAAGGCCCGTTCTGTAGTCACGGATCTAAAAGAGTTGAGAACCCTTTTAGTTCTAGTATAAGGTCTATTATCCATAAGTTGGATGGCTAAATGACTGACTAACGATGACAGTTGTAAGGCGCAAAGTGGGGAAAATACCTACTTAATGGCTGTTACATTTAAAGGAAGAATCCATCTGATCAAACTATCTGTGGAGTCACATTAACACCTGAAGTCTTTTTTTCTGCAGACTGATGGGTCTACAATTACATCCTCCTACTTAGTAACATTCACTTTTAATAACAGCATAGCTTCTTATTGTAAGTTTTTGTAAATAAATTTGTGCAGGTCCACTTAGTAGCCTGATTCACCATGTCAGTTATTTATATTTCTATAGTCTGGTTCACCCTGTTTAGTTACATTTGGGTGAATGTTCTACTCTTGTTTCTCCTATATAGCTGTGACCCAGTACCTGGCAATTGGTCTCTTGTGCACAGAGCAGCAGTATAGTCTGGCAATAGCAGTACTTTGTTACTTTGCATAGTGCTTCATTTTATGGAGAGATTTCTGTGATGTGTCTCGGTGAACTGTGGTCTTCTTTTTATAAATGGGCCTCAAAAATTGGAGGCTTGTTATGGAGTCACATAGTGATGCATATTGCCCATCAAGCAGCCATATCAACTTTCTAATTTGAAAAGGCCCCAGAGTAAACACTCATAGCCTCTTGGTACTTTCACAGTTTATGCCTAAAGATGATCACATTTTTTTCAACTAGCTGACTGTAAGTTGATTGCAAAGCCCATGAACATGTAGTGAAGGGTTTTGGGAAATTTTGAAAAACAAAAAAGTATTGCTCTAACATAACATAAATTAAGTGCAAAGTCGACATTTTGACTTAATTTATGGAAAGCTCTTTGTGGTAGAGCAATGCTTTCTTTTATTGTTGTGGTATAAACTCAAACTCCTTCTCTACATCTCCAGCAAGTTTGGTAATGATACCACTGACTTTCTCCTCTACAAGACCAAACTCCAGCAATTCAATGCTGAGCTTACTGCCGC
>CM070032.1:174399752-174411815 GCA_036250615.1 Ptychadena robeensis
ACAGCGCTGCGTAATATGTTGGCGCTATATAAATAAATGATATTAATAATAATAATAATACCATGTTCAGGGGCTTTGCAATTAAAGGTGGCCAAACACAGATTGATATTTCCTTTTGATCAACCTAAAACAATCGATTTTTAAGTAGATTGTGCGAAAATCGATTCCTGACCACCAGTATGTTTGACCAAAAGTGATCGAAAAACGATCAGACATGTTGGTAAATTTTAGTTGATCATACACATATCTGACAGGTTTTCTAGGTATTTCGATCGATTTCTTTACGTATTTAGAGTAAGAATTATGATTGCATTTGGAATCATATTAACGATTGTATTTTGAATAGGAATCAGAATTGTGATTACGATCGTATTTAGAATCATAATAAGAATCTTTTTAGAATCTTAACTAGAATCTTATTTGGAATCTGAATTATGGTCATATTTAGAACGATAAATACGTCTGTATTTGGAATTGAAATTAGAATTTGATAGTCATATCAAAGTCATATCAAATCATAAATTGATAGTTTTTTTAACTCAATCACACTGCATGGTGCTACGATCGATCAGTGTTAGACTGGCGTACGATCGTACAACATGATCGAATCTAAGCTCGATCGTGCAAAAGTCCACACATGTATGGCTAAACTCAAACTAGTGGATAAAAAAAAAGGGGCCATCACTATTTCTTGCCTTACCATTATCAAAGTCATCCCTGACTGACATGGTATAGCCTAGGGTGTCACTTTTATCATTGTCGGTTGTTGTCTTCTTCCATTACTCTGCAACTGTAATATGCCCTTCCATTGAAGACCATGGCCGGTGCTCTTGGGTAGAGCGGAAGCATATACGAATTAGCATTCTACATTGCTGTTTAGATCAGTAAAAATAACTGGAACAAGGTGAGAACTAGGTCCCATACTTTGCCTATAAGGAGCCACCTGGGAAATGTTTTTGCTTTGTGGTAATAAGGTACAAATCAATTCATCATGTTGCACCGATGTCACCAGTTTCTACATTAATAATATGTGGGATGCTTATCTTGTACACAGAATATCTCCATTTAATTACGCACCTGTGACAGCTTTGCTTTATAGAATGCTTTTCACTGCCGCAAGATTTCTCCCTCCTCTACCTGTACACCCTGTGCTTCTTATTCTTGCTTTCTAATATAATTACATGTGAGTGGTAAGCATCTGTCCTCAGAGTCTGTCTGTCAGGCTCTGTTCATGATGGAAGGACACAGGTGACATGTTTCTTGGTAAGTGAGGAAAATTGGCATCTGACTGAATTCCTCAGAATTTCATCCCTGTCAAGGCGATTAACCTGGAATGCCAGCACCAACTAATTTCCACATCTTAAGAGTCACATCCCAAATGGTATGTTTTTCTGGTACCAGCTTTCATGCCCAGAGAGAGAGATGAGACTGAAATGTAAGAACTAACAAAGTTCATAATTGTTATTAAAAAGATAGAAGTTTACATGTTTAATATTTTTTTTTAACATGCTGCATTGGCCTCCACAATATCAGAAATTCACCTCCATGCTTCACAATGGGGATGGTTTACTTTTTCTGATAGTGTTTGTTGTGTCCTCCACAAAGTACTTATGGATGTGACTATGAAGTTTTGTTCTGCACTCATTTCATGTAGTGATCTTATTGTTCTAAATAGTTTAAAGGCTTTTTTTCATACTGTATGGCATATTGAAGACACGCCTGTTATGTTATGAAAGCCATTTTTCTTGTAACTGTACTGTGTAGTCCTTTGTTTGTTTAAGTACTTTCTTACTGTACATTTCTTCATTACCTAGAGGCCCGTGTTTCAGCCAACGTGCAATGTGGGATTGTCTTGACATGTTGACAGTTGTGTCAAATATTTCTCTTTTTGCTAAGACATAGTAACAACAGAGCACCTGACCCTATTGAGTGTTGAATGTTAAAAACTACTATGTAAATGCTAGAGGCAGACTGTCCTTATTTGTCATGACCATAGGTCAACTTAATCATTAAATCTGTCCATACCCAATACATATGGGTATAGACAGATTAAAAAAAAGTATGTGTGTAAAATGTACTAAAAATCTGTTAAATATTAGGGTGTTATAACCAAGTAATAGAACTTACACTGATTACTATGGATTTGTAGGTCGGTAGGATGTCTGGATATTATTAATTACACATCTGCATTTTTAATACTTATGTGCAGCATTCAGGCCTAGATTTTAAACCTGACAAGATGTGCTCTGACAATGATCTAATGTCTTCCAATTCTTTCTATAAAGACTTCAAGCTTGGTGAACCAGGTCCAGTACAACTGTGGTGGGTCAGATCAAGAATAAATAAATGAGGCAAGTGTAAAATGGCTCCTAAATACAAAATCTTACAGCAAATTCATACTAAATTATAAACTACCACTGAACTTCTTCATTTCCAATGCCCTTTTCTGTGTTCTTTCTGTTAGAGGAGTCCATACAAAACATGTTTGTTTATTTTCTATTTAGTGATTATACATTCAGGTGGAGAGAATAATAGCCATTTTACAGCTCAAGGTGTTAGCTCGGAGATGATTTTTCAAAGACTTGTTGACATTTCTGTCTAAAATATGCCACCTTTTTTTTGGAAGCAATGCATTGTGGGATCCATGCATTAATCATGCAGTGCTCAGAAAATCCGTTGGATAACAAAGACATTTAGCAAATTATTTCAAGGCTCTTTGCGAAAGGAAATATTAAAATAAAAGCAAGGACCCACATGCTCGGATAGATTGTCATGAGTGGGATTGGGAACTTGGAGCAAATCAGTACAAGTGAAGTTGTAATTTTCCAGGCTGTGTACTGTGAAGTGGTTCCTTGGTGTAGCTTTATAGTGCTCGGTCTGTCTTGTCTTAATAACATTAACTTCCTGTCAGAGGATATGATGAATGGACAATAATCACGGCTCCTCAGAAATGAGAGGAGGGAGAGAGGTAGTGAATGTGAATGGGGGCAGGAGGATGTCATTGTGTTTGTGAAATGAAAATGTCTGTGGTGAGCTGTTTATGTACTACGTCTTCTTTTTTGTGGAATGGCCCAGTTTTTATCATGATCTAGTCTAATGCCACCGACTGAATACTTTAATATTAAAAAATATATTTATGTAAAATCAACTTTATCCTAGTACTCCAGGGTGTCCCTATAGAGCTATAGCAGCCATTTTGTGGCCTTGCTGGAACGGTGACAGATGTTGTAATATTATATTGACTCTCTCACGAGAACCACCAGTTCTCCACGCAGGACATCTGCTGCCACTCACAATGTTGGGTACGAGCAATGAGGATTGTAGGAAGTGAGCAGTTACTGATTGACATTCCTGCAGAAGGTAGGAAGTTCAATCTGTCTTCTTTTTTAATTAATAGTGGGAGGGGGCTGTATGGTGGCATCAAATAGGATGCTTTGTGAAGGGCAGCAACACTGGACATGTTTGTTTGTAAGAAACCCCCCAGGATATTTTTTTATTTTATTTTGTGCTGCAGTTGTTAGATCCTTACCTATCACTAGGGGTTGATTTGTTCATACAGTATATAAGACACTTGCCTATAAGCTTCATGGTTATTGGCCACAAATTTAATTTATCATTCTTTCACCCCGCAGTGCCGCAACGCAGGTACCTGTGTACCTTTTAAACTAGAGCAGTGTTTGTGTTAACACGAACGCCCTGTCTTTTTTTTTGCCGGTGAGAGATGCGGTAGTGTTACGGCTACTGCGTCAATTATTGGCAAACACTGGTACTTACGTTTATTTACATGTTATCACAATATGATAGACCTTGTCAAGAGCAGGAAAATATGTAAAATGTTCATGACACCATTTTCACTGCGACAAGTATGCAGCTAGGGAAGTCTGACAATAAGCTTTTATCCAGGTCCTTGACCTCCTAGCAATGAAATCAGGGTCAGGATGAAATTTATGACAAGTTTTCTTCAATTGCTTGCAGAGAATGGAGCAAATGACTGATAACCGCCCTGGGAACGCCTCATGTCACGCTCCCCGAGCGGTTGCTGTAATCGGGCGTTTAACGGGCGGTCACCAACCGCATGTGTAAACGAGCTCGTTGGCTCTATTTTCTGGGCACTCTGTGTGCGTTCAGATGGACGCATTGTGTTGTTCAGATGGATGCTCTGTCGTTAAACGACATCTGTGAGCACTTTGCGGATCCTGAGTGTAATCGTATCACCTAGGCAACCCTGGCAGACCTCTCCTTAAAATGCTTCCCTACCCCTGCACTTGTATTTCTAAGATTGTAAACTTTTAAAGCCAGTGCTAGAAGCTTGTGAACGTGTAATAAGCGCCACATGTGAAAACCAATGGGCAAACATGCGTCCGTGTGCATGTAAACAGGAATGCGTGCTGTGTCACACAAACAAAAACTTGGCAAACCGCGTTTGTTTTGTGGAACGTGGTGGGTGCAGACTATGACGGACCTGTACACAGGCCCCATTACTTTGAATGGTCAGTGCTGCTCCTGAGCCAATCATGGGAAAAATACATAGTGGAGTTCTGCCCTAAAACTCCTTTTCTTCCCTAGCACTGCTTGCTGATCTAGGTAAAGTCTATCTCTATAAACCATCCCTGAAATCCATGAAAAAAGGCAATCACAGAGAATTTGTCTAATAACAAGGGTGTGAGTGAAAAGGAAGGCAGAATCATTAATGGACCATCAAATACATCTTATTTTACCTGAATATTACCTTTAAACAAGTCATATATATGTACTCAATTATCTTGTATACATACACACAATATCAGAGGGACTTGTGTTGTTCTAACACAGTAATGGTGAACCTTTTAGAGACAGTGCCCAAACTGAAACCCAAACACCACCTATTTATCTTAAAGTGCCAGCATGGCAATATAACTTGAACACACACACACATCATATATGTACATAAAAAAATGAAAACACACATTTTACTTTGTTATAAGATAGAATAGGAGAGGGTATGGTGCACTGTGTGCAATCAGAAGAGAGGAGAAGAGAACTGACAGCATTGAGAGCCAATAGGCTGCAAATCTTTCCTCTGTGCTGGCTGACAGCTCACGTACCCACAGAGAGGGCTCCGAGTGTGACACTCGGAGGTTCGACATCACTGGTCTAACATCTCAGTGATAATAAAATTGAGATTAATCATATATATTTTTTCCTTTGTAACCTTCTCTATAGGATGCAGCAACCAGTACAATAGTCTGCATGCCAGTGGGTCCCTGCGACTCCTCAATATAACACTGATTTTTCCTGTGGCTGTTTACTATTTTTTCCTCTATATATGCTGCATATTTCACATTTAAAGGATGATACATCATTCCCAATACTTTGCTGGAAAGACTGCATGAGGATTGTATATTGTATTGTACACGAATAACAATTGAAGCAGAAGTGAAGGCTTGTGTTCCTGGATAACTCCTTTCTTCCCAGAATGACTGACAGTCCAGCGTTGTCTTGCTAGCCTCTGTACCTGCTGCAAGGGTTAACTGCCAAGCTCTCCTTGCCTGCTCAGCAAGATGAAATATGTCATTTCTTTGCACTCCATCTCCCCTCCTCTCTGCCTTGTTCTGCCTGTGTGTGGCAGGAGAAGATCTGTAAAAAGAGAGCAAATGCTTGATTGATCTCCTGTCTTGCAACCTGCAAGGCTGGAAACATACTCTAGCACCCAGATTTGATTCTTCCAGGGCTGTTATGAGAGGGGGAAGGGCAATCGCCCTGGGGCTTAGACATATCCAGAGATGCTCTGCATTACCTGAATCCAGCCAAGAAATAAATAAGATCGTCCCTCCAGAATCCTATACATTTCTTTGTTTTAATCACAGGATTTGAGTCCCGTGCGTTTGATAATATTGATGTGGATGTTGACTTCATTTACCGTGAACAAACCTTGTATAGATTAGTACATATGACTTTGTAGAGGTGGATGGCGGCCTTTGTTTGATAATCGTAACATCAGGTTGCTTTAGCTGGTGAAAAAAAACAACTGCATTGTGTAAAATATAATAGTTTCATGTTGAAATAAAACTATAATAAGATGGTAAATAATTTCAGCATTTAAAATGTGTGTGATAATTGTAGGCACCCCATACTAACAGACACAACCATAAACCTTACTCATACCCTGCCCAGCATTTTATCAAGAAAACATTTCATTGTGTGCTGACAGCCTCATGGAAACATAAAATAGTTTGATATATGGTGTGTCCTGATGAACACAAACCAAAATTTTAAACTGTCATAAGAAAATGAGCAGACTTTGTTGTATAGGCTCTTTTGTTTCATGGTCGACTGCTGCATGGATGATCGACTGAGGAGGTGTCTATACATCAGTGAGCAGAGCACCTTGCAGCTCCGATCCATTCGTACTTGACTCTGTTTTATTTCATATTTGTAAAGCTGGTCATAGACGTCTCAATGCTGGGACGATTTCTCTGCAGATTGGCCATGCGAGATGATGTCATCACGTGCGGAGAATCAGGTGTGCACCCTTTGTCTGCCAGCATTTTCTTTGGATTGGGACGCTGAGCCATCAAAAGCAGTGCCCATGAACCTGTCACCTACAGCGACTACTTTGACTATGCCCCCCTGTCTCCATGCTCTCCATGTAGAGCATAGAAAGGTCACATGAAATTCAGTATGGATGGTGTGACATAGGGGGTCCATATCTCTGGAAGTAATGGTCGTAGAGACTATATTGTAGAAAGAAAGTGGGGTAGCAGACAATTTTAAGAAGGGTCTCTTGGAGATGCAAAGCCATAGGAGCAAAGGCTGCAGCCATCGATATAGGCTCCCCCATCTATGTCACACCATCCATACTAAAGTTCATGCAACCTTTCCTGCATGACATTTTGCTACAGGGGGAGCAGATCTCGACGGAGGGCATGGAGACGGGGGGCATGGACACAGTAGCTGCCATAGGTGACAGGTTCGCAGGCAATGCTTTTCATGGGTCCCGAGGAGCACATCTTAACGGAGAGCATGGAGACTGGGGGGCATGGACACAGTAGGTTCGTGGGCAATGCTTTTCATGCCCCTTTTCTCTCCGCAGCTGAGTTTTGGTGTGCTTTACATGACAATCAAAATTGAAAAATGACAAAAATCCAGGCTTGTATAGAGGGGACAGAAGCTTTCCTGTCCAAATCCTGAATTTGAATAAATCTCAGATTTTTCCCAGGATTTTGAAATCCTTACTAAGCTCCCACTCTGCTTGTGCATATGATGTGTGGGGTGGGAAGTTAGGAGGCACAGTAACGCCCCCTCCGGAGGGAGGGGAGGTAAACCTCCTGATACCGGAAGTGACATCCGTGATGTCACTTCCTGTATTTGGAATGCAGACGTCCTGCATTTCAAATACCGGAACTGATGGTGGTGATGTCCTTTCTGTATTCTTCCCCTATTTAGTAATAGAAAAATTGACCGGTATTTACCCTTTACCCCAGTAGCCTTATATTGTTGGAAATAAACTGATGTCCATCTCTTGCTAATAAGCAGAGTTTGTACAGACTAGCATTCTACAGTGAAGTACATTTCTGTTCTGTTCTCGTGACCAGCAAAGGCTCTAGTTATTGTATTTAATACAGCAGTCACAGGGGAAGATCCTCTTACATCTGTAGTACAAATAATACAAATCAGGAAATGGCTGAATCAATATAGATCAATAGAATTTCAGAATCCTGCACTGGGGGTTAAACTAAAATCCTTGAAAACGACACTCTCGCCCAAGGCTACACATTTCGGCAATCGAGAACGAGGTGTAATTTTCCCCGAGTGACTTTTTTTTGCAGTTTCACTAATAAATATCGAATGTTGGAGCTAGATACAGTAACCAGCTGCAAAACAGGCCAAGCATTTAAATTATAGTCAGGCGGTATGAATTCTCTTTACTCCCGTTGCTTTCAGTACAGAATAATATTTTATTTGCATGCATCAGTGCTAAAGTGAATTTTCTGAGACACAAAACCTCTGCCTATCATCTGTGCTATGTATGTATATATTTTATGTATAGTAGTTCCTGCTGTCAGGATCAAAGGGCTGAACTGATCTGAGATGTCATGAGTGGCACAGAGAAATCCAGTCTCATCTCAGATGTAACATCAATTCTTCCAGCTTGCTCCCAAGTGCTGTCTTCATATGAGAGGTGCACAGGCTTGTCCTCTGTATTTGGCCTTTCCTCTCCCCTATCTGCATTGCTTTCCCTCCTCGTGTTGAGCATTCTCTGATGTTACAGACCACTGGAGAATAAGCATCTGTCATATCTGCGAGCGGCCGCAGTGTAATTAGCAACTGAAAATCCAACCAGCGATACAGATGTCTCAAGGTAAAACAGAGCAGGCTTGGCTGTAAATATGACCTGCAGACCCTGAATCTTACATTATCTGGTTTTCTTGTTACATAGATGTAATAATAAAAAATGCTATGGTCATTTTAAAAATATTATTTATATGTGACTTTTATAAGTTCTGGGACAAGGTCATCTGGCATCCATAATAAGGCACAGAAAACATTGCTATGAGTGTGATTACTCTGCTGCTTTTTTGCTATTCAATAGACACACAGGTATTTAGGATTGAAACTCCTAAAACAGGGGCAGGCAAACTAAGGCCCGTGAGCCGGATCCGTCCCGTTTAGCTTTCTTTTGCAGCCCTTTGTCTCATGGTTGAAAAGATGCTCCCCTCGGCTTGTTCTCTGCAATGAATGCACATAAAGCCTAGAGGTGTCCAAATATTGCCTTGGGCCTGGATGCAGTGACGTGATCATCACACTGTGGGCGCATCCTAATGGTAGTCTCTAGGAGTTATCTCTGCTCATTGCAATGAATGAGAATTTCTTTGTAACACACATTGCCTATTACACTTCACCACCATCATAAGTGATGTTGGTGATGCATGGAATTAGCACACATATGAGGAGTCAGCCATTGTAGGCTCTTGGTCCGGTCCCTTTATCAAATTTAAGAAGCCAATGTGGCTAACAAATCAAAAAGTTTGCCCACCCCTGCCCTCGACCTTGCTGTTCTGTCTGGCTGGGGTGCTAGAGTTATTAGACTGACGTAACTGATCTACAAGTCCATTACAAAGAAAGCTACTACACATGTCTACATATATTTTAGCTGATAGTGTTCAGCATTGAGCACAACAGGTAATAAGATTTCCTGACATACAGCTGATCACTGGAGTAACAGGACACCAAAAAGCACTGAAGCCGGCTAGACACATTTTCGGGACACTTTTCATGTGTCTAATATACTTAACATGGGGGAGTTTTTAAACACTGTGACGGCGCCCGAACACGAACATGTCAGTGGGTGTGTTTTTGGACTTGGATTTGTATTTGGTTAGTTTTCTGGACGCAACCACAGAAACATCATTTTTTTTCCAATGGAATTTAAAGGAAACACCTACAAATACTGCCCATTATATTCAATGGGCATATTCACACAAGTGCGATTTGGGCTCTATTTTAAAATGCCCCAATATATCCCCTATGGTCACCTTTTTTTCTTTCCACAGTGCGGCATATATTGCACAACTGGCCCATTGAACATAATGATTGAAAAAAGTGGAGTTTTAACCAAAGCCCCAACATAATAAATGACTTGGGCAGTGCTGACCTGAGGAGACACAAGGAAGACAAAAGGAAGGGGGAAAGGGGGGAAAAATACCCATAATTCCCTTACCCCATCCCACCCTATCCTTTCCTCCCGCTAACTACCCAGCACCCCCCAACCCCACACTAAACTTACAATAATTACACATGACAAATTTCTGGAATTTTAAAGTGGATATCACTTGGCCACAGCTTTATTAACACACTTCAAACATAACAAGAATGCAACAAAATAACTAACCCTAGGCCTCAGGACGGTGTCCCCCGCTTCCAAACTAAAACCTCTGTACCCCACTGGCCCCAAAACCTGGCTCAGTGGGTACTACCGGTGCACTGGCTCCATGGTAATAATAATGACCTCACAGGCCACACCCCCAATACAACCCTAAGGGTCATTGACCCAGCAAGAGCCCAGTGATGACGTTGGTGCCTGCCAGCAGGTCACCCTAAATCAGCTCCTCATACCATTAACATTAAGGAATCCGCCCTGGACCCACCCGCTGTGACAAAATTTGAGCCCAAAAAAGTCCCCCCACCCAAAAAAGAGTAGGGAGGGCAGGCGGGGTCCGTCTTCAGCGGCGAAAGAGGACGCATCACTTCCGCTGCTGGGTTTTGACCCGCGCAGCACCGCCCCCTTCGCTGACATTTCCGATCCGGAGCCGCAACCGCTGACGTCACCTTGAGCAGGGTTCCTCCTCCGCATCTCGCCCCAGTCAGGCACCCCTACGCCTAGGTGCCCTGGCTGGGGGTGTTGAATAATATCTGAAATGATATCTTACAGTAAATGTTCATTCAAAATACACAACAGTGCCCCTTATATGAAACAATATTTATATGTTCATTTCTTACGATATTTGCCCTCACTAATTCAATTGTCTGTGACTGTCTGTGCTACATGTTAGAACATGGCCAAGTTTCATTTACTCACATGCTATAGGGTAAGAGAACAGGTAAAATCCAATTCAACCAGCTCAGCACTGATAAATGAGTCCGACTGTGTCTTCGCACTTCTTGCTTTCACAGTGTTTTACGCTTCATAAGGAGCGAGAAGACAACAAAAAAAGACACTTGGTATTCCCTAGATGTGACTTGTATGATGGGACTGAGTAGTGGAAAACCTGCATTTATGTATGGAGAAGGCAATAACCCTTCCATGAAATAATTCACAGCCCCAAGCTGCCAATATCACTTTATGATAATGAATCTGTAAGATGACAAACGGCTGTGTCTGCAGTTGGTCATTGAATTCTTCCTTTGTAATGCATAGGCAATAAGGGGTTAATTGATAGGATTTTATGGGGTTGGCATTACGATAAGCATACCAACCCTCACGGCTGCTATGGGGCCTGGTAGTGGAAGAGGAGGATTATGGAGGCTCTTGATGCAAATTAAACATAGAAAATCAAATGACATGTATTCTGTACATGGAGAACAGCTGATTTCAGATTTAAACTTCAGCTACTACTCACTTTTGACACAGTGAAAAACTTAGATTTGTTGCATTTGTGAAGTACCACATTATGCCATGTAATCTTTGAACCCAGTTTACCAGTCACTTCAACACAAAAGATGTGCTTACAGTTCATTACAGTTTACAAAAAACAAGAAAAAAAAAAAAAACAACCTCAGCATTAATAGAAAGGCCTGTCCTTGCCACCATGGTGTGGAGACAGACCTCTGCTCCACAATATGGTGGTCCAACATAACACTCTTTGCTAAATCAGACCTAAAGGAATGTTTCCACAGTGTGGAGTGTTCCGTAGACACCCCCTGTGCTAAGCACATACCTTGACAAGGATGTCGACGGAGCCCATCCAAATACCTGCCTACCGCACCAGCTGTCTCCACAGCCTTGAGCCGGACGGAGCTTGACATACTGCACTACGTAAAGCTTCTGAGCGGTGGACCGACTCCACGCCTAGGAGACAGCTAGTGCGTTAGGCGGGTATCTGGATGGGCTCTGTCGGCACCCCTTTTAAGGAATGCGCTTAGCACAGGGGTATTAACGGAGCCCTCCACGCTGTGGAAAGATGCCCTAATTCAGCAAAACAAATGCTTCCTCCTGACATTGTCTCCTTCATTATTATTAAACAATCAACAAACCGTCACATATCTGTATACCCTTAATAATGATTTGAACACATTAGGTGACATTTTCTTTTATATAAAATAATGTCTGTTTCCAATAGATATTTAAATTTTATATTGTCAATAATGAACTTCGCAGTAACTTCACAGTTGTAGACATGATAGAAACATTGATGGGATTGTTTAGAGTGATTGAGATAATATTTAATAGGAGAAAGATGGTTTTAGCCATGAGTTCAGGTTTTGTGTTACATTTCGAACCACAAAATGTGCCACAAGTTAAAGTAAATGTAGCGCTAACACCCGTAGGTGCGGCTGTGTGTAGTGGGATACCGGGTAGCAGAA
>CM070032.1:174411915-174446389 GCA_036250615.1 Ptychadena robeensis
AGTTCTCCCTCCTAAACAATTAACTCCTAAACTCCTGTCCCTAGCAGGGGCTACATAAAGGTTGGATAAGTTCATAGCTGGCAGGCTTTACATATGAATTATTTTTTCAGCATTAGGCTGGTTCTCTGTAACATGAACAGGTAGCTTTTTTTTACCTCTAATACTGTTGGATTCTGAACAGAGCAGAAGTCTAACCTGTGTTTATAAACTGTATAGTATACAAACGTTCTGTAAAGACATTGGAAAGAGAAGTGGTGGTAATGTAATTGTTCTTATTACATTATATTTTAATTCATACTACATGTTAACGTTCTCTATCCATTTTTCTGTTGTCCTGTGACTGGGGACAAAAGCAGTGGTCACATCTTCTTTATGGTGCCTGGATGGCCAATATGTTGTTCATGGTAAGGGCTTGTTTCCACTATACGTCGGGACCCCCTCCGCTAAGCGTATTGCTTGGGGGGGATCCCGTCAGAGCACATAGACATAGCACATACATGTGTTCAGACATCCGCCGATGCAGAGGCTCAATGTAATCGACTACGTTCAGCCTTGCATCGGCTCGACACAGCATCCACCGAGCAGGTAAGTAAATGTGCTCCGTCTGGACCTCCTGCCAAGCAATACGCTTAGCAGAGGGGGTCCCAGCATAAAGTGGAAACATAGCCTAAAGCCTGCCATACACCCACGAGTGGGTGCCGGCAGAGCTGTTTAGATCAGCTCTGTAAAGCAGCGTGATGACGCCATCACGCTGCATTTCCGAACTGTAAGCATCGGCGGCCATTTTTGTGTGCTGGTCGTTAGCTTCAATGAAGATCGGTCTTCATTGAAGTTAATGGCATCGGCCTGTATCGGACAGAGAACATTGGACATGTCTGTTCTCTGACTGGCCGAGCTGTGGGGCGACAGGGATCTGTCGCCCCATGTGGACACCCCCGATCGGCGGTCGATTTTGCCGCCGACCGGTGGCCGTGAGCACGCACGCCCATCGGCAGGCGGCAAAATCGGGCGCCGCTCAGTGGTTGTATGGCAGGCTTAAGACTTTAAAGGAATCGCTAACCACTAAGTGCAAACAATTCCTTACTATCATCACAGAAACATAATATTCAAAATCCCTGTTAGAATGTTGTGCTAATCCACATCTATGATGGTACCATATCTCCTTCAGGATCCCAAGTTTATGTTGTGTCTACACAGGAAACAAGATATTCTTAATCTAAAGGTCATCGTGTTTGCACAGAAAGATGTATGGAATGTGTAAGAATGTGTATTTATGAAAGTTTATCGTTAGGGCCTAGTCTCCTTTGCATATAAATGATAAGGCGTCCGCAGCCCTTCCAATGCTATTGTGTCCCTTCATTGTCAAACCAGGGAACTGCAGCAATGTGTCCATTGAATAGGCATTGGATTTGCTTTTTTACCTGTTTTTCCCATAGGAATAAATGGTTTTTTAATGCGATTATTCACAAGTCCTTAGCTTAACTTTAAGGCCATCTTACCTTGGTGATATGTCTTTTTCACAGCTCATCTTATTCTCCTGAAAATATATTATAGTGACTTTTATTGCAAATTAAGTATGCACTTATTTTATCTCTATTATTATTACCTATATATAGCACCAACATAATGTTGTGTGCTGTACATTAAATGATAGTTGTTATGCAACACAAGATTACACACAGTTACAGGTTATGACACATGAGGAGTTGAGGACACTGCCCAATCTGGTTTACAATCTAATATGACTTCCTATGTGCAGGAAGCCCGGTCACCTCAGTAGTCCTTTGTAGGCCTTTGGTCCCAGCACTACCTGTAGTAGGAAAATCAGGATAACAAATGCTGGTGAGGTCATCTGTGCCAAACTGTGTGGCATTGTAGAACAAAAATTGTGCAAGTTCTCCCACTTAAAAAGCTGAGAAAGGTGTGTAATTTAATCTTAGGTAACCTCAAATATGAGAGACAGAATGGAGGAAAGAATCCAGGAAATCACATTGTGTTTTAAATTTAAAGAATTTATTTGCAAATTATGGTGGAAAATAAGTATTTGTTCAATATCAAATGTTCATCTCAATACTTTCTTATATCCCCTTTGTTGGTAATGACAGAGGTCAAGTGTTTTCTGTAAGTCTTCACAAGGTTTTCATGCACTGTTTCTGTGAAGAAATCAACTGTGGGAGCAATAGTTAGAAAATGGAAGTCATACAAGACCACTGATAGTCTCCCTCGATCTGAGGCTCCATGCAAGACTGCACCCCGTGGGGTCAAAATAATCACAAGAACAGTGAGCAAAAATCCCAGAACCTCACGTCTGAAGTTTGATAGAGAGCAATTTGGATGATCCAGAAGAGGATTGGGAGAATGTCATGGTCAGATGAAACCAAAGTAGAACTTTTTGGTAAAAACTCAACTCGTCATGTTTGGAGGAGAAAGAATACTGAGTTGCATCCAAAGAACACCATACCTACTGTGGAGCATGGGGGTGGAAACATCATGCTTTGGGGCTGTTTTCTGCAAAGGGATCAGGACAATCCCTGTAAAGAAACAAATGAATTGGTCCATGTATTGTGAGATTTTGAGTTAAAACCGCCTTCCATCAGCAAGGTCGTTGAAGATGAAACCTGGCAAGTTCTTTCAGCATGACAATAATCCCAAACAAAGGTGTGGCTTCAAGGTCCTGGAGATCTAGACCCCATAGAAAACCTTTGGAGGGAGGTGAAAATCCATGTTGCCTAGCGAAAGTCCCAAAACATCACTGCTCTAGCAGATATCTGCATGGAGGAATGGGCCAAAATACCAGCAACAGTGTGTGAAATCCTTGTGAAGATTACAGAAACTTTGTTTCCCCGCTGTAGCATTCTAATAATGCAGGGGTCACATATCACATACAATTAAATCTTTAAATAATCCGAAATTGTTTCTCTCCAGTATCTAGCTGATCATCCAATGTCACATTTGGCCATATGGCCACAAATGTAATTACTGTAAACCCTCAAAGTACCATCTCCCATCACAATCATATGGCAAAAACAGAGGGGTGGCTGCCAACATGCCACAGTGTCTAGAATCTTGCCAGGGAACAGTACCCAAAGCTTTAAGATGACATCATTGCTCCAAGTTACCAATGTACAACCATAAGGAAGCAGGAGAAAAGCAGATGCAGTCAATAGTTGGGCGACTCTCTATAAACTTTGCAGAATTCAACTATGTTAGATTAGGATAACATAGAGGTCAGAAGTCATAGATACAGTATGCAATCAGAATGTAGAACTCTACACTTGAAAAGAAAAATAAACATACAGTTCCATCAGGATTTCTCACATGTTTTATTTATAAATGTATAGTTGGAATGTTTTTCATTGAAACGTTCATGCTGTCAATACTATTTTCACATTCTTTTGTGTTCAGTATAATATTACACCCTGAAATGTGTCAGCCTGGCATGATTGAGAAAAACCCATTTTGACACCAGCGAAGACTCTGAATAAACTGTGAAGTGACCACACAAAGCAAACTATCTGATTTTAAAAACCAGTGAGAGGTAGAATACTGAGAATAGGGGCTCAGCATGTGTGGGCTCATCCTGTCAGATGCACTGATATCTTAATTGTTAAAGAACCGAGCATTCTGGCTGATACAGAAGAAGGCAGATAAGTCAGCTTTGTGTGGTGAGCCTCCATCCCCAGCTACACGCCGAGATACCCAAAGGAGTAAAATTAGGATTGATGTTGTGCTGAGAGGTGTAATAGCACTGGGATACAGAATTCTAAAATCTGTCTTTGTCTATATTGCACCCCATCCATTGCTTTCGCTAAGCATTGGCTGCCTGACATGACTATACACGGGCCAAAGTAGACAGCAATAGGAACTCACCAAGTTATTACTGCAATGCCAACCTTGGAATTGATACAAATCATATCTCCATTTATCTATGGACACATCAAATTGTTAGAAACAAACTTTTTAATAAGTAAAATCTGTGCATCTGTTCACATGCAGCATGATTTTTTTTACTTTGTGCAGCAATATAGAACATGATTTTGCTTTGAGATGTTTAATGAAATGCCATCATTTTGACATAAGCATGCAAATGTTATGCGGACTGAAGTTGAGCCAATCAAGCAAAGCAGCTGTAGAGTGTAATTGGCTTATCTTCAATCTGCATGCCGTTTCTGTCAAAGTTTTGTCATCTCATTCAGTATCAATGATTGTAATATTGTGACATGTTTCTCTAAATAGCTACTGTACATGTTATAAAATATGTGTTGCCATGAGTACATCTCTGTCAGTTATAAAATAGACATGTGATAAATAATAATATTTTTAATAATTTAACCATTTATCAGAAAGTAAATTTTGAGAAACTTTTTACATTTTGTTTTTAATTATTTCAATGAAAATATTTCCTATATGTAATTGTAAAAGTTTAATCTAGTTATCGATCTGTATATCACAGATGTTATAGATATACATGGTGACTTCATTAGCTTTTTCCACACTTGAATGCAGAGCTGTTCTGAACTTTTTGGTAGTGTTTTGGTGCTTGCCTGGTCAATCCTGTGTACCTGCCCCTCCTTTAAATTCCTATTGGCTCATCATGGTGGTGGACAGCATGGCTGCCCAATAGGACTGCACTAAAGATGGGGGCAAGCTGTGTCTGAACAAATTAATTTCATACATGAAATCTTAACATCTAACTTTGTGAAGAAGCGACTCACACCACAAATGACCCTTGTACTGGCATTTATTGATATGGGAAGTGCTTTGTGTAGCATTGCTAATGAAGAAGCACATCCTGTATATGTATTGATATGTATATTAATATGTATTGTATATGTCTGCCTTGATGTGTATACATTCACAAACAATACACAGGAACTAGTTTTAAACATATCCACAATCATTAATCAAATACTATATATGCTCGGGTATATAAAAATGTGCTGAAAAAAACCCTGGGCTTTTACTCGTGTAAGGGTCAGAGTCAGGGTCCGAGTCAGGGTCCTTCTTACCTGTCAGGTGCTGGCAGCCTCTGTGAATGCTCCATGTGTGTCCGACATCGACTGGTGAAATGAAAACAGACTTGGGTGCCAGCGCCATCTAGTAGACTATTTGTTCACACTATTTGTTTACTGGAGAAGGTGGAAAACTCAACTACTTACAATTCAAACCTGAAAATAAGTTTCCATTTCCATTCCATGCACTGGTCCCAATTGGTCCCTCTGCTTACACTCAAGTTAATACGTTTTACTCTGGTCGGTTTATATACTGTATATACGGTAATGTAAAATTATGGCTAAAATAAAAATGAAAAAGAATGAACAATAGATTCTTCCTAAAGGTACTGCAGGAGAACGGGCAAATATGTTTTTGTTAAAGTGCATCCCTCTGTACTTTGCTAGCATATTGTTAACTACTAAAAATACACCACTGACCTTTTAAATGAAATATCATAGGCAACTGATATTTATTGTTGTATGTGACTAATGCACAATAATCCACTATGAAGGGGCCTATGTATGGAAAATGTGCTAAACAGTACCATATGCAGGTGTGCTGATGTATGAAAACAATACCATACAGCATGAAGGTGCTGATGTATGGAAAGTGTGAAAACCATATGGACTAGAGTTGTTTGTTCCTAGGACTATGTAGCCCATGAATACTTACAACTGTAGTCCCTAAATGGCACTGCATATCCTATTATGCACTGGCTGTCATTTTTGTTAATCTGATGACCTTGCGGAGGGACCACTCATGCTGTGTGGCTACATGGGAAGCTCCACAGAATCTGTCTCAGGCAAACAACCATTGAAGTGAGTACTTTTTCTTTGGGGTTATGTTATTAACTTTATAAAAAAGGGTAATTTTTTTAGGGTATAATAACTCGCATTGCACATTAATGGAAATGAAAATCAATCTAACAAAAGTTAATGCATGATCTTAATTAGTTTTTTAGCCCAATGCAGGCTACCAGGTGTGTGCTACCTTACTGTGGTGTTACAGTGCGTCACTGCCTACACCAAGATTTAAGGCCCCCACATGTAGCTCAAAGTATCGACGGGCACTCTTTGCGTGCCGGCCATTAGTTTAACAGGGACGTTCTCTGGCCGACCGAGCTTTGGTCGCCCTGTTGCCTCAAGTGGGCACCCACAATCCATGCCCGTTTTTGCCGCCGATCGAGGGCCGTGAGCGCACACGCACATCAGTCGGCAAATAAATCACCCACGGCTCGCTACATGTATGGGGGCCTTAAATGGACATGGCCCCAATAGTTTACTCTCTATTAATGTTTGCTGGAAATACACATTTACTGGGCTCACAACAATGCTTGCTGAGCATATAATGCTGAAGCATTTCTATTATACGAGTTACCTGACAAGTTTGTTAGGTTTTTTGATTGATTTGTATTTGATTGAATTTTGAAGCATGCAGACAGACCTTTACCTTCTTTAATTGAAAGGGAGCAAATTTAAGAAGTAGGTTTTGTATCTTTTACATCATATAGTAGTACGATCAAGTTATATTCCATCAACATTCAAAATTTCAATTTCAAAAAGTCAATCAATTGAAAGATGAATTGAAGCAAAAGTTGATGCATGTTTAACTAGCATTAGGCAAGTTGAAACTTAGGAAAAAAACTTAAGCTGGGAAAAGACGGTACGGTGTACCATCTATTCCTCATGCGATTCTATGCAGTAGCAGGCAGCGTGATGACGTCATCACGCCCACCTGCTAGTGCCAAGAATCGGCCAGCACTCTGCATCTGCAGCTCATTAGTTCGGCTGGGGGCAACCGTCCCCAGCCGAACTAATGGGATTGGGCTAAAATTTACCGTCCTGTTGGATCTCTGTGCAATCCGACAGGACGGCTGATTTCAGCCCAATTCTCGTCAGTTGCAGCCTCCAATTCCTGCACGACCCGATCCTTAAGGGATGCAGGAGTGCGCACGGCATCCGATTGGGGATCAGATCGTGCTGGAATTGGTACGTGTATGCCCAGCTTTAGAAATATATGCCCAGATTTGGAAATAAGTGTGTAGAATATATATTTTGTTTAAATAGGCTATAAACATGTATACTTAGTAAGTGAACAACACTAACATATTTGTGTATAACAGTTTGTAAAAGTAACCCTTTTTTCATAATAAGGTATGTAGATAATTCTACAATACAATTACATTTTTTTCTACCAAAACAATGTAATATGAGGACCTTAATCTGAACCTTCCAATCACTATCTATTTTCTTCCAACTATCTGCATTCTATCAGGGAGACCACTATACTACATAGTTGTTGGTAGATCTAAAGGATATTGTATGGAGTGATCTAAAGGTGTATGGCCATACACGGGTCGATACCCATTCAATCCATAAACCCTTGATCCATTGAATGGAGAATAGATGCGCAGCACTTCTGCACAATTCATCCCATTCAATACTGGTTTCCATCAGAAGTAATGGCAATCGAACAGGGATATACCAACATTTTGGTTCCCTGTTTGATCAAGCTTTCTTCGAGCCGGGTGGATTGAGAGCAATCGATCACCGTAAACACGCATGGTGACTGATTGTGCTCAAAGCGATTAAACAATCGACCTGTGTATGCCCAGCCTAAGTTACCTTCATTATGTGTCATAGATGTAGTACATCTATATACCTTTATCACACTAGAAGGCTGGAAATAAGAATAGTGATCTGTATTTTTGGAAAATATTTTTCTTCAATAAAACTTATTGGGGGGTAAAATGAGAATAGTGATAATTTCAACCTGTATTTCCTCACTTATTTATAAGTTTTATCAGTTATAAACAACTGGTTCATGTATAAGACTTTTATCAAAATTGTAGCCAATATTAAACAAAATGTCTTTGTGTGTTTTTGTGTGTACATATATGTGTGTGTGTGTGTGTGTGTGTGTGTGCATGTATACATACATTTTTTTTTCTAACTGATGGGCATATTTGCGAAAAGTAACCTGAGTACTCAAATTTTTCCTCATTCTCCCTTATACACATCCAGATTTCTGAATCCTGATTTAAAATCTAAAATTAGAATATCCTGAGCATTGGTAATAACTTGAAAGGTGTTGGAAAGGCATAATGAAACAAGAAACCAACATAACTTGTTTATTTTTTTCACTTTCTTGAATATTGAGTGCCATAAAGAGGGATTAGTAATACTTTGTCAAGTTTTCCAACCGATCATCAGTGACAGAATTGTCTCTTATTTTCAGACACCGTTTGCCATTTTGTGGCATCAGACTGTGTAGTGGCCCTGACATTTTTTTTCATTTCAAATGTTACTTATGCTTCTTAAGAAATGATTGAGGCTTTTCTTCTATTCTCTGAGTGTCTAGATGTATTTGATGTGTTTGGTAGTGTTGTAGGTGATTGCTTCCTCAGAAATAGTTTTTCATACTCCAGTAAATACTACATTGTCTTCTGAATTTCTCACCTGTAAATCCTCTTGTACTTTGTTCAGGAGGGGATCATTTTTGTGCGAATTGGCATGAAGCGTTATTCCTAACCTTCGCACAGCATTCTTGTAATGCTTTATATAAGTTTCAAGACTAGCTGCCCCCCACCAAGATCCTATAGGTTTTTATATGTTTTAAAAATGTATTTGGATGATAGTTCAATAGCCATATCTGTCACTATCACAGTCAGTTCTCTGGTTGTTGTGGAAAGAAATACCTCAGTAGCTTCCAATAAGGCTGGTATTAGTCTAATATAGCGATTTTCAAGCAGCAGCTCATAAGCCACCCGCGGCTTTCAGCTCCCCTTGACGTTGCTTACTTCAGCCTCTCAGCGGGTGCTCACTGCCATTCTGGCTGAAATCCTTCTGCGTTATACACCTCTCACAAGTATAAAGCCAGACAAAGGTTGTCTAGTCTGGTATATGGTCAGAATGTTTTATTGTTCATTTTTTTGGGACTTTGTTCATAATAAAATGTACTTTACTGGATGCAGGAAAGCCAGGACCGGGACTGGATTCACATCTCTAGTATGTGTTTAGGGTTAAAGTTGTAAGAATTGGCACACCCCTGCACAAGTCTTGTAGAGCACTACATTACAAAGGTGTGGCCATTGTGGTTAAACTTGTTGTAAAAATGAGCAGGTGCATTATGAAATATACCAGTGGTGGGCAACTGAGTTGATATGGAGGGCCACAAGTGTGGCCCTTGGCATCACTAAAGGGCCGCACATAACATTTACAATCAATACTGACTTGTATATGTACTTTTAATAATAAAAAAATAGGCACAGCTAGAAGACATTATGTTTCATTTGTTAAATTACAAAATTTGTTTTAAATTAATTATATATTGATAGGGCACATAGCCTTTGATTTGGCAGACAGTCGAGTTCCTATGCCCTATGCATTTATAGTGAGGTTTCCGGGGGCCTCAAGTAAAAAACTGAGGGGGGCCGCCAAAGAACACCCAAAGGGCCAGGCCCGGGCCACAGGTTGGGCACCTGGGAAATATGTTAATTCTGAAAGCATATGATCAGTTAGGGAATGTCCGTTTGCCACTCCTGACCTAGGCCCCCCATACACATTTCAATTTTCCCATTCAATGCCTGTCCACATGACCTAATTCGATCGTGATTGACCAAAAAAATCTATCGAAAAGTGATTGGACATATTGGAAAATTTTTGAGCGATCAAGTATACATCAAATGTTATGTTGTTGTGCCAGACCGATTTTGGTTCGATTTCAATAATAAGCATACCTTTACATCCTTTGACATTTTGGTGTGTTTACCATCGACTTCCTTTGATTATGCTTTTGATTGATCGAATCAACATTGATCAAATATCGGTAGTTGTACTTCGAACGATCGAACCAATGTAAAAGAATCTGACATCGATGGTAGGGAAATTTGTATGCAGATTGTAACCCTGACCGTAACCCTGATATACCCTGTAAATAATCTCACAACAGTGGTAGGGGACAACTTCGATTACAGATATTGGGTAATGCAAATGTGTACATAGTTCATATGTAATCTGATGAAGGACAACCAATAATGAACCTTAACAAACAATTTGTCAGTATAACTGTGTTTAGAAAAAGAAGGTCAATATGTTAGCAAAATTATGACATTAGCATCAGACTGAATCTGAAACAATCAAGTACAGTAAAGGCCCCCATACATGTTTCAATTTCCCTGCAATCAATGTCCGATTCGATTGTAATTTACAAAGGATGTTGGGTCTGTCGATCAAACTACAATCGAAATACCCCCCACATGGGGAAACAGATATTTAATCGAGGTTGGTTCGAAAGCATAATCAAAGGAAGTCGATCGTAAACACACCAAAATGTCTTCCACCGGATGTTTAAGAATGCTAATTATGTAAATCGAACCAAAATCTGTTGGGCACAACACAACTGTATTTGATATACATTCGATGTTTACTCGACTCGATGTTGATCAAAATGTCTGATTTTTTTTTCCGATCTATTTTTTGGTCAATTTCCTGTCTGCATATAATTAAAATGCTTTTGCATGCGAGTATTTACATTTTGGCATCTCGTTCACCATCTCAAACGGTAGGGCCAAATATTGGTTATTAAATCTTTAGCGTAACGTAACAAGAAAACACTACGTTCTTTGCCTGTGAGATGCTGGCAACTGTCTGAGACACTTGCTGTTGCTACCTAGCACATTACAGATGGCATGACAGGCCTAAACAGTGCTAGTTCATACAAGGTCTTCCATATTCTGTTAGATGGAAATATAAAAGCTCATCATACATTATTCCTACAGTTTTTTTCCAATTTACTAGAATGATTGCACTTTAGTAATTAAGAAATTATGCAAACAATGTACAAAAAGGCAGTTTATAAATCTTTGTTCTATACAAAAAAGAATTACAAGGGACTGTGATCTGGGTTTAAAAAAAAAATTTTTTGTATCCTAAAAAGTACCCAGAGTTACTAGTTGTGGTTAGGAACCAGTGACCTGAACGTTGACTAGATTGTTATGTTTCCTGCCTGTGGCTTTAAAGATTCCTTTTTTCTGGAAGCCCCACTGATCACACTTGTTTTGTTTGTACAATCCCAGAAGTATGTCATACACATAGTGTCTAAATCTATGTACTCCTATGAATGAAGAACTCTTAGAACATGAATGCCACCTAGTGATTTGCCATGCATGTGCCAGGCTTCCATACAAGAAAGACTCGCAGGGTGGTTGCCTTAGAATGTCTCGTACTGGATACAGAGGGAAATATTCTTAGCGTGAAATAGTACCAGGCTGGATCCGAAGTGAATATAATAACTGAATAAGCCTCTGCCTCTGGAAGATATGTTACATTAGTATAGATCATATAGTGCAAAGGATGAACTAAAACAATACATTCACACAATAGACAATATAAAATATGTTGCTGAAAAGCCATGCACTTTATCATTTGAAACTAATAGCAGTACCCTTAACCATGGATTTTTTTTAAATCCGTCAAAGAAGAAATCAGGGTGGCCAATCAGAAAACTGTGTATCTGGTATTTCTGTAAATTGAGCAATCATCAGATACCGGATTTTTTGGACCCAAACTTTTGGAGAGAAAAATAAGGGGAAAAAACAGAAACACAGCCATTCAGATATCAAGTGAATATACAGAATGTTCCAACAAAGTAGGCAGAACTGGACCCTGCAGTATTCACTCTATATTCCTCCAGCCAAAAGGCCAGTGCCAGGAGGGAGAGCGTCACTGCTGCAGAGTGTCAGGGCTTAAACTTTAGTATGTGTCTATACCAGGGGTGGACAAACTAAGGCTCGGGAGCCGGATCTGGCCCGTTTAGCTCTCTTTTACGGCCCTTTGTAACCTTAGTGAAGAGATGCTCCCCTCCACTTGTTCTCTTCAATGATTGAAAAATAATGCCGGTGTCCAAACAGTCTCTAAGAATTATCTCTGATCATTCCAATGAATGAGCATTTTTTTTAAGTGCAAGAAATGTAAAAAGATAATAACGTCCCTGTCACACGTCACCTATTATACCAGTGGTTCCCAAACTTTCCTTGCAGGGCACCCCTTTTTTATTTAGGGACATTATCGAGCCCCCCCCCCCCATTCAAACACAGGTTAAGTATGGGGACCAGTGCCCCCCCCCCCATACTTTGCGCCTCCCAGTTTGGGAATGTATGATAATGCATGGAATTGGCACACGCTGGAATTACAAGCTCTTGGTCCGTCCATTTTATCAAATTAAGGAAGCCAATGTGGGTCAAGGTTCATTAGTCAAGCAGTTTGCCCACACCTGGTCTATACACTAGCAGTACCCATTCTCTGAACACACTGGCCAACTTATAAAGACACACATTTTGCAATGTGACACTGAACAACTTCCCTATGAGCAGCTATTTACATATGGGAGGAGATAGGAGACTTTGTGATGAAATGTTTTTATTGCAATGCAGAATGTTAATGTAAATACACACTTCATGCTATCAAATTGTAAAATGTGTCTCTCCATAAGTTGGTCAGTGTGTTCAGAGAATGGGTACTGTTTTAATGCAGATAAGATCTGTTACTGGCAGTGTTTTTTTGGTTTGGCTGGAGGGAATGGACTACATCTCTGCCACCTGGGATGCAGAGCTATTGCTCCCAGGATGGTTGGGACAAAAAAAATTTAAGACGCAGGGACACTTTCCCATTGATTTTGATTGATGGTAAAAAAGTGTGTCTTATAGTCCGAAAAATGTGGTATATGGCAACCCAGTTTTATAATTATCATTTGTTTATATAGCTCTAACATATTACACAGCGCTGCACAATAAATTAGAGTTGAGATACAACACAAGATAACACACAGGTACAGGTTATGACTCAGGAGGAGTTGAGCACCCTTAGGGCTTACAATCCAATAGTTTTCCTCTGGTATGTCCATCTTAGGCCTCATACAGATACTTCATAGGTGTCTTCTTTTCAGGTGACCACTTTACAATGGTCAACATAAGCATTAGCAAGGAAAAAAAGGATAATAATCTGAATGCACAGCAGAACTTGTTTTGTAGACATTTGACAGTAAAGTAAATCTGGAAATTTCCTCCATACAGACCTTCCTCATTACCAAAGTAGCCCTGGCTTCTTCCAGTCAGTTGCAATACTGCAAATGTTGAATCTATTTTATGCATGGTAATAAAATCTGTCAAGCATTCTCAGTTCATTCAACACATGCTTAACAGTTTAACACATGTTTTATCATATTCATCATCAGATCCCCTGACCAGGGGGGTTTTGTTAACACTTTTCATGATCCATGAGTCCAGGGTGGTTCTGTTGAGGACAATTAAACCATTCATTGTATTTTAAATCTAAAAGTCCTGAATTTGTTACCAGATAATTCATCATGGTCGTTTACCATTAATATTGGAATGACCTTTGTGCCAAATAGCCATTTTAGTTTCCATTCCTTGTTTGCATAGTGCACTGTGTAGAGTTATGGTTTCATTTCTCTGACATGAGAGGTCACATATCTGTCTTGAAAAGAGCACTTTTTTATTGAAATCTGAATTTATATTTATATGTATGATAGATGTAGACATAAATCACCATAGCACAAAATATGTTAAAGCTCCAGCAATAATAGCTGCAGAGGGGGTTGGAAGCTGAAATGCATTTCTTTGTTTTAGGACAGTATCTTTGATTGTATAGTAAAATAAAATAAAGGAAAATGTATTTCAGTAGAAGGACTGAGGATCTTCATATGGTGCGTTATCATCTGACCTTGGGAATAGGAGTGTTAGTTTAAGATCGCCACACACGCAACGAGCGGCGGGCGATTTTGCCGCCGACCAATGTGCGAATGCGCGCACTTGCGACCGTCGACAAAATAAGCCTTTGTGTGCCTGCCTTTACTTTGGAAACTAATGGCATTGGCCAGAGATTTATGGACCGTTCTCTGGCATATTTTACTGCCAACCAACAGCCGTAAGCACGCGCACACATCAGTCGGCCGAAAAAATTGGCCGTGGCTAGCTAGGTGTATGGGGGCCTTTACAGTAGTATTCAAACATAATTAAAATACATTGGTAAATATGTATAGTGTACAAAATGCCAATATGTTTTACATAGAAAATCTATTAGGTTTATTTCATAAAACAAGCAAAAAAATTATTTCAATGCTTTGAAGAATATTTCATTGTTATATTTATAGTATAGCATACACAAGTATGATACAAATTAAAAAGACAAGTCTCCTATAATATTCTAGAGATCAATCTTACCCCATATAGATATCAACCTTTACAATACCACATGCGATCTCATATGGGCACAATCGTTTCGGAAGAACCTGAACCCTCATCACGTCTCCGAAAATTCACAAAAGTACAAAATGGAGCAGGTCCAATGGAAGCTTCACCACACATTTAAAGAAAAGCATTGGACATACATAAAGATCATATATATCACATATATTGCCTTGGAACTTTTCTCTGCTGTTTATCTTAGTATTTAGTATTTAATATAGGTAGTAAAGCCAAAAGAATAATCAGTGCATTATTGGGCACCAGTGCCATGCACAGACATTGTCAGGAAAGAGGAGTGCATCTGTATAAAGAAGTAACTGTTCTCACTTGTGAAAACTCTTGTGTGACAGACAGTGAGCAACAGCAAGCAGTAGAGAAAGCAGAGGATAACACATAAGTTATTTGAATTCTTGCAAGCACACATATTTTTTACAAAGATTTAAATATTTGTAAACCTCATCCCAAAAATGAGGAGTGAAACGCATTGGGAGAAGACAATTGGAGGATGCCACTCTGGCCCTCTTCCTCAGTGTTGGCCTCTTGAGGAGTTATTTTGATGCCGGTGATTATGATGTAGTGGTGCATGGTCATTCATTTTATGATTCTGTATTTATGTAACTTATTGAGTCCGGATTCCATACTATATTAGGTTCTGTTATGTAAAATAAAGACTTATATTTTATGCAATGTAATGATACCGTATTTTTCGGACCAAAATTGGGGAGAAAATGCCTACGTCTTATGGTCGGAATGCGCGCCTTGGTTTTCCACCAGCTCTACAGGCGAGGAGATTAGCAGGGGAGCTGTCAGATGTGAGATGCGGCCATGGCTGGATCTCCCATCTGAACTGTATAATTGCTTATGCCAGCAGAGCCCAGAGCCCTGCTCAGATAAACAATGAAGAGAGAGATAGATGAAGCTGCAATCACTCTAGCTTCCACGGACACAGGCACAGCGTTCCCCCTGCAGCCCCCCTCCTCCCGATCAGTGAGGAGGATGACGTGCTGTGATAGTACTGCTGCTAGTGACATCTATTGGCTGAATCTGATATTGCATTAATCTAATCCATTGCATTCACCCAATTGATTTGTACATTAATATATTAAATATATTTTTTCTGGTTTTCATGCTCTTAAAACTGAATGCATCTTATGGTCTGGTGCGTCTTATAGTCCGAACATTAGAATATCTCTATGTTAACTCATGGCCTATTTAAAGTCCCAGGGGGTCAGCCCCCCCTCCCCACTCAACCAAGTGTCCACTTGGTCTTCCTTTTCTCCTAGCATGACCCCCCCCCCCCCTTGTAACTGGGCGCTCTTTTCCTTCTAGGTCCCAGAGCATTCCCCCATAGACCCATTTTAACAGAAAAGTCAGTGCAGATCTCACAATGTTGTAGTTTCTTTTTTGTTTTCAACATTTTTACACAGATATAACAACATAATGTTCTGGTCCTGAACTACTAGTAGGTACTATAGGGGAATCTAAAGGTCTTCCAATGTCTTTGTGACATGCTTACTGTGAAAGATATAGCCTTCCTACTCCATCAATTCTGCTTGACAGATCAAATTAACAGAACCAATGTGTACAAAAGGCAGTGACATGTTTATGAGGCAGGTCTTCCTATGTCCAAGCCACACTAATATGGTGACATATTTATGGCCAGATTAGTCCTCTTGTAGGCCTGAATTGCACTAATGACAGTATTTAGTATGCAGCTTTTGTCCTGTTTGACAGCTGTCATGGCTAACAACAATGACAGCTTCTGTAGACACAGATTAGAAAACTAGATTACATTGCCAGGTTACTGTAATACTTATATCTATGTGAACTTTGGTACTGCTTAATTAAGACAAGGTTGTTATTTCCCCATGTTTTATCATTTTTTTCAATTGTATTTGATTCTGATGAAATAGTTTTCAATATAAGCCTTTGTAGGACTTAAGTTTATCACTAGCATTAAATTGTCATATTTGTTTGTTATAGTTCTGGAGGAAAAAGGGCCTACAGTGTTTCCCCGAAAATAAGACAGTGTCTTAGATTAATTTTTGCTCCCAAAGATGCCCTATGTATTATTTTTGGGGGATGTCTTATTTTTCCATGAAGAATAATATGGCACTGGGGTATCAGGGTAGGGGGATCACTTAACATGACACAGGGGGATCAGAGGGGGAATCAAAATGGCAGAGGAGACTCAGAGGGGGGATTACCATTTTAGTAACCCCTTCTGACCCTCCTGTGTCATTTTGATTGCCCCCTCTGATCCCCCCTGTCCAGAGATACAGTACCGTATCTTCGGGGGTGCCTTATTTTCGGGGGGACACCTTATATTTTAGCATGAGGCAAAAATGTAAGGGTGCCTTATTTTAGAGGGATGCCTTCATTTTACACAGTAAACACTTATTACACTTTCAGTAAATTAGTCACAATTTGTTTTTGCTACCATAGCTTTGCTTTGGTCTTACATGATGTGTAAATATCTAACAAATTTAGCACAAGTTCTTTAAATTTAAATATTGTCTGTTAGTCTAAAGCTGGCCATACACATGTCGATTCCGTGTGATCGATGCATGATCCATCACATCGTGGTGACGCAACTATTGGCCGAACGAAATGTGAGATTTATTCAAAACCAAAAAAATTTATTCCTTTCCTTAGTCCATAGTTCCAGTAGTACCACTGGATACAAATATCGAAATACCTAGAAATCCTGTCAGATACTTGAAGAATCGACTGAGATTTGTAAACATGATTTCATGGTTGATTTCACTTTTGGTCCATCTATTCAGGTGAAAAGGAATCAATTTTCAAATGATCAACTTACAATTGTTTAATGTTTAAGTCGATCGAATGGAAAAATTTAACCCCTGACACCTTTAAGTATTTTTAATATGGCTCCCCGGGTATCATGTAGGATTTGAAGGACTACTGACAATGAAAGGAAGACTTTGCATGGTTTAAACAGCTCTAGGTATAATAACTTCAACAGCAAACATGAGCAGTAATAATGAGGTAATTGTTAAATATTTTGTCTAGGAGTGAATGAAGCTATGAAATTAAATGTAGCTATACCTGTGTATATAGTGTCAGTATATCTAATAGCAAATAACAATAATCTCTAAGATAGTGGTTCTCAACCTGTGGGTCAGGACCCCCTTGGGGATCGAACGACCATTTCACAGGGGTCACTGAGTTGTCTGAAAGCATCAGATCTGCTAGGGTTGATGTTAGCAAGTAGCAGCACTGATGCCCACGAGTGTGGTGGTAAGTTAGGAGGAAGAGTAATGCCCCTCCCCTCCCTTCTTACTTAGGAAGGATGGGGTGTTACGCTTCCTCCTAACTTCTCACTGCGCACATAATTTGGCCAAGGAGGGTGGTAAAATATAAGGGAGGGGATATTACACTTGATTGCATACCTGTCAGTGCTTTTGTTATGGCCGGGAAAGTCACATTTTCTATGTGACTGGCCAAATCCTGATTTCACAAAATTCCTGATTTCCCCTGGGGTTATGATATCAGGCTTTTTTATTCATTTTTTTAGGAGGGAGGGGGTGTCAATCTCCCTCCTAAGTTCCCACCCCGCTTGTGCAGATGATGTGCGGGTTGGGACATTACTAGGGAGAGTAACGCCCTCTCCTTCCTAAGTCAGGCAGGAACTAAATAGGAGGGAGGCGACTTTAATCTCCCAATACAGGGAGTGATGTCGCACCCTGTATTTCCGGCCAGCAAAATTGACAGCTATGCCAGAAGTGACATGGCAAAGTGTGACTTCCAGTATTTGGAGCACGGAAGTGTGGGTGCAGAGGATCCCCTCCATGTTCCAAATACAGGAAGTGTCACTTAGTGATATCTGGGGTCGCAGATCTAAAAATGTTGAGAACCACTGCTCTAAGCAAACAAACAAAAATTATATCTGATGGTTTTCATGCGAAAACTCATAATCCCTGGTTAATACCTATCCAGTTTATATGCATGTTGAGCAGATCCAAAAAGTTGACATCATACTCAATGGGCCTGATTGGGGGAAACGCATTTATATAAAGCAAATGGACTTATATATCAAATCGGTGTGGAGGTGAGCTTGTCAGGGTTAAGGATCACAAAACTCACTGAATTGATTATATTACTTTAGATCTAGACTTAATGTTACATTGTATTAATACTTCCTTCTACTAATACTTTATAATCTCAACTTTTACAAAATACAAAAAAATATGTGTACAGTGAGGCTTACTGACTAGTAAATAGTCCTGGTAGGGTTGAAGTTAAGAAACCACACACTTCAATGTCCTATGAAATGATGGCAGCACTTCACTTTGGTTCTGACTTTGTGGGTAGCACATCATATTGTATACTTCTAGCTGAAGAAATGTTATTTGAGTTTCAGAGCGAGCCATCTGCTGTGGAAGTGTACGCTGAAAATAATACATACATGTGAACAACCAACAACATGTGTTCAGCCCTTTGCTGCAGCTGTATCCTGTGACAGGATTTGCCCAACACAGCTCAGCCACCATCAGGTGCTTGTATACAGGTCAATGCTCCAGGCTCATATGAAATTAATCTACCACAGCATTTAAATATTTACTGCAATTACTTTTAACAATATAATCAGAGTCCACATGTATACATTTACCTCTTTACTTGCAAGCAGTTTCAAAGGCAACATAAAAACTACATATGGCTTAGGGCCCCCATAGACCATTAGATTTCATGTCATTTCCTTTATATCTCCTTTTGTTTTACCAAAACCCTGTAATATGGGACTTTCTAAACCATCAAGTCTACCTGTGTTCAATCGCAGAGGACCCAGGACTACATAGTTGTTGGAAGATCTAAAGGATATCTGACAGAGAGATCTAAAGGTGTATGGCCAGCTTTAAGCTGGCCATACACCTTTAGATCTTTCTGTCAGATATCCTTTAGATCTTCAAACAACTATGTATTATAGGTACATCTTGTAAGATGTTGAATGCAAGACACTTCTGTCTTCTTCTGTAGAGTGCATGTGAGAATAAACTGTTGATATTTAAACGTTATTGATAAGCTTGCCTAGCTGATATGATTTGAAAAAAAGAAAACATGTGTCCATGACTCAAGATATTCTTTTAAAAAGTATTAATGCTTAATGATGTGACGCATAGGCAGTATTCGTAGTCGCAAAATATCGCAAATGTTTCTCCAGTCATTATTACCTTCATTGCACAAATTAGCACTTGTACATGCGCATGTTGCAAACACAATGCATGGTCATTTTCACAGATGTACACACTTGTACTTGTACATGTGCATATTGATTTATTTACTAGTGTAAAAATCTTCAATATTTGTGATTACGAAGATTCTAGATTTTCGTGGATTCTCAAAGTGACGATACAATAAAAATTGGAGATTAGAATATTTGCGATTACAGCGCTGCATTATTTGCCTCTTCTGTGTCTGCCTGAAGTTCTGCTGTAAGCCTTAAGCTGGCCATACACCTTTAGATCTCTCTGTCAGATATCCCTTAGATCTACCAACAACTATGTAGTATAGTCTGTCCTGCGATTGAACACAGGTAGACTTGATTGTTTAGAAAGTCCCTCACATTATATGATTTTGGTAAAACAAAAGGAGTACAAACACGTTGCAACAGATTTCTGGACCTGGAAACTCAAATACATGAATGTCACTAGAATGACATAGCTGAAATATCTACATTGAACTTTTCATATATGTAGTACTGATGTATGTATGTGTGAAGAAATGAATGAGTATTTAGACAGTGACCAAGTTGTTCCCTAGATATAGCTTCATTATTACAAAATGTATAATATGGATCATGAAATTTTGTTCCCAACTGCAAGTGTGCAGTAGCCTTTACCCATAATGCACTATTCTTTACTGCTTATCCTTCTTGGTGCAAGGCTGATTGTTAACAATAAAGTGTTTTATCCCTGCAGCCATTGATCAAGTTCAGGAACTGGGGGAGAATGTACAAATCTGTAAATATGGAATGGGGGACTTACTTATTAATAAAAGGCAGAGAACAGGACAATGTGTTCCACTTATAGGTACTTTTATAAAGGCATTTTTGGGTACAGGTTTCGTTCTCTGGTGATCAATCTTGGAAACACTAGCAGAGGTATTAATTGCACTAAGGTTCAAAAACTACATTTACTTGTTTATGTAACTGATTGCAACTTTTGTAAATGGGGAGAACTGAACTGTTTGTTTCTAAATGACACAATTGTACTAGTGCACTGAATATATATATGAATATATGGAATGTTAGTCTTTAAAAATAACTCTTGGGTTGACGGTGTAATAATTATCAAAACATGTATTTACTACCCGCACGCTAATGCATTGGAATGGGGAATAAAATTGAAAGTCCATGTAGTACTATCAGAGCTTTATTTACACATCATACTGCCTTTTATATACCAGACTGACCACACAAGCGCCACCCATTGTGTCCTGTGATTATTTATTCTACCAGAATCTTCTACTGGGCATCGTTAAAGGTCCCCATATATGGGTCGATATTGCGTTCAATTCCTGAAAGCAGAAAGCTCGATAGAACAGGGAACCAACATGATGGTAAATCCATGTACGATTGCCATTACTTCGATTGCCATTACTTTGGATGTAAAGTATCGAATGGGATCGATTATGCAGTGGAGCACATTGAGTCTCCGTACAATTGATAAATGCTCGAGCACAGCGTTGGGGACCTTTTAGTCTTCTTATATGAAGAAATAATTGTGTAATTTTTTAAAAGTTGTGTAATTTTTTTTTCAAAATATGAAACATGTTCTTGTCTTTAGTGAACTATAAAGGACCTTCTGAAACCCCTCTACGCTTCTTGCACCTTCTTTGAGTCTCATATAGGATTCACCCAACATGTAGACAGAAAAGGGAAACATAAAGGATAGTGTTATCCTTTGTGCTACAACCAGACCCACAAGTGCCCTGGTGGTAAACATGGTCCTGAGGTACCACGTCTGTATCTGGGTATGCAGCTTCTCACAAATTGTGTCTCCCCTAGACAAAATCTCTCTATAAATCCTTCGGCCTTACCACGATGATGTCAGTTATATACTCAGTAGATTTTCTTTGCATTACAGTGTCAAGCCAGACACAGCTATACAAACATGTATACATTTTAAAATATATTAAAATAAAATATAATACTTCTCAAAGTGCCTTCCAGACTGAGAAATGGGATGAATGTGCGCAAGCAGTAAACAGCGGCTGCTGACTCATTGTTTCCATCCTCCGTCTGTATCCAGGTGGTAGTGCAGAAGATGACTCATGTGATTTTGCTGCTGTATAAGAAGATACTGCTGTATGATAACAGTCTATGTTTCATATGCCAAAGGTCTGTACATGTACTTTCCGGGTGGACTGTAAGCATACTGCTTCTTTATAACTATCTGCTAATGAGGAAACACATTATATAGCAAAAATATTATATACACATAATAGTAAGGGGAATGTTTATAAACATATACTTTGCCTCCAGCCTTCTGGTGGTAATCCACCAATTACCAATAAGACTTTGTATTCTCTTTTCTTCAGTCTCTTTTTAATCTGTAAAAGAGAACATTCATGCATTAGTGATATTTTTTCGACTGCAAAAATGTATAGGTAACACAGTTTTTTTTTTACTGTACCCATAGGTAACAGCACTTTCTTATACATTATTATTATCTGTTTTTCTCTCCAGAAGGACAGGCCATGATTGTTCAGGCTCTAGCTAATGTCCGCATCTAATTTAAGCCCCCCATACACGTCTAGATTTTCTAGAGTGTAGTAACAGATATTTGATCAACTTTTTTGGGATTAATGAATTTCAATACAACCAATTAAAATTTTCCAGCACGTCCAATTCTTTTTCAATAAATAATTTTCCCAATTTTAATTGTTTTAGGTTGATCTAACCATGGGGGCTGTCATAGATTTTCAATCAATCAACCAAAAAAATTGATTGAATTAAGTTGATTGGATGAAAAATCTAGACGTGTATGGGGGCCTTTACAGATTGTGCTGCTGAGGATGAATCAGTCATGTTAATCTTTATGGTCATTCAGTTCTGTCATTCTGGTCCATTTTGCAGTCCAATAGGAGATTGAGGGCCCTTTGACACTCACACTAGTGTCCATAGGAAACCCGTTGTACCTTTCACACTTGCTTACATTGTGTTATGTGATAATGCACAGTGCAATGAATTTTCATACTGCAGTGTAACCGTCTCCCATACACTATTATGGGAGGTATAATGCAGTAATGGGGTGTTTTGTTTACTGGCACATGCACATGTTAGCCCTAACATGGGCCTTAAGTTGTGACTCCACTGTGCTTTAAAGATGCGCTAACGGAGCCAATTAAACACAACCCTTGCGTTAGGGATGCCTTTCTGACGTGTCCTTTTATTGTGTGTTTGTTTTTATTAAGAATGGATTGATCAACGCATCAAAAAATGCATTGCATTTCATACCATTTCATTTCAACAGACTCAATTTATTTTCTATGGGTTCGTCAACGCACCCATACCTGCGCTGGAGTAGACACATCCATTGGCTTTCATGTTTTAACACATAGTAGAGTCAAAGCCTTAGGCTAGGGCTCCACTATATGCTGGCATCTATGATTACTATATGATTAAGCTTTCTATAAGTAAACTCTTCAGAAGTGGTGATCTCAGGAGGTACCCTGTCTGTGTTCTGTATTTATGAACTAATTCTGAAATAAAGCTGTAGATTTTAAAAGATTCTGGTTTTACATACACTGGCATCTGCTGATGTCAGCGCAAGCCTCCGTTACGTTCCTGTGGAAGCAGATGGGCTGCGTCATCATCAAAGTGATGGAGGCTCTGACCGACGGATCAGGAGCTCTTTATGGGCTGTGGAAAGAGAGTTCTCAAAGCCCCATTGCCGTCAATGGGCGGCTGGTGCACTCCCTTAAAATCCCTGCATTCAACGCAGGGTTTTAACGCATAGTATAACCCTAGCCATTGGCAAAAAGACTTGAAAGTTGCCAAAAGGTCCATTTAATATACTCTGTGTTTTAATATACTGTTTTGAGCCATAATATAGAACATTTACCAAATCAAAAGGAGAATTTTGCTGTAGGCCTTCAGGATGCATTAAAAATATTTGATATCCTTGGATGTCGTTGTAACTTGTTGGTGTAAATGACTTGTAGCTAGCAGTGCGATAATTCACTATGCTAAGTTAACATTTGAAACGTATTTAGTAAGTCTACTTTTGTTTCAGTGATCATTAAGCATAACATTGTCACACATGGCTAACTTACATTTTTACTGTTACTGCAAATCACAGACTTGTTCTTTATTCCCATCATAATATAACATCATAGTTTAGATGTACAGCTGCAGGAGATCTACCACCCTGTAGCCACCTTGGAACTGCCACTGCCCCAATCAAGCATTGGTCACATGTATGTGGTTGTGTCATCAAACCAGCTGTGTTGACTATAGCCTATGTTTCTTGTGAGATGTTGAATGCAAGACTCTTCTGTCTTCTTCTGTAGAGTGCGTGTAAGAATAAAGTGTTGATATTTAAACTTTATTGATAAGCTTGCCTAGCTGATATGATTTGAAAAAAAGAAAACACGTGTCCATGACTCAAGATATTCTTTTAAAAAGTATTAATGCTTAATGATGTGAAGCATAGGCAGTAGTCGTATTCGCAAAATATCGCAACTGTTTCACATAATAGTTACAATTAATAGATAGGTATCGGAATAGAAATATAAATAGAGATTTCGGAATCTCCAGTCATTATTACCTTCATTGCGCAAATTAGCACTTGTACATGTGCATATTGCAAACGCAATGCATGGTCATTTCCACCGATGTGGTACATGTGCATATTAATTTATTTACTGGTGTAAAAATCTTGAATATTTGTGATTACGAAGATATAGAACCATATTCTAGATTTTCCTGGATTCTCGAAGTGATGATACAATAAAAATGTGATTTTTTTTTTATTAGAATATTCGCGATTACAGAGCTGCGTTATTTCCCTCTTCTGTTCTGCTGTGAAGCATCTCTTTTGTCGAATCACAAGATTATCCAATGTATAACATTTGTCACTGGACAGCTTTTGGAGTAGATAAATTTAACTGGAGAGTCCCTTAGCAATGATATCTATGCTGTTCAGTAATTTAAGCTGTATTGTAACAGGAAGAAAGATATAGAGATGAGTCCCGGTACTCAGAATAAGTACATTAGAAACCCTTCCTCTCAGACAAATCATCGTGACCTTTGTGTCTGACTCTATGACCTTCCTGTCTAATTCTTAGACTTCTGTGGGAAACATATCAAACCTTACTGATTTTAGGACTACCAGTGTCTGGGACTTGGTTAAAGGACCAAAATAACCCTGGAAAGTAAAATACCATTCTGTAGTCTGGGCAGGAGTGCTTTAGAATAGAGTTGGGACAGCTTCCTGCTTTGGCAATCATCAAGTACAGAATACAAAGCCCTTTTGGAAAAAGTCGGGTATAAGTTACTGAACTGGCATGTCTCAATTCACATTTGAACAATAGGCAGTGTGCCACAGCAGCCCCATGTCTATATATTGAATGGCTGCTTTGTTTCCCAATCCTATATAGGTCAGAAAGAGAAAGTCCATTGCTGTGTCTCTGCTGTGTGCACAAATGGCCCTTTCCTTGGAAATCACTCCAGTGGAACAGCACAGTGTAGCAACCCTAATAGCAAACCACACTATTCTTCTCTATCCCCTGGAGAACTGATCTGAAAAAGAAGGAATGACGCACATCAAACCTCTTCACGTTGAAGGCTATTAAGAACCACACATGTAGAATGAGCAAGACCCATAATTCTTTCATCTACAAGCACAAGAAATATCCTCTCCTAGGACCAAACACATATTATCAACATGTCCCATTATGTTTTCTTCTTGAAATGGCTGGTTGTAAGGCTGCTTCGTTCCTTGCCGCCCATAATTGATAACGAGAGCCGAAATCTAACTCGCATGATGCAGCCATGAACCACAGGAACACTTCTATTACAGTTCAGTTATTATTTCCTTTCAGGAGGTCAGTAGACAACCGTTAACTCAGCAACCTGCCTTCATAGTTACAAATCACTGACATTCATGCACTTATTGTATTTGTAAGGGAAATCACAGCATTATTCTTGGTTGCTGTGTCTGCAGGCCTTGTGTATAACTATATCAGATTTCCAACAGCGAAGGTGGATTTATTCTGGACTAAGTAAAAAATATATTTGTCTTTGTGAATTGTAGATCCTTTTGAAGGCTTTTGTAACAAGTACAGACGTTTTCTTGTAAACTGTTCTGATCTCTAAAGCAATTTTTTTTAAATAGATAGTAATTGTGTGGGTTTTGTTTTTGGCTTTTGCCTATATTTAACCCTACTGGTCTGCATATTTATTAAATAGGAATATATGTTTTTAATTGCACACATTACTATATATAATGATATGGCTTTGTATGTACTGGCTTTGTGGTCTGACAACTCAAAACAGCTCCAAACTAAGACCCAGGGACCAGATCCGACCCATTTAGTTCTTAATCTGTCACCTTGGAGAAATTGCTCCCCTCCGCTCGATCCCTGCAAAAAGCTTAGATAATGCCTTAAGGCAGTGGTTCCCAAGCTGGTATTTCGGGGGTGGGTTGGCGCAACTAGGGGGATGAGGGAGGGACAAGCAAGAAGCCAAGCATGGAGTGCGTCTCTGTATGTCTCTGTGTCTCCGTGTGTGTTTGTCTCTGCATGAGTGTTGTGTGTGAATGATTGATGTTTCTGTATAATTGGTGTGTGTATATATGATACACGTCTCTGTATGATTGGCGTGAAAACAAAATAAAGTTGTATAAGTTGCATAAAAGTTTGAGGGACATTTCACACTGGTACTAGAACATGTCTAGAGTGAAATGGCCCGCAATCTGGAACAGTGTAGTTTGGAGGATGTGGGGTTGGATAATGTTCCTATCAAGGAAAGGGGGGGCCCTGCTGGGATATTTAGGTAACCACTGCAATATAGAATGGAGATGGCAATGATTGAATAAAATGATAGTTAGGTACATTGGATACAATATTCAATGGAGATGGCAATGATTGAATCCAATCATTGCCATCTCAATTCTATATTATATCTATTGTACCCAACAGTCCTCTCCTCCAATCACTGCCATTCCAATGACAGTCATTGGAAGAAATGACAGGTGGGTCCATTGGATACAATATAGAATAAAGATGGCAATGATTGGAGGAAATGACAGTTGAGTGCATTGGATACAATCATTGCCATCTCCAATCTACATTGTATCCGATGTACCCAACTGTTATTTCCTCCAATGTAGAATGAATATTACAAAGATTGGAGGAGAGAACAAATGGGTACATTTAATACAATATAGAATAGAGATGACAGTCATTGGAGTAAAATGACAGTTGAGTATATTAGATACAATATAGAATGGAGATGGCAATGACTGGAGTAGAGGACAGTTGGGTACATTGGATACATTGTAGATTGGCGATGGCAATGATTGGAGGAAATCAAAGTTGGGTACATTAGAAACAATATAGAATGGAGATGACAGTGATTGGAGGAAATTACAGTTGGGTGCACTGGATACAATGTAGATTGGAGATGGCAATGATTGGAGGAAATCACAATTGGGTACATTAGGTACAATATAGAATGGAGATGACAATGAATGGCAATCTGAAACTGTGGAGTTTAAGTGGGGTGTGGGGGGGGGGGGGGGGGTTGATAGTGTTCCTATCTAGAAAAGGGGAGCCCTGCAGGGAAAGTTTGGGAACCACTGCCTTAAGGCATCTCATGAAGACAACGCAGTAGCATGATCATGGAGGCATGATCATGGATGTGGGTACATCCTCATAGCGACAGTGGGCAGCCTCTAGGAATTACCTCCACTCATTGCAATGAATCAGCTGAGGGGAGCCAGAGTGTCTTGTCACCAAGGTCCCCTCATTTTGACAGTGACATGTGGCTGGAAAGTTTATCTATAGTAACTTTTTTCCAAAAAGGATACCGTGTCCTTGCAGCATATTCCATGTGTGGAATAGGCACACTTTTGCCAAACAGGCATTGCAGGCTCTTGGTCCACCCACTTTATCAAATTTAAGAAGCCGTTGTGGCCCATGAGTCAAAACATTTGCCCACCCCTGGATTAGTACATACAGTCCCTATTAACAGGATTGTTCCTCTCTTCCAAATACTGCCTATTTTATATTTGCCAACATTGCAGAACAGATAATTGTTCTATTTGTTTCAGTAGATTACTTGGGAGCAGTAGTTTGTCTGTAATCAGCAGTATAAACTAATTGATAAAGTACAGAGAAAAGGTAGGAGAAGAATGAGGGCTACAAAACAACAGAAAGACCAGGATGATTAAAACGAGTTGGGTATCTATAGAATGGGTTATAGTATTTTGTGATTTTGAGATGGTTATTAAAAGTACTTCATACTATTTCCTAGATGGCTTACCAGGTGCATACAAACAACACAACTCACCCTGAGCTACACATAATCCCCTATCCTCGGCGAGCCTGTGGCGATTCTAAACTCCGCAGACCTGCCAACCACTTCTTGCACCACCTCTTTGGCATCATAGATCTCTATGTTAAGGAGATGCTGGGGATGTGTAGAGGAGAGGAGGAAGGCGGGGAGCCACAACAGAGTACTATGCATCCTATCACTTGAAGTATTGTTTCCAGATGGCCATGTACCATAAATATGCCCTTGTGGATATTAGGGCTTGCCACCTGTAGTTTGTTTAAGGCATTATAACAGCTATAATGCCTTGAACAAACTACAGGTGGCAGACCCTAATATCATATGTACTGATGGCAAATTTCACATCTACGTTATTCCTTTTAAGAAATTAATGCTTTAGTTACATTCTAAAATATTTTATATATTCCACGTGATATCAAGTACAATTTTTTTAGCATAACTATGTTATAACATAATGACATATAACTTGAGGTGTAAATTCAGGTATCAGCAGTAAAAGCAAAATACTACTGTAGCACATTAATCATATTAAAATTCCTCTTTTCCCTCTACAACTACCAGAATCTTTAATATTCTTTACATGAACACCAGAGTATGAGATCATGGGATTCACAAAGATTGGCCATGCATTTATACCAAGTTCTTTACCTTAATGTTAAGCCAATAGAGGAGCAACTACTGAGGGTTGACCTAACTACCTTGGTTAAACTACATGTAATCAAGAGTTTTTACTTTGTCTAGTAAAGAGTTCTTTCTGTGGCTCACTATGCAGTTGTAGAGTTCACCAGTGACCTCTTCAATTAGTAGAGTTCAAAGACAATATTTGGGCCCATCTACTAACTGCTTAGCAATAAATACAAATCCCTACAATGGACACACTTAAATACACTGCTGTATGCAAAATTACACAGATATTGGGAAATGGAAAAGAACTTTTGAGGTAGCCATACACGATTCAATATTTCTGTTCAATTGATCAAACAAACAAGTCGATCGAAAGGGAATAGATTCCCGCACACCTGGCACAATCGACCAAAAGGTGCCAACCCTGTATATTACATGACAATGCACATGCATATGATTCAAATCCAAATTGCCTCTAAAATAGAAAAGAGTAGAGATGGTTGAATGTTTTTGACTAGCTGACTTTGAGTTGATTGCAAAGCCCCTAAACATGCTACCACTAAAATTGTAGATGTAGAGAAGGGTTGTGGGAACATTTGAAATTTGAAAAAAAGTATTGCTCTAACATATTAAGTTTTTACATGAATTATGTAAAAAAAAGTTGCATTTTCAAATTAATTTATGCAAAAACTATTTGGGTTACAATACTTGTTTTTTTGTAGTATATCCCCAACCCTTCTATACAATTTGGTGATGATACCATGTTCAGGGGCTTTGCAATTAACTACAAATTCAAACTAGTGGAATCCCCCCCCCCCTCAAAAAAAGTATCCTTAACTCTAGTAAAGAGAGAAATGATTGCAGCTAAAACTGTCTTTTCAAAAAATGTGAATGTTGCATAGAATAGAGATCTTCAGATTATTAGTTATTATTGAAGTTATAATGTTAGCATTTGTAACGTATTGTTGAAAGTATTAAGAGATAAAAATCACTTCTGTGAATACGTGTCAGCTGTGTATATATAATGCTTACATATTAATGAATACTATACACATACATACAATTTGTTATAGTGTGTTTACTTACACATAATAAAGCTTTCATTTTACTGGCCACTGTAAAAGGCAACAGATATGATGTTATAAAATTATTCCCTGTAAAGCTAGCCATACACGTGTCGGATTCCATGGCCACTTAAGAGGATCCGATCGCTGCATACCACCTTGTCCGAGTGATCGCGTCCAATTGATCGGGGGCTCAGAATTGGATCCGACAGCGAACCAACATGTTGGTTCTCTGTCGGATCCAATTCTGAGCCCCCGATCAATTGGACGCGATCACTCGGACAAGGTGGTATGCAGCGATCGGATCCTCTAAAGTGGCTGATTGATTGCAGCTCCCATTCCCGCTGAGATCGCCGGAATCAATTGGGTGAGTGATCAATTGGCCATGGAATCCGACACGTGTATGGCTAGCTTAAGCTTTTAAAGAGCAAATCGCACCTACGGCCTGGCATCATAAATGCGTAATGCTGAATGGTCCATGATGCCCAGCCCCATCCATGTGTTTAGGGCACATTAGTGCCGTGTTAGTGATAACATGGTGATAACGCACCCAATTGAATGGCCAAAGCGTCATTGACAGTGACGCCCCACATTGCAACAATGAAGATGGGGGGCCATGTGTTCTAATTGCCATGAGGCAATACATTATGGGTTATGTCATGTCGTAGCCTATAGCAAAGAATGCCCTGGTTTGCACCTTTTTCCCCACATCCGGTTTAGGCAAGGCCTTACAGTATAAAGGTAAAAATAAGTCTTTTTTCTGTATTTGAATTTCCATGTGTGTTCCATCTGTGTCCTTTTACATACTTGTTAACAGATTGTTTTATACATTAAGATCCATGTACATTGGTTAGCTTCAGAATACAAAAAGAAGGGAAGCAGCCAGGAAATAAATGAATCCCTTTCAGCCACTTAGGATCAAAAGTTTAGGTTAGACGTTTTTGTTGCAGACACTTGTAAATACATGTGGAAGCCTTATTGGCGCCTCTGAGGTATGGTCCATGTCTTTCAATTGTTTGAGTTCCCAACTATTAGACATATAAAGTAATGTAGAAAATCTAGTAGCCCTACTCTTTAAAGGTACATCCACACACCAAGCTTCCAGCTTGTGCCCGGACAATTTTGTCTATTTCACCAATTCCATGGACTAAAGGCCGGCTTATTAATTGTGCTTATGGACTCATGAGTGCATTTAATATCCACTCACAACTCAATTAGGATATAGCTCCTATACAAGACCAAATCAGCAGTGATTATCTTATAGTTTATTAAATACTTTTAGTATAATCAGAAAATATGTATTACTCCTGGCTGATGGCTGTTGATGGTGTATAAGGGGGTCCTTCATGCTTCATAAGCTAGGGTTGCTTTTAAGCCCAGCCAGGTATTGACTTAACGTTGTCTGGTAAATCCAGGATTAGACTTACCTATCTGACTCATGATTAAAGATAAGTGAGCAGGCTCTCCATCAGGCTGGAATTGTCCATTAATGTTAAACACTTATTACATAAGATTTTAATGGAAAATACTGTTCAAGCGGTATTATTGTAATGTGACTAAGCAATGTGCATGGATATATAGAAAAAGTTCCCTTGGATCAGGTCTGTTCTACAACATGCCTTATTTACACTTTGGAGATGGCTGCTGTCTGATGTCAGCGGTCCACCCAGGTGCATATGGCTACACAATGGTTGTTTCCTTGGATAGCACAGAAACGATGGCTCCCTATAGTATGCCATATGGCCAGGTAGGGAAGAGTGAATAGGCCCCGGCAAGGTGTGTAGGATGATGTCACTTCACACCGCAGCCAGAAGCCTACTGTTTTTTGCTGTTGTTTTCTTGTAGCTTGGCTGCAGCAAGGGGCCTCTTTTTGGCAGCCGAGTGATGTTTTGTCTATAAATGGAAGCAGTTGGCTTTTGTCCCAGTTTGAGTAGCAGCGCGACTTGACTCGTGTGCAGTTTCCGCATTAACCCCAGCTCAGCCAGCGACAAGGAAGGAACATGGCTGAATAACATTGAGATTGATTACCTGGGTGTATATAGAATAGATAGGCTGCACTGCCTGTAGAAGAGATTATGTCGGCTTTGTGTGGTGGTATATTCGTAGAGAAGGAAGATAAAGGCTATTGAACACAAGTCCAGTCAGTGAGCTGTTAATGTGATCCATTGAACATTGGAAATGTGTCTCCAGAAAGCAGCTTGTGGCATCACCGGCAGTACAACTCCGGAAGCCTCTGCTCTGTAACTTACTACCGTATCTCCTGCACTGACAAATTAAGGCCATGTCTCCAATTAAAGGACAGGTTGTGTTGAGCAAAATGAATCAAAAACACCTCACGTTTTTTTTAAAAGTGGCTTTATTATTAATGTAATGCCTCCAATGAAATTCTAAGGCAAAAACACATACAATGGTTTTTTATTGGTCATGTTAATGCATGTCTCCAGACGTCAACGTGGTTACCCTTGTTGACGATGATTCAATGTTTTGCACCTGTGTGTACGAACCCATTGCATATGATTGGACTCCTTTTACCACAGTTGAAACTAGGCCTTGGAAATTCGAATTTGAATTGTGACTCTGAGATCCTTTTATTGAGAAAAAAGTAGATGCCTGGCTTTGTCTGGCTGCTTTGTTTTTCAGTCACTGTAATGGCCAAGCATGATTATCTACAAAGTGTCAGAACTGTATCTTTCTATAATTGTCTCAAGCTCAAGGTCTCAAACTGTTTTAAAGTCAAAGCACTAAAAGCAATCAGCAAACTAGAGTTCTAAAAGGAGATTTAGTCTATAAAAAGCCAAAGTAATTATAATTGCCATATTATCCGTTATGCCATATAATGCTGTTGTCACCAGCATATTGTCCCTATTAAATGATGTATCATAACTTCTTGCTTTTGACAAATTCCTGCTCCCTTGTAAAGCTTCTTTGGTCGTTGATGGTGACCATTAGGCTATGTTTCCAGTAAAAGTCTTCACTGCACTGAGCCTCTGCGTAAACAGAGGGTCCGCTGGCAGGCAATGTCTATGTGCTACGTCGGGACCTCACGCCAAGCACTATGCTTAGCAGAGGGGTCCCGACGTAAATGGAAACAAGCCCTCATTGACGCTTCCTTCACACTATGCCATGTTTTTGCAGTTGTCGATACATTTCCATCATTTGAATGGATGGGGCATTGGCCAGGAAAGCACTGTCGGATGCAGATCGGTGCCATCCATTCCTGTGCCATGCGGTTTCATGTATATTTGGCTTGTGTTTGAGGTGCTGTTAACATAGTGGCACCCCAAAGCAAAAACCTACAGCTTATACATGTTTATTGGGCCCAGACTTTTTAAGGCCAACATAGTGTTTACTTGTACATACTTGTTTGTGGTTGTACTACTACCATGTTTGTGCAGCCTATTCAGCACAAATGTATGTTTATACTAAACCTTTAGGAAAACCCTTCTTCGTTGCTTTCTGTGCCCTAGTTGAACACATATTCCTCCTTTTGTTTACACTGTGCATTACTGTCACCAAGACAGAAGGTAAATTGAAAAGTTATCCCAGAGGACCACTAACTGAAGGAAATCTCCTGTTTGACGTCCTGTTCCATTTCTGGGACAAGGGATGGATTTATATACTTTTTAGATCCAGTCAAACCTCTCTGATTGGTCACTTCACTTTTACATTCATTTTCTTTAGTCTGGATTTATCTGCATCACAGGATCTGTTTATGAACCCTGTTGTGTGTTAGCTGACAAATTAACATTTAAGGTGGGTTTACACGTCTCGATTTTTTCGTCCGATTTGGTTCGATGGATAATTTTTGTTCGACCTCAAACAAAAAATCGTTCAAAAGGTCATCGGACATGTTGAAAAATGTTTATCGGTCGTAGTAATTCTGAATGTATTTTCATTCGATATTGGGATGGACGAACAAAAAAATCTAATGTTACATTCGATAAATGGACGAACGATGTTCGACAAAAAAGTCTATAAAAAAATCGAATTGACAGTTGAACGAACAAAAGTCTACATGTGTAAACCCACCTTTACACTCATGAATAGATTTATTTATGTGTTTATAGATATTTCGTCTTTTCTCTGACAGTAAAGCTTTATGGCAGTTTCCTGTGTTCTCTGTCAGGTTATGGCTTATTCTCAGCATAATGTGTGACTGTTTATTCCTGATACCACTGACAGTCCCTCTATTGTCTGTTTCCGACCTGCTCCATGGCTTACAGCTCTCATATGAAGTCAGTTTCTAGTAGGGATTATGGGATAAACATATTTCTGAGTGAGAGGCACTACAGGGATTGTAAAAAGCTGCTAATATGAGCAGAGGCAAGTGTGTGGTGACAGGATACATTGCTAGAAAGTGAGAACAGTGTGAAGCAAGGATGACCGTTGGCATATGGCGGAACAGGAGAAAGTGCGAACTTTCAGAAAGAGAAATTCAGTACTAGATAAAAAAAGGCTGTCAGGGGCTGACGATACAAAGTGGCATGACATTGGTATTCAAGTACTACTGGATAGGGCACTAAATGGTTAACTCCATATTTTCATCAAGGAAACCTTCTTTATATACATAAAAACATTGCCATTCAAATCCTTAATGTAACTTGCCATGTAATATTTAGGCTAACCCAGTGTTGGCACTAGATCATGGCCATTCTATGGCCATGGGCCATTAACGGCCTATTTAGCTTAATCTGGCCCATTGTCATCTTGGTGACTAGAAGCTCTGGCTTCCCTCCGCTTGTTCCCTGCAAAGAGTGGAGGTACAAAAAAGCATCCAGTGGTGATATTGGCCTCCATTTGGCACACACTGTCATTGACAGGTTAAGTGATGGGAGGTTATTGTAACAGCATACAATTTTTTTGCAAAGCAAAATGGCAGATTATTTGGACCACCCATCTCAAAGTGGACACTGGGAGTGCTTGAAAAGGTGTCACAAGAATGGAATAATGGTCACCAGCACAGAAAGAGTGAATTTCCGGGGGGGG
>CM070032.1:174446399-174498906 GCA_036250615.1 Ptychadena robeensis
TGCTTCCTTGTAGTGTGAACAGTTACAGTTTTTATGTTCTCCTGCATTGGGTTCCTTCGGTTTGGTCCTTCCACACTCCAAAGACATACTGCTAGTTTATTTGGTTGGATTCCCCAAAAATTGTCTCTAGACCTGTGATTGCATTGTAGGGACATTAAATCATGAGCTCCTCTGGGAGACACGGTGTCCGATCACTGCTTGATCGAATTTATGTGTGATTTCCACACAGAAAAAATCGAACCATGTATGGCTACCTATAAATTAATAATCCATGGAGTATCTTTAAATGATGAACATTCTGCTTTACTTTGATAGGGGATGCAGACTCCATTAGGATCACTTAGAAGATGCCGTTGCTCACCAAGTTCAGGTTGATACTCAACTTGACTCAGGGATGATCAGGGGAAACAGGATGTTTGAGCTTATGTTCGTTTGCTTTCTCAATTGTTATATTTTTCATACATTTGCCAAAATCTCAGGTAAACATTTTTCATGTTGTCATTATGGGGTGTTGTGTGTAGAAAACAAATAATTTAATCCATTTTAAAATAAGTCTGTGACTAAATTTGGAAAAAGTGAGTTCAGTGTTACCGAATGGAGGTCACATAAATGTTCTAATAAACTGTTTTAGTATACTCCGTATATACATTTAGTTATAGTTATGTGAATTTAGTCATATTCACCTTGAAACATCTAGCTGTTTTTGGTTGGTTAGTAATCTCTGCAGGTTCAGAATAACACTGAGAGTAATGTAATTATGTTTGTCTATCTCACAGTGTTAAACTGGCCATACACAGATCAATTTCTTTGCAATCCATCTTAAGCCGGCCATAGACGTCCCGATCTATGGCCGATTTCTAGCAGACTCATCACAGCGTGGTGATGTCACCATGCTGTGAGCAGTCGGCTACAGAGAGGACAGGAATCCCGTGTGTTCCACTAACACACGCGATTCCTGTCAGACTGTAGCCAATTAACTCGGAGTGGAAGGAGACTTCACCTCCGAGTTAACAGCCTGCAGCACAGTCGGGCAGAAAAAGAACCAGCAGGACGGATCCGTGTGCGATCCGACCTGACAGCTTTTTTTCTATAAAACTCAAGGTGGGCTCCCTTATAATTGCGGCTGCAACTATGGCCAGGAATCGACCTGTCTATGGGGGGCTTTAGATTTGATTATCTTGAGGAATGTTACAATCAATCACAAGTCAAAGAGTGATCAATCATATTATCACACAGTATGATTGATTAAGATTTGCCATCATAAATGTCCGATCTTTTTATGATCAATTTCTATCACTGTTTGGTGGGAATCGATTTCTGTGCGATCGACTTAAAAATCTTTTGTTTTGAGGCAATTGGACAGAAATGTCGAAACATGAATGGCCCAGGTGCCCAACCTGCGGCCCTTTTGGAGTTCTTTGGCGGCCCCCCTCAGTCCTCCACCTACGGCTTTCGAAACCTAACTGTTAATGCATAGGGCATAGTATCTTGCCTGTCTGCCGACCCCCCCAACACGTGTCGGATTCGCACCGGATTCCGGCACGATCGATTCCGGGCGCGTGCACGTGAAACGATCGTGCCGGAGTCGCATGCAGCCCACCTTGTCCGATCGATCAGGTCCGATCGTTCAGGGGCTCAGAATCGGATCCGACGGAGAACCAACATGTTGGTCTTTCTCATCCGATTCTGCCCGGATCAGGGGGAGTTGCCATTTGTGAGGTGGAATCGGAGGTGGAATCGCACACGGAATCGTGCCAGAATCTGCTCGGACAAGGTGGTATGCTGCGATGGATACTCTTAATTGGCCAATTGATCACACCTGCAATTCCCGGCAGAATCGCCGGAATCAATCGGATGATGAATCGATTGGACATGGAATCCGACACGTGTATGGCTAGCTTTAGAGTGGGTAGAGGAGGAGAGGCGATAAACTTACGTTCTAGGCATATGTAAAAGCCAATCAGCGTCCCTCCCCTCTCCTTCTCCTCTACTGTTGGTGGGGCTTATGCTCCCACTACTCCACCAATGGACAGGGGGTGATTGTATAGTATATATTGCGGCACATAACCTTTGACGATGTATGACACAAAGTGTGAATTATCACACTACAATGTTCCCTAATGCTTGAAGTATATTTAAAACAAGTTTTGTTTGTAAAAACAATGTGTTCTAGCTAAGCATGCTGTCATTTCTTTATTAAAATAACAAGTCAGTTTAGATTGAAAATGTTATGTGCGGCCCTTTAGTGATGCTGAGGGCCGCGCTTGTGGGCCCTCAGCTGGTGTATGGCCACCCTTAAAGGAGCAAGAATCGGAGGCCTCTTGGGGATTGTGTGTATTTAGAGGTCATGCCATCCTTGATGCTTTTATGTAGAGATCCCCTTTAGCCTTTTACAAACCAGTTGTAAAAAATAAACCACAACACAGGATGAGGATAACTGACAGCCATGTTTGTAAGATGCCAGACACAAATACTGAACAATAAATATAAAATGCTTTCTTTGTGACCTAACAATGGGTCAGCCTCATCAGTAATCATTATCCCGCAGCTTTATGAAAACACTCTAGTAGGGTTCAGGCCAATCCACTTAGTAGAGATGTTCTTAAAGCTTCCATCATTACTTAGACTGAGCTGCTTCTTCACAGTGTCAGCCCCTTATTTGCCTTGGCTGAGAAACATGTTGTTCTGCCTTTGTATTGTTAAGTCTGTGTGCTGTCGCGGAAGAGGCGCTGACCCCTCCTTATCCCCCTCTTTCCTCTTCTGATCTATCTATTCTCCCACCCCCACCAGTACAATGACACTATCATAGAGCCCTCTCTGCTATGAGCACCATCTCCCTCCCTTTCCTTCCTTCACACAGATAGCAGGCCTGGGTGCTGGCCATCCTCCTCCTGTACCGGATCATTATTAGCAGGGTGCTATGCGGGATTTATAAGGAGATGTCATTAACAGCAGCCTCGTACAGATTGAACATTTCATTATACAGCTTTGTAACCAGAACGCAGTACATCATATAGTAGAATTTATACATGTTAATGCACATTTATGTGGATAAAAATATCTGAGTAAGGAAGATCTGCTGCGTGTCTCCAGTGGGATTATGAAATGTATCTTTGTATTGTCTGAATTAAGAAGAAACAACGGGCAAATATCATTTTTACAAAACAGCCTATATGATTTTAGCACGTTTATTATTCTTTTCGCAAACACTTCCCATTAGGGCGCTGAATGTACCGATTGCAGTAATCTATCAGAATGCAGATTATTGAAGCCAGGTCCGTGACATGGGAATTGCCATTGACTAGTATATCCTACTTTTCTTCATATATATCCTTTATTTTCTGTAATGGCATCCTCTATTCATATATCATATACTGATCCCCCTATAAATGTACAGCATTCTTTACATGCATCTGTCTTCTGATACTGAAATCAATTCATTTGGGATTAACTTCCTGAGCGTAACCTCCTCAAAGAACACTCAAGTGCGGCATGGTGACATCATCATGCTGCGCTCGAGGGTTCATAGATTGAATGGGTAGTAAACTGTGTTTGCCCACCTTTGCAGGGGATGGCAAGTATGGCAAGTAACCAGAGTGACAAAGATATGAACTCATCAGTATTCATCTACTCCTTTTACTGTCCAGTCAGAGGTTGGGGGTAGATCAGGTCTAGATCTAAGTACTAGATAGGGCTGTACTATATGACAGATCCCAGTAAAGCATGGAACACACATTTAGATATAGGCCAGATCGATGACGGCTTCAAGCACCGTGTGCGCTCACGGTCATCTATCTGGCCCTTATCATATGCGAGCGGGATATCAGACATGACCATAAACCATAGTTGATGTCCTTTGCTTTGCATGGCTGAGCTGGAGACACAGCAGTGCTGCACCCCTAGCTCCTCCAATACCAGGCAGCGGCACGATGACGTCATCACACTGCTGCAGGGAACCTCAAACGGCTCCAATATCGAGCTGTGTGTTCTCTGCTTAAATGTTAGGACAGGATGGGCAGAAATACAAATTGCTTCATAGTTCCTATGGTTGGGACAATTGAAGCATGTTGATTTCTGATGTTTTAGATTGTTTACATACACATAATATATATATATATATATATATATATATATATATATATATATATATATATATATAATATTTGTATATACTATTATCTGTGTCTGTTTTCACCAGAAAATAAAAATGGTCAGTGCAAGCTTATACATAAGGCTTGCTTCCTTCTTCATAATGTCATTCATATTGCAATCTTGACATGTAGACCTGCTAGTGATGTGGGTCAGAACTCTTTACACCCCAACAAATGATGCTGCAGTTTGTTGTTGATCCTATTGAGGATATGAGATGTGTTAGGAGTAAAGTAATACCAGATCTCTTCCTCTATACAGTCTATAAACACTGAGATATTATCCATTCCTGCCCAGAGCCGTTATTTTCCACCAGACATTGACTTTCATCTGATTACACCCCCCAACACGCGCACACAAAATGTTGCTGAAAGATGCGATCAATCTCTATAAACGTTCTCAGTGTATTTACCACACTGGAGAATAATGTCATTTGGTCCCTCAGGATGACATTAGTTTGTGGCAATCAGCTCTTGGTTGATTCAGTGATTACCGGGGCAGACAGGGCCCGCTTAGCTCTGTCTCTGTGTATATTAACGTATTGTTTTTCATTTTCTGTTTGTTTTCCATATTTTAATGTGGCACTCGCTATGCTTGGGCTTTATTGTCGTTATTGTGTAGGGGACAACAGGCATCAGTGGGTCTTGTGTGTTACAGGCAGTAGAGCCACAATTTTTTAAAAGGGTCAGGACACCAAATATTGCTATTTAATTAGATGCCCACATGTTAAATAAAAGTAGTATATTTAAGCAGGATTCACTTCTCCTCAGTGTGAAAACGTGTGCCTTTCCCCGATCAGTAAAGCTGGCAGTAAATGTTTAGATTTGTGGACGATTTTGCAGAAGATCGACCGTTATGCATGGCAGTTGATCTGCAGCAAAATCTAATGCTTAAAAGCTAAATTCAGCCGTATATCAGTCAAGAAATCGTTCTTAGAAATTACGGACATGTCTGTAATTTCTTAGATCGATCCCATTACTTTGGATGGGGACCATGCAAAGTAATGGCCGGCACACAAAGGGTGCACGGACGATTCTCTGCATGAACGGCCATGCGTGATGACGTCATCGGGCAAGGTCGATCTCATTCAGAGTGACACCCTAATCCAATAATACAAGGCACCTATGTTGTAACACTCTATAAAGCCCCCCATACACCTTAAGATCAATCCATACATTTTCCATTAGATCTGCCAACAACTATGAAGTGCCGGGTCCTCCCTGATCATATACATAGTGATTGGAAGGTTTAGAAAGCTCCTCATATTACATGGTTTTTGTAGAACAGAAGTTGATTTTACAGATATTGTAAAGTAAGATTGTAAGGTGTATGAGGGCCTTTAGTTAATCAAACGAAAAAATCTACATGTGTAAATCCATCCTAAGGGACATCTTGAGAAGCTCGGTCTCATTCCATAAATTTTGGCTTCTTAAAATGTCCCTTAGTGAGGTATTTTGACCACCAATGTTTATTTCTTTCTGATACTCCTGTTTATTGTGGACAGTATCAAATCCAACACTTTGCTATGCATACAATAGGTTGTTATATATAGAAAATATAGGATGCGTGCCCAATAGATAGACAATTTGTTATTGAGTTCTCCAGCTGAATCCTGCACAGGTTGTATATATCTCACCCCATAGATCATCAGTATTGATGTATTGTATGTGTGAGATGACATATTGATTAGTCAGTATTTTTCTGATGCACACGCACATGCAGGAAGAAAGTATACACTGGAACAGGGCCATGTTCTGCTCTTAAAAACAAATGTGTATCCAACATTAGGATAAAATAATTATATATTTTTTATAAGATACATAAAAGAAAATAATCAGCGGGTGAACTTGCTTTCCCTTAAGCTAGCCATACACGTGTCGGATTCCATGGCCAATTGATCACTCACCTGATCGATTCCGCCGATTCTGCCGGGAATCGCAGGTGTGATCAATCGGCCAATTAAGAGTATCCATCGCTGCATACCACCTTGTCCAACAGATTCCGGGACGATTCCATGTCCGATTGTCCACCTCACAAATGGCAACTCCCCCTGATCTGGGCAGAATCAATCTGATGGAACCAACATGTTGGTTCTCTGTCGGATCCGATTCTGGGCCCCTGAACGATCGGACCTGATCGATTGGACAAGGTGGGCTGCATGCGATTCCGGCACGATCGTTTCGCGTGCACGCGCCCGGAATCGATCGCACCGGAATCCGGTGGGAATCCGACACGTGTATGGGGGCCTTTAAACCTTTGTAGTCATAACTCTCTGTGTCTGCTTCCAAGTATGGATGTTCAGCATGTACCTGTACTGACGAGCTGTCCTACCCCAGCAAGATATCCCACCCTGCCAACTGCGCATGCGCAGGACAGCTGCAGGTAGGCGTACTTTTGCAGGGTTACAGGTATCCGCTTACAGGCTTTGGCTGTTAAGGTTAGGGGTTTAGGGGGGTTAAGTTTAGGGTTAGGGCTTGTTTCCATTGATGCGATCCCGCGCGTTTGTAGCCGCGCGGCCGCAAGCGCAAACGACCGCATCCATTGGAAACTTCAATATAGTTTCCACTGGTGCGGTTGTGCGCGTTCAGGTGCGGATGCGGCTTAGGGCGCATTTCTGAACGCTAGGTGCAGCGTTTTGAAATGCATCCACGTCCCAACCGCATCCACATCTGCATTAAAAAAAATCGCACCACGAAAACGCGCGGGATCGCATGAGTGGAAACAAGCCCTTAGGCAGTGGCTTTGGGGGTGAGCTTCAGGGGTTAGAATAAGGGGCTTGGGGGGGGGGGTTTAAAATAAAACTAGCCTCCCCAGTTCCCTAACCTTAACCCTCGGAACCCCTTAACCTCCCCCAAACCCCAAGCCCTGTAACCCCGCAAAAAAGTTAGACTATCTGCATCTTGACAGGGTATGAGAACTCCTCAGTCATGTGCAGTTGGTAGGGTAGGATATCTTGACTGGTAGGACAAATGGTCAGTACACCTGCACATAACATTAAGATTTACTTATTGCAAACAAATAAGCAAAGTTATAATTGTTGGGAGTTTCAGACTGCACTGCTTTTGATTAAATATACGTTTATTTTTGGGTTAATTCTTCCTTATTTCCTGTTATCCCGTGCATCAAAACTCAGCCTGGGAGTTCTTTTGTTATATCTCTTTACACAGTGCTGTCAGTCTAACACTTGCTAACAAGGGAGGAAAATAAAGGGATGACCTCATCAGTGTGTTCCTGTTGCTTTGTTGTCTAGGCAAAGGCTGGCGCAGGTCCTGGAATAGGCAATACGGTGGAACTGCAGTGTAGATAGGTCAAGACTTGATATTGTTGTCTGGTAGTATTGTCTGAATCCCACGACTGTCTGTAAAGAATTATAAAATGTTTGGTGGGTGAAAGCGGTCTCATGTTTTTTTTTTTCTTGAACTGATTGATGGTGGAATGGCAAAGAATGCTTGTTGTATGACCTGACATCAAGTGTCATTTACACCCCGGGAGCTTTAGGCTAAGCATATTCTAACCATAAGCACAAGCTGTGAGCCAAGTTCAAGCCTTGCATGGGTTAACCCTTTGTGATAATGGGCACATGTGAGCACCAACAAGTGCTGATTGAACTGTGCCTAGGTGAACCCTTAAGACCCCCATACACCTTACAATCTTTCCATACAATTTCTGTACAATCAAATTTTATTCTACCAAAACCATGTAAGATGAGGACCTTTCTAATCCTCCCAATCACTATGTATTCTATCAGGGAGGCCACTATACTACACAGTTGTTGGTAGATCTAATGAAGATTATATGGATCGATCTTAAGGTGTATGGGGGGCTTTAGATGGCTTATGGCATGGTAGTAATAATAATATAAATGATAGCGATGAGGCATTGTGATTGAGCGGCAGTGATGCTTTTCTCATGTGATGGGTCACAGCTGTTCTTCTTCCACCAAAGTAACGCTAGGCCTAGAACATCAATAAAGGTGGCACATTACTGGGGCACAGGAGACTAATAGCTAATCATCTGGTTCAATATATACCAGCCACACGTCCGCCACCAGAAAAAAAAAGCTTTGTTTATTGTTGGAGGGAAAACATGTAAGAAATAAAGCATGTTAAGTTTTAAACAAGCATCTTTAATTTCTTTACTCCAGGCCGCCGTGTGTGCGCTGTCCATCACACCATCTGTTCAGTATTATGCTCTCAGTTGCCAGGCTACCTGCTCTATGCTGTCACACTTGACTGCTTAGTTGTACGTTAGCAGCATTATCCCAGACGTACTGTGGGGGCTGGAGGGCTGGGGAGGAACTGTAGTCACGATTAAGCCATCTGCAAGTATGGGGGAGGGAATGAAAAAGGTGGTGATGTTGTAAGAGGGTGGGGGGCAATGAGTGCAGCTATCACCCAGAGAGGGGAATGACACACAGCATCAGACTGATAACACCATCTGCTGGTTCAAAGCTTCAATACCATGCTAGTCCACCTCTTACTAATGTGCTATTGACATTGGGCCAAGTTCAGCTATATAAATACAAGATTTCTTCTTCTGGGTCTATTTTATTAGGTGACCTCAATGACACAATTCCAAAAATGTAATATTGATGTTTACTCTGAGACACGCGTGCCTTATAACAAAGGAAAACCTAAATCGGAACCATTGCCTCGATATAAGCTATAGCGGAATCTGCTTGGCAATCTTCTCTCTATCTTATCACAGAGCTACACTTGCCTAACACAACAAAATAAGTGTATATGGAACAGTCATTGTACATATGTTCTGTATATGCTGCTAGCAAAACATTTCATGCAGATGACTCGAATAGGACTTCCCTGCGGTTTCCTTTAGAATTTAGCAACATGCGCCGTAATTTCGTCTCTAACTGCGTGGTTTATAAATAAACATTGAATGTATAAAATATGTTATTATTATTAGCTTTTTTATATATAGATCCAACATATTATGCAGAGCTGTACATTAAATTCACACAAGATAACACACAGATACATATTATGACACAGGAGGAGATGAGGACCCTGCCCAAACAAAAGGCCCCCTACATGTTTTAATTTCCCTACGATCGATGTCAGATTCAATCATAATTTATGTTCGAAAAGGGTCGATCGAAAACACACCAAAATGTCTGTGTACGGATGTATAATTATGCTGATTATTTAGATCGAACCAAAACGGGCGCAACTAAATAACATTCGATGTATATTTATTCGATCAAAATTTTCCAACATGTCCGATCACTTTTCGATTGTTTTTTTGGTCAATTTCGATCGATCAAGATGGATCAAACCATGTGGACAGGCATCGATTTTTGGTCGATCGACGTTTATGGGGGCCTTTAGAATCGTGTCTGAAGAAAGAACTGTCTGTACTTTCTGTGTCAAACAATGAGAATCAGCCATCTATGTTGTAGAATAGGAAGCAGAGGCTGGCTGTTATAGGAAGTACTGTTAGTTTTCTTGATTATGTGTTATGTGTAGCTAATAAAAAGCAGATAAAATACAATACAAAAATATATTTTATTGTAGGGGGGGGGGTTTCCACATGTGTCGGGACCCCCTCCGCTAAGAGTATTGCTTGGCGGGAGGTCCTGATGGAGCACTTTCACTTACCTGCTCGGTGGATGCTGTGTCTTGCAAAGCTGAACGCAAAGGAGTACATTGAGCTGTGTTTAGACATCCGCTGAGCAGGCAAAGTCTATGTGCTCCGTCGGGATCCCCGACAAGCAAAATGCTTAGTGGAGGGGGCCCCGATTGATGTGGAAACATAGCCTTAGTTAGTGAAGTCAACAAGAATCTGTGATTGTTGCAGCAATGTTATCTTCATCTGGTGGGAAGACTAAGGCTGACCATACACGCATTGGTACCCGCTAAATTGATGAACCCTCAAGCTTCATTAATTGAACGGAGAATCCATGTGCAGTACTTTTGCGCATTCGAACAGGAATTTACCAACACTTTGGTTCCCTGTTTGATCCAGCTTTCTGGATGCAATCGATTTGAACACAATTAAAAGCGCCTTGTGATTGATTGTGCTTGAACCGATTCAAAAATCGAGCCGTGTATGCCTACCTTAACATATCAATGAAGGGCTTTGTTAGAGGCAAATCACTTGAATATCAGTTTATGCCTATATTTTATGGCAATTTTCCTTTCCGGTTAATACATCTCTCGATTGACCCTGACCTGGGATTCTACGTTAGGTAACCATACACACTTTGGTTTTTCCATTAGATTGAAAAGGATTGTTTATCATTTGAATATCGATTTCTATCTTGTTAATCTAAATCAACCAGCGAGCAGTGATTGGACAAGTTGGCAAATTTTAGTAGATCATACAAGTATCTGTGTGGTTTTCGAGGTATTTCCATGGATTTGTATCCCATTGTACTATGGATCATGTGCAATCTGTTTTGAATCTATAACATTAGGTTGTGGTAGAAAACAAAATCAAAATGTTATGGGATCAATTTTAATACGATCATATTTTAAGTCGATCAAATGAAAAATAAAACCGTGTATGTCCAGCTTAAGTAATAGAAACTATGCATTGGCATTGGCTTTACTATTGACTATGCATTGACTTTAGCATCCTACAAAATCGATGAGTTTCTGAAAATGTAGTATTGTACAAGGCTTTTCTATTCCATTTATTAATGCCTAGATCTATAGACTATGGAATAGGGAGGTATATGGAGGGCACTTAGTGAGGCAGAAAAATGGATCAGGTCCTTAATGGGAAAATGCTAAAAAAAAAATCAACGTCATTAAATGATTCAACTCTCTATCACTCCGTATACTAAAAATGGAAATTCTTCTTTTAGATCCCTTTATAGTCATTTGGTTTGCTAATTTCATCATAAAGACTATGACGATGTAGATGTCAGTCATGATGTAGTCGAAATCTCATGCAGCAGAACATATGCAGTACAGTTTAAAAAAAAAAGGAGAAAAAAGTTCCTATTGCCTGAATGTGGCGCGGATCCCAAGGAGAAGGCTCAGCAGCCCACAATGAGTCACTAATAGATAGAGGGAGACTGACGTATTTCTGTATTCCTAGCAGCACTTCATATATCCATCACCAGCACCACAAGGGTCACTTAGCTTCATCAGTGCCGAGATGACACATGCCGCCTTCCTAGTCTTATCATGCACAGGAAACGTACTGAAAGTTCTTTTTTTCAGTAATGAGGGACGGTGGAGTTCATTGGCTGATACATACGGCTGGTGGGGGTCAAATCACCTCTTCATTAGACAATCCTGTGCAAGGCCGATCATATTTTAAATGTGTAAACTATATGACCAGCTAGTGGAGCTAGTTGGAGCTAGATTAAAAATCATAATAAAGTGTAGATGTTGTGCCCTTGGGAAATTAGAGATAAGCAGCCTTCAAATGACAGACTGTCTCCTCGGCTGATAAAAATGTATTAATACAGCCTAGACAAAGGTCTCTTTAATTCACCATTTCACATTACAATCCTTTGTTATATTGGAACTAATTTGAAGTTGGTTGTCGAGCAAATTACCAGCAAGTGAAGTTTTAATGCAAGGAAATCTCCCCTATTATTCTGCACATAATAGGCTTCCCTTGATTAATCCTGATTGGATCCACAAAGTTCAGTGAAGATGTTTGAAGAGACCTTAGCGACGATATGCTATGTTAGGTATGAAAGGAATCCTGAATATACACTGACTTACAAATAAACATTAAATATGTTACAGAAGATTTTCTCATCACTATGGGTCATTATTAGTGGCAATAATTATTATAATTTTTTTTAATATATATATATGAAATATATGAAATCCATTATAGTTCCAGAGGGAGGGAATGGTGCTCATTGCCTGGACCCATTTACTTGTGGCCTTATATTTCAGCTTGGGCTACTGTACTCAGTAAGCAGCAGCCTTATCGCAACAACAAAAAATAGAACATTAATCTAAAGTTTTGCTTACTTTCGAGAAAGAATAATACATACAATTTATTTATTTTATCAGACTTGTTTTACTCATCTTACAAACATACTCAACCTCTGTATATGTCATAAATGCTTAAAGTAATTCACATTTCCAAATATAACTGCATTTTAACACATCTAGTCGTTTAGGGTTTTTCATTTTGGGAGGGGGGCTAATTTTATTTATTAATATTGCCTTTCATGGTTCCATCTTACCCCTTTATTAACATGATGTTGACAAACAATTTGTTTGACTTTGTGAGTATTTGACTTGGGACATCATCTGTATGATTGTGCTTCACAAAGGTCATGGTGGGAGAGTATGTTAGGGTACTGTAAGTATCTTAATGTGATGCTAAACCTCCATAACTAAAAGAACTTAAATCCAATACTTCAATGGACCAGACCAAGAACAGTAAGAATAGTATAAATCAGGGATGTCAAACTCAGGCCAGGGGGCCTGTAGAGTCATATTATTTGGCACACAAGATTTCTTTTGAAATGATATTGAAAACAATTAATGCCACAGATTTGTCTTTTATTTGCTTTTATTTACTGTGTTATAGTATCATGATTTGTTTGTTTAAAAGCTTTCATTCTTTTTTAATACGAAAAGGTTAATGTTTATATCTGATGAGTCAAAATGTCCACAATTGTAGACATTTTAAATTAACATCAAGGATGGCCCGCTTTTGTGCAAATCTTTACTTTTAGCCCATTGTGTATTAAGAGTTTGACACCCCTGGTCTAGATGATGCTATTAGGTGGGTAATGAGGTATGTTCTACTGACTACTGACATTCTAATCTGCAACCTCTAATTCACACGATGAGAAGCGAAATCTGAATTCTCGCTAATCTGATATAATGTTAGAACTGTTATATAGACAATCATGGCATACCACTATTTAAAAAAGATGTACTAAAAGAAAGTAAAGGGCACATATTATTAAAATTGTATTTAACTGATTTCGATCATAGGTTATACCAGTGATTCCCAAACTGGGAGGCGGGCCCCCCAGGGGCGGCACGAAGGTATGCCAGGGGGGCACGGCCCTCATTCTTAACCTGTGTTTGAATGGGCAGGGTAGGCTCGATAATGTTCCTAAATAAAAAAGGTAAAGTTTGGGAACCACTGGGTTATATAATTGTGATATAAGGAATACATTAGAAGTTATAACTATAACTGTAGGAGAAAGAGTATTAGATACTTTCCTATAGAGGACAGTACAGTGCACAGTCACTACCTTAAGCCTTTATACCGGCATTATAAATTCATAGTTGCCAACAGTCTCAGGAAACTTTGGACAATTACACAACACATACCATCTGCCGCAGTAAGTCTTGGGCTGCACTATAATTTTTAAATTCTTTGTGGGACATGGAACATTTTCTAAATGGTGGGTTGTGCTGCAAAATATCAGGAATGCCTCATCATACAAATGTGGTGAATGTGTGATCAATATGAATTATTTCATGGCAGTGAATGTGCGTTAATGCACCAGAGGATTATAAATGTGAGACGTTGTACTCCTTAGAGGTAATTGCCCCATACACATATCAATTCCAAGGCTGCCACATTGACCTCTAGGAGGAACTGTACAATACAACACATGGTTCCATTTGGTTCAGCAAAAATTAGCAAATACAGCTTTGTATATACAAAATTCACAACCGCATCACGTATGTTTCTTTACACATTTACAGGTTTGTAGAATTCGATTGTAATGTAAACAGAATAATCAGAGAAAACGTTTTCTTGTGTGCAGGAGCAGAGTCCAGTTGGGATGTCCAGGCCTGCCGGTCCCATGCAGCAGTCTGTACCTGGAGCACCGACAAACCCTGGAGGAGCGGGCTTCATAACCAGCCAGCCCCAAGCCGCTATGATGAAGCAGATGCTGATAGAACAGAGGGCTCAGCTACACGTCATGGAACAGCAGAAGCAGCAGTTTCTCAGGGAGCAGAGACAGCAGCAGCAGCAGCATATACTGGCTGAGCAGGTGCAGTGATGGTGACCCTGTATCTCAGTAGCTTACATACACATGTCAGGAACAATTGCTTTTCATCTGATAAATGACACCAGGTTTCCATTGTCCTCACATGGAGCTGTATTTTTATTCAATCTTGACTCAGGGTATGCTAAGGTTCAATTTTACTTTATAAGCAGGAATTAAAACAGGAATTTTATATCTTATATTCAAAGTAGTTTTTATGTTATGAGATGGTTGTATGAAAAATGAATATCCACTGCTTCAAGACTCATACAAAGCAGCAGTGCCCCCTAGATGCTGCATATTGTAACTGCATGTACTGGATCTTGAAGTAAGCATGTATGGGGGCAGCATAGTATGCAATATCTCTAAAAAATGCTTCTTCCCTGGCTGTTATCCTGAGATTCTGGAATCAGTACTTCCTGGATCACTGAACCCAAATAAATATGTAGAACAAGAACAAGTCTTTCTCTGCATATTACTTCAAGGTCATAAGGACAGAGTAACAACATTTAAGCAGGTATTTGGCACATAGTCACTGGAATATAAATGTATGCAGCTATAAGCATTAAAAATAAATAGTAAAACAGATATAGTGTAAGTACTTGCATTTGTTTTATAACCCAAATCTGACTGGGAGAGGCAAGGGAAAGTGCTAGTAGCTAGGTGGGCTGTGGTGCATGCTCATGTGCTGACAAGAGAAGAGCAGAAGTATGACCTATTCAGTGTACTGCTGTGGTATTATTGTCCAACCGCAGACAAGAAGAAAATGTGCTTATGTGCTGGGTGGAGGAGAATATTCAGGCAAATACTTTCACTGATACAGTACATACTGCTGTTAATCATCTCCTTAGAATAATGGTTTTATGGTTTTTGCCTATTTCTGGCAATTTTGCATGACATACTTGTGTTGATCAGACAGTCAAAATTAACTAAAGTTGGAGTTCTAAACTTTTGGAGGGTTTTTTGAGGGGGGGTTGTCTAGTCAGTGATTGACAGTAGTGGATCAGCATAGCAGCAAGGCAACTAAAACGTTCAGAATGACAAGTCTGCATTAGCTTACCCCATATTTTCTTAAAAAAAAAAAGTAAAAAATACATTTTTGTGCTTCAAATTTCTACCACATATAGAGTAATGTGAAGATAACCAAAAGTTGCTTTCTAGCAATATGATGCACTCTTGTATATCCATTCCTATATATATGACAGGCCAGACATTGATTTGTTATTTGTTCTTCTTGTCCAGGCAATCATTTTCACCATTTTTTTTCTTCTTTACACAGCAGTTACAGCAGCCACATATGAACAGGCAACACCTACAACAACAACGGAATCCATATGGAGTGCAGCAAGTCAGCCAATTTCAAGGTGGGTTATACATTTTTAAAGGCATTATAAGTTACAGGACAACCTAGGGGTGGTCCTAAATTGATCGGCGCCCTGGGCTCCCCCTCTGACGTTTTGATGAGTCAGCTAAAATCACTGAAATTAAGTAAAATAAAGAGGAGGGCCAGTAAGACCTAGAGCTAGATGCTAATGCTTGTCAGCATGCATGTCAAGTTTGCAATTATTGAAACAGAAAGTTCTTGCATTTGGATTGTGGAAGTGCCGAGGCGTGGAAGCTGGTTAACATAGGAGGGAGGGGATGTAACTCTCCCTCCTAACTTCCCACCCCATACTGTCAGGAGTTTTATAAGCAACAGTTGTATAAACCATTAGGAATCATGAAAAAACTATTAACAGAGAAAAAATTGGTTCCAGAGATGTGACAAAATAATCATCCCAAAAGGGTTTGTCTGATCATATGGTTGTATTGTGCAATCAATAAAACAGAGTACAAACAATCATGTGAAAATATAAAATTATTTAACACACACAAAGATATCTAAAATATATAATAAAAAGAAAATACCACAAGATGTATTACAAGAGGAACACTACACGTTGAGTGTAATATCAGAACTCCACCACAGGATATCAGCTTTCGGCATGAACACAAGCAAGGAATTAGAAGAATGTGAGCAAGCTGTACTCACAGACAAAACTCTATCATGTCAAAGGATACAATGCAAGATTTTAATTCAACATTATCTATGCCAAATATCTTGATAAAGATATTTATTTCTCCAAAGTGGCAAACTGCAGGTGTGATACCAGCTAGCACAAATAGCCTACTCTAAATTCATGTTACCGATCCATTTGGCGTCATGCATTCACACCAAGAGATTCTTTTACCATAAATGATCCTAACTCTAACTTCTGCAAATAAGCACGAAAACTTCTAGGTATCACATCAGCTCATTAAAAAATATGATACAAAATATAGTTTACCAAAAAGGAAGAAAAGATCTCGCAAAAATAATGATATAAGCTAATGGCCGCTTCAGTTCTCTTTTGGTTTTGCTTTCTCCCAAATGCAATCCACGTACTGTATTAGCTCCTCGTGTTGTAGTAGTTCCCCCGCTGCCTCGTGCATAACTTTTAAAACAAAACTTTATCTCAAAACTCTCCCAACTCAACTTTAAATTCTCCAATCATTTTCAAGCTAGGGGTTGAGAGTAGATAAGCAAATCATTTTAGATCATCATTTGAACCCTTTTATAACTTACACAAGTTAAATATAATGTTGAATTTATGCGGCTGGGTGGCAGTATTGTACAACTTATTGATATTTGAAAAATAATATTAAAATTCGAGAAAAACAAAATCGTAAATTTAACTTGAAGGCCTCATTTTGACATTTTCCCCAATTAAAACTCAGACTTTCTGGTGATTATATGACATTATCATGTGGTAATATTTATATGCAGATAAAGTATACAATGTCTATCTACATTGATTATGCACCTGGTTAGCTATAATTAGTTAGATATGTAATACTGTAAGTTAAAATACAATAAAAGGGGAGGAGGTTATGGGTAGAACTGGGTATAGGGCAGAGTTAAGTTAAAATACATGACCAGAATAGCCCTTAGGACCTTCACCCTTGCTTATTCAACTTATATCACATACCTCTAACCGTCTTACTTGTTAAATAATAAATAAATACACCGCAAACGGAAGTGGATTTAAATGGCCAAAAATGCCTTTTATTTAATATAACCAAACCATATTAACATTTGAGATTATCTTAATCTCATCTCTTGGTTCCGAGCCATCAACCCGATGAACACTGCCGCCCAAGTTTTGTATAGGCCCTCAGCCGCTGCCGACTGGAGGACAACTAAGGCTGCCCGCAAGCCCACTGAGACCGCTACCAGACTTGGTCAGTTCGCTCTGACCTACACCCAGGGGGATACACCATCAGATGCTTCCCCACCAACCTTGTCGTTGAACTGTATGCCTTGAAAGACCCGGAACCCGCCAAAGCGTTTTGACATCTGAAATGACAATAATAAACAAACCGCAAACACATCATGCAACCCAACCCAGATTATTGTACTAATGTTCCCACTCACCACAAATACCCCAGGGAACTAAACAAACGGGGAGGGAACTTTCGCCTAGCTGTTCTGCCAACGACTGGTCCAGAACCGGTTCCAGCCAGTACCCTTGGCTACAGCAACCACACCCCACCAAGCCATTTTCCACCAATAAGGTAGGACACCGCCTAGATCCCCTAAACATTGTATCCCCTTGTAAACTGACCGCACCCATCTCAGGTCCAATTTCATTCCTGTCATGTGGGCCTTACACTTATTACATTTTATTGCATTGTTCCAGGCCTGTCTTGAAACCAATTAGTAGTGTTTCTCACTACATAACACCAAGGGCAAACTTTACAAGCTTTATCTGCAATCATATAAAGCACAGGGACCCTCTTTCTCCTAAGAAGCACATATTGAGAAACAAAACATATGTTCTCTAATTCAGCCTTAATACACTTTCTAAACAAAGAACAAAATGGAGTAACAAAGCTATGGCTTTTAAATATATGCCAATAGATACCTTATAACTAAAAAATATATAAAATGTTATACCCTTATAAAAAGGCATGACAACACATCATCTGCACAAGCTGGGTCGGGACTAATACAAGGGAGAGTAATACAAAAACCCTTTATTCGCTGACTAAATTCATTAAGGAAACAAGTTTTCAGGATGTCTCGGATCTTCAAGTTTATCCTTGCTTTTTTTGATGACTTCAGCTAGACAATAAAGGGGATCATTTAAACTCCCAAATTTCTCCTTCAAAAAAAGCTTAAAAAAAAGTCTATTGGTTGTATTAATTTACCTGGCCTAGTCTTACAGTGACTTGAGAGATATAACACTGCCTGAGCCATACCACCTGTGCCTTCTTCTCATGTAAGTTATCCTGACTTCATGTCGCACACATTCAGCAATCTGGAGGTAGTAAAGCCAAGATTGATGCCTCTGACCTCTTAGCTGCCGAAGGGATTAGCGCACAGATCGGGTCTTTCCAGCCGCTGGATAATAATAATTCATCATGTCATGATAAAGCCTGCTGCTCTACCTATATCTTCATGCCACACAGAGACACTAGGACAGAGCCTTCAATCACTTGTTTTATGTCTGACGCGTTCTTTTCTCTCCTAGCCTGCATGTACCGTATATAAAAGGTGACTGAAGAGATCTCACTGCAAATTGTCACCAACTTACTCTTACAACATATTATGATCCAATCAGTTCATTGCTCAACTGGTTGTACAAATAATGTGAAAATCGATGTGGCCATTTGGGCTCCCACTCACCTTGTTGGATATTTTATGTATTTTACATACACATACATTACAAAGTACACATACATACATTATTTAAAACTAAAATATCATTTATGTAGCTTGAACTGGAATTTTTTATTAGATTTAGTGGTGGTTCATTTGTGTGAATAAAATCCAATGAGACACTTAACTTGTAAAGGCCCCCATACACCTTACAATTTCTGTACAATCCACTTTTCTTCGACCAAAACCATGTAATATGAGGACCTTTCTTAACCCTACAATCACTATGTATTATAGCAGGAAGGCCACTATACTACATAGTTGTTGGTAGATCTAATGGAAATTGTTTGGAGTGATCTAAAGGTGTATGGGGGGCTTAAGTCCCACATACTAATGTTAACATGTTAATGATAAGAAAGGCCTCTTAAAATTCTGACACTGTGGACTTCTGTGCTAAACTAAACTGTTATACATGAAAGTCGACATATAGCTGATAGGTTGATGTGGCATGCAAATTCGAACCTACTTCATACCTGAGAGTTGCAGTGGATGTGAAGCTGTGGTTTTTTAGCTCCTATATATGACAGACTTAAGGTGGCCATACACCATTCGATCTCTCTGTCAGATATCCTTTAGATCTACCAACATCTATGTAGTGCCGGGTCCTCTACGATTGAACACAGGTAGACTTGATGGTTTAGAAAGTCCCTCATATTACATGGTTTTGGTAAAATAAAGGAGATCTAAAGGAAATCTGATAGAGAAATCTAAACATTTACAGAAAGCCGCATTACAGTTGTGGCTACCTTTTCCTATTTTAGACACCCTAAAGAAATAGGCCCAGGCAAGTTACCAGTTTTGGACCCCTATACTTAATACACTTGTTGTGTATGTAATGACATTGGTCTATTGACACCAGGTACCTACAAGTTCATCTTCCCTGGCATGAAGTGTCAGACAGCTTAGACTTATTGTACTGCATATCTGGTGTAATGCAAGTGCGTAATGGTTGTACCATGAACACCCACAGGGCCCTAAGATGATTCCTAGGTTGTCTGTTGGATGATCTCACTATGCTTAAGGAGATTTTGTCGATTGGAATATTATGGATAAAGGGCTCCAATCATGAAGTAAAGGTATATGCACAAAGCCAAACAACAATGTAAGTGCCTCTGCAAATGGCTAAAATCCTTGTATATGGTCAGCTTTGCAGACTGCTTAATTTCATCTTGAGGATAAGATTGGTCTTCATCTTAACACTGCTTGAAGAAGGAAAGGATGGGGAGCTATGCTGGCATTATAACAATCAATAAACCCTGTCGCTGAGACCTTCCTATAGATTTTAGCTGATTCTGTATTGAGCAAGGTTAAACATGTCTGACTACACATCATGAGGCCAACACAGAAGGCAATTTTGATATTATATTGATTTTTATTCCTTCATTCTTGACTGTTAAGATATCTTGCACCTTAGATTAATGGTCTCACTGTTATTCAGAATTAAGTGTACTTTCTTACAAGGCTTTATTGATGTAGAGTGGATCAGCCCTGTATTTGTTAATTTGAAAGATTAACTAAAATAAAAGCAATGGGGACATATATAAAATGTTAATTTGTTTATTTTTTTTTAATAGGGTCACCACAAGACATTGCAGTAGCTCGAAACCAAGCAGCACTTCAGAATATGAGAGCATCTCGCATGATGGCCCAGAACACTGGTATGATGCCTATGGGTCCTTCACAAAACCCAGCAACAATGCCTACTGGCCCTCTCCAGCCTGAGATGGGAATGGCCCCCTACAGCAACACATCGTCAAGTCAGCCAGGAATGTACGCCATGAATGCAGGAGTAAACCAAATAATGCAGCACCCTAACCAAAACTTAAACATGGGTCATGGTGCTGTGCAGGGTCCACGGCAACCCAATTCTGGACAAGCAATGGGAATGGTTGGGGGATTTAGTCAAAATATGCTTGTAAACTCTGTGATGCCACAACATCAACAAATGAAGGGACCTGTTGGTCAACCCATGACCAGATCTCAGGCTCCAAGACTTCAAAACATGATGACATCTTTACCGCAGGGTGCACAAAACTGGACCCAACGTGGATTACAAGGCATGAGAACTAGCAGTGATATGGGAGCCTATAACAATGGGTCTGTTTATCCAATGCAAACCGGACAGTCAAGGATAAGCAAACAGCATTTTCAACAAGGCATGGGCCAGGGTGTTGTTGACAGTACAGGAGCAGTAAGAGCCCTAAACCCTGCAATGAGCAGACAAATGATGCCATCATTACCTGGACAAGGCACCAATCAGGCAAGACAAATGATGTCTGGCATGAACCCCGGAGTCCCTAACCTGACAGGATTTAATCAGGCTCCACCACAGCAATTATCCAGTGCAAACTTTCCTCAGAGTAACCAGAGTCAAGCATATGACAGAAATCAAGATTTGTCATACAGCTACACAGATTCCAGCGCTGGACCCTTTCCAGGTCTACCAGATGGCACGGACCTTGTAGACTCAATTATGAACAGGGGGCCAGGAGATGAGTGGATGCAGGAACTCGATGAGTTATTTGGAAATCAGTAAAAAAAACACATCTGAACAACTACGTATAAAAAAATGTATGTGCTAAAAGGAAAAGGACAGCACCCCATCCATATCTTTTCTGTGTTGTTGAGCTCAACTGCGGGCAGTTACAGAAGCATTTGGTGGGAAGGAATTGCTGTCGAAGGGGGACAAGGTTGTCTTATAGTCAGTAGCTTGAGATGGTAGATGTTAAAGGTAACGGTGATGTGAAAGAGTGTGGTTTATCCCATTATCATTGGCTTGGATTCATGTATTACATACAAACATAAGAGACCAGAGTGGCCAAATATCTGCATGGTTTACCACAAGGTGTTGATATGGGTCTTACCAAGAGAGCAGACACTTCCATACGGAATACATTTAACTTATTTGCTTTTGAAAATATTTATGGCTAACAGGTTTAGCCATCAGATTTGCTTTAATATCAGACAGGGAGGCAGAGTTACAAAGTGCCACATTTCTACATTAACGCACGAGACAGGAAACAGTAGAAATATATATACTACTCAAAAATGAAGAAAGCATATAAACATGGCAGGATCCTAAAAATAAGGCTAGAGTTACGTTTTATGATGTAGAATATACATTGTATAGACTACATGCTATAGAGCAGTGGTTCCCAAAATGGGGGGGGTGCGAAGGTATTCCGGGGGGCATAAGCGCTCCTTCTGAACCTGTGTTTGAATGGGGAGGGGAGGCTTGATAATGTTCCTAAATAGAAAAGGGGGGCCCTGCAAGGAAAGTTTGGGAACCACTGCTATAGGGAGAATTTGCCACCACTATGTTGATATTCATTTATTTGTATTAAATCGCTGCAATGTTTAAAATATAGGGTAGTATAGCATAGCATCCTTGCCAAAACAGTCAGCCCCGCCTAGGCAAAATGAGCAAACTGGGTACTCCTTACTGCTTCCACATCTTCTTGTGCCTGTACACAGAAATCTGGGAGTGTTAGCTGGTATTATTACAGTATTCTTTAATTACAAGCAGACTGAGGGGTGACCAGGACGGTCACTAATAACAGTTTAATGTCTCATTAACAGCATATGTGCTAATAATTTCCTGAAACAGCCCTGCTATTCCAAAATATATATGAAGCATTTATTAAGATGAATTAAAAGAAAAACAAACTTTGGGGAATTCCAACTTTTTTTCCAACATTTCAGCATGATATCGCAGCTATTTCCTGTACTGCTGCTATGACAATTAACCTTGGTGCCAAAACATAGAAATGTTCGAGTTCTTTCCCAGGTCACAGTTTCACAATTTCTAACTTTGAACCAAAAGCGTGTCTGATTTTTTTAATGTGACTATATTGTTGTCTGATGTTTTTTACCTATTTACATAAAAGGCACAAGTGAAGATGATTTAATTTATTTTGAATAGATATGAAGAGTTGGACACATGATGAATTAAAAGCAGAACTTCCTCCACTATACATAATTTTTGAGTCAAACAATGCATGGTGGGAAAACGTAATTGACGTTTTTTAGAGGTTATAAAATACAGCCTACATTTTTGGTATAAGCTGCCCACTTGGAGCAATCGATCCCGATCCAAGAAATTGTTCGATCGACATTATTTTAAATGGGGACCCTTAATCCTCATCCAAAATATCAGCAAGGGGTCAAGCACCTAAAGTACTCATGATTTGTGGGTCACCCCGTTTCAAACAATCGTTCACCGATGTGTGTATGGCTACTCTTATTCTATCACCCCAGAGTTCTTTTGTCGGTCTGGTGAAAGGAAGGAAGTGACCTATGACCACCACACCATTTTCCATATTTATAGCAACACCGGCAACCTCAAACAACCCAGTAGAACACCTTTCCACCAGCCCAGAAACATCTACATAATCTTAAAAGCGCTTAGAGCTTTATCTACTGCTATTATGATTGGTTGTTATTGCTTATTCTTTTACCAATTCAGTCCTAGAAGGCAGCTCATATACCAGACAGTAGCTTGGCCTTTGATGTGGTGAAGCTCCAGCACAACTTTACTTTTCAAGGCAAATCTGCTCCATAGAACCTCATGGTTGATTGTGGATGCATTAAAACTATGGATTGGCTAAGGTTTCAGCAGTTTGTCTACTTATGAAGATTCAACAAGTTAAGTTATAGAGAACCCTTTAGGCGTATGCGCATACAGTAGGGTTACAAAGTGGAATCTTGAGGTGTACCATCCCTATGTTAGTTAGCACTAAGGTGATTGGACTACACAGTGACAATCCATTTTACTAGTATTTTGCATTAATAAACTTCAAAGCTCAATTCTGGACGCAATACCTTTACTCAAGATATATTCCTCTATAACCACAAAGGATATTAATTCACTTTTTGTGCACCAAATGCATTTGCAAATCCAGATATAATCTTTACCAGGGACATTGCCCTGTACAAGATGAGAACGGTTGACTACCATATATACTCGAGTATATGCCGACCCGAGTATAAGCCGAGGTACCTAATTTTATCTACAAATACTGGAAAAACGTATTGACTCAAGTATTAGCCTACAGTGGCAAATGCAAAGTCAGATAGTGGAGTTTTCTAAATGAGAAAAATATAGAGAAGACACAATTGCCCCTAGGAATTAATCAAACAGGATTCATCTTCGTGCCACAACCTCAAAAAATTTAAGAGAACACAGGATTATCATTATTTGAATTGAATTGTATTTGAACTAGTTACCGGTCACCAAGTGGCAGTGTGGAGTTTGTTTACATTGATCAGCTGTCTGTCGGGAAACACGAGCCCAAGCAAGATATGCAGCTGAAGAGGCAAGCTGTCCCTGCCTAAAATTTAGCATGGAAATTCAGCTGAGGTGAGTGGACCCTCGGCTGACTCGAGTATAAGCCGAGGGGAGCATTTTTTTGGGCTGAAAAACTCAGCTTATACACGAGTATATATGGTAACTTGTATTAGAGAACATCTACATAGATGAGTATTGTGGGGGTTGTTTCTGCTTTAAATTCTGCTTTAATCCACTCAGTCCAACAGTCACAGTTAAAAATTTTCAAACTTTACAATTTTCAGACTGCAATATAAGATTTATAGACAATACTACAACAGAAAAATCAGACATTGGGGTTCCATCTCTAATTTTGTATCCTGACACCAGAAACTTATCTAAATATAGACTATTGCTATTAGATGTTTTCAGATGTATTTCAAGTGTATTGTTACATGAATATGCAAAGCAATATCATCTTTTGAATTGTTTATGTATATAATGGTAACACCCATCTTGAATTAGCTAGATGGTTTTGTTTTTTAAAAGCAAAGCTTGAAAATGCTGCTATTTGTGGAAAATTCAAAGTATGAAATGCTTACTAATAGTAGGTGTAGCTTATTATGCCATTGCACAGTGGAGGCTGAAGTAACAGTTCATACTGTTAATGTTGAAAGTGCAGAGTACTGAACCAACTTTTAATCCCAAGACATGACAGTAGGTGTTGCTCAGGGGTGATCAATGACCTGGATCACGTCTATTAATTTCCGGTATGTTGACATGTGTTTTCATGTGTACCGGTCCCTTGTGCATTTTTTTTAAGACCTTCATTATTATGCATTGCTCAATCTGCGTTACACAGAACCAGGCCTTTACTTCAACTGAGATAAGAAACTGATAACGCAGATAATAAACACTGATCACCCCTTGATTATACGTAGGTCTCCAGATCCCAGTTATAGTACTTGGCATATCTTAGACTGGCAGGATTATGGCTTGCCTACCTATAGCTGGTCACCTTTATATTTTTCCATGCCATAAAATCGGCCTATAAAACCACTGCCTTTACTGTGTATGGGGTCATGGCTGCCAAACGAGGGAGAAACATCTAATACCAGACCACAAACCATTGTTACTGCTAGCAGTACACCATCACAAACAATATGTGGCAGGGAATTACAGTGGCGTAATCTGAGAGTAAAAGAAGAACGATCTCTGATGATATTTAAAGCTTCCTCCAAATAATCTTCATTGGGACCAATTAATATTCAGAGGAAGGTTATGTTTTCTTTTGTTTTTTGTTTAATTATGGTGCTGATGTACATGTTTAAAAAAAGGTTATTTGTAAATATCTTTTTACAAAATGCAGATATCACTGGGTCTATTGTCTGCACAAATATATAAATAAAATAAATATATATATATATAAATAATTCTATACATATATATATATATATATATATACTGTTTGTTTAAGATAGAGTATTTTTATTTCTTTCTCTGACTCATCATCAATGCGGTGGAATTGCACTTCAGACAGCATTTCATTTAAATCTGGACTGTACAACTTACAACTTTCGCCATTCAAAGCCGATTTTTGTTTTTTTGTTTTTTAGCATTTTCTGATTTTCTATTGGATTGTTTCTTGAAATTGTAGATTAATGGGCTGTAGAAAAAAAGTGATATTGGCTTACCACTTTTGATGAAAAAATACATTGAAATAAAATGTTATCTAAACAATACAAGTGTCTTTATTCTGAATGATCTGTTGCATCATCACCTAATATTGTGTCATCTATCCTTTTTTGGTTCTATGAAAGAGATATTGTAGGAATATATCTTGGTTAGAGATATCCTGGTTCTGTCTTTTCCTTTCTCAAGTACATGGATATTTCTTATGGTAAAGCAATTTAAGTTGAAAGCCATAACAGGACTTATATTTCTGTGAAAAAATTTTGCAAAAGTCAAAGTTAACAGAGACAATAATACCCTGCAATCATGTGTAAACTGTGGCCTGAAGTCATACACACTGCACGGCCCAAAGAAAGTTGCCACCTGGATTTAACTAAGCAAATAGATACAGGCCTAGGTTCAGCAACACTATGTGCTCCAAGAATGAGGTCAGCTGAATATACTGAATGACCAGGTTATTCCGTCAATGTATTTTTTCTTCCCAGATGACACGGGCCTATTCCAAGATGACAATGCCAGGATTCATCGGGCTCAAATTGTGAAAAAGGGGTTCAGGGAGCATGAGACATCACACATGCATTGGCCACCACAGAGTCCAGACCTTAACCCCATTGAGAATCTGTGGGATGTGCTAGAGAAGGCTTTGCGCAGAGGTGAGCCTCTACCATCATCAATGCAAGATCTCGGTGAAAAATTAATGCAAAACTGGATGGAAATAAATCCTGTGACATCGCAGAAGCTTATGGAAACATTGCCACAGGGAATGTATGCCGTAATAAAAGCTTAATGTGGTCCAACGAAAAATTCGAATGTGTAACCATTTTTTTTGTCTTTAATTTGGCCAGCAAGTGTATAAACAAAGGTAGTGACGATCAGTCTAGGAGGGTTTTTACATGTTTTATTTGTTAAAAACGTATTAAGAAAACAATATGAAACTAAACAAAGAACATGCATTCAAATATGTTTTAAAACGTATAACATTTTTGTAAACTACACTTTTATATAACAATTGTTTGTGTTAAAGATAGTATACATTAGACCGGCTAGTTATGTAAAAAATGTCTAATATAAATATACAAAGATCCTGCGACTATGCCTATTCCATATCTAAGTAAAGCTTAAGATGCTCACCCAATAAACTTACAGATAGTGTCCTTTATTAAGAAAAGGAAGGATTCCAAAAAGATTCATGTACATTGGTTTGGTTGGGAAATATTTTACCACTAGATCCCGAAGATGCAACATTAGCATACAGATTACATGCAGGCTTAAACCGAGACGAAATCAAGTGCAACAGCTACATGTAATTTGTATGCCAATGTCGAATTATTGGCATGTCATCTAGATAACATGTTGGGCTTTGTCAGTGACATGAGGTTGTCATCAGTTGTCATCTGCTTAGGATATTTCTGAGATCATTCAATAGCTTTCAATATTCATTGGCCAGTCTATTTGACCTGGTTGACCTCCCTTCCTCTGAACTCTGACTTACTATAAGCAAGTGTTGCATCTCTAAAACATGACATAAACAAAACCACAATATGGTCTGTGGCAACTTTTTAAAAGTTTGGAGAAAGCAGATATTAGTTGAAACACACAATAGGGAAGTCAAATGGTTTGCTCACATTAAAATATATGTTACAAAGATTAAAAAACAGCTTACAAAAAGTCAATATACAAATATGCTTTTTTATCCTAATATAAGATGATGTATTTTCTTCAGCAGATTGAGATGGAGATATTTGTCTAATAGACTGTTAGTGATTCCAGTTACAGACATGACCAGTAGAAGTATCAATGCCAGCTTGCAATAGGAAAATCCACGTAGCCTGAAAAAATAAAGTAACATAAAGGTTAGCCATGTCTGAGGCAAATGCTTGTAATGAAGCATCATTAAAGAGTAACTTATATCCCAAATAATTTATACTTAATATACAGCTATAACGTTATAGTCACAGATCATTGTAACAATGTGCTTCCATTGTCTGTACGCTGTTGGGTGACTTTATTCACAAACAAAACACTACATCAGTGGGAAGAAAACATACGTTGTTAAAACCATAAGCAACCTCATGCACACAATACTGTTTTATTTTTTCTTGAACCTGTTTCCATTAACTTATTAGGTGTCCATTACAAAGCTTGGTTTGAAAAAAAACACCATCCTCTATATCCCAGGTGCCCAACCTGCAGCCCGAGGGCCACATTGCGGCCCTTTGGGCATTCTTCAGCAGCCCCTATCAGTCCTCCACTTGCGGCCCCTGAAACCTAATCTAACAAATGCATAGACACTCGCCTGTCCACTAATTCCCTGCTCACACGTTCTTGCCTGGGATTTTCTTAGAGCGGGAAGAGGAGGAGAGGAGAGTGACTGAGCGCGCTGATTGGCTTATATAAAAGTTTTGTTATTTCAAAATGTAAAATAATGTCTTCTAGCTCTGCCTGCCTGTCCTTACTTTAATATAAAATGCTTATACAAGTCAGTATAGATTGAAAATGTTATGTGCGGCCCTTAAGGGATACCGAGGCCCTCCATATCAATTCAGTTACCCACCACTGCTCTATATGATATCATTGAAAGCATGTACCCAACCTTGACTGAGGACCTCAATGTGTGGAAAAAGCCTGTCTGCTTTCCTTCTTGTTTTGTTTGAAACCTGCATAAGGTACGTAAACCCATGAGTTTGTAATGTCTAAATATGATGAATTTGGGGCTGATCTTGCCTGGGGAAAAAAAACAAGGAACCACTGAGGAGCAGTTTAATAGCAAAAAATAAAAATAAATCACGAGAAATAATACAACCAAAAAAGTAAGCGCTACAAACTATTTCTTTGGCTCTTAAAGAAATAGTTGGTAGAGCTTACTTTTTGGTTGCTGGTCTTTTGACTGACCCCAGGGTTTGGTCAGTTTTTGACCAGCAACCAATATGATGTTAAAGCAGATGGAGATATTTATGGTGTCATTGTCTCCACACAGTGAGGTGGTGGTTACGTCCAAAGTGCCTGAGGATGTCCGATTTATTGGAAGCCTGGTCTAACAATGGAGTGGAGTAACAATCTGGCACGCGAAAAAATAGGCTGAATGGAGGCGCCCATTGATAATAATTGATATATAGTAATAATTAACAACATCTTATGTTATTAATATCAAATAATGGATTCATAATGTTTTATGCCCGCCTCCATTCAGCCTATTGTTTAACGTGGATTAGTACTTTACCAGCCAGATTGCATCTAAAAATAATTATCTTTTTTTAAAGAACTAGAGGATAGAGCTATTCCCCATTTAAGTTTCTTAATTGCTTTATGTTTTATGAAGGATAAGGGTTTAATACAAAAATCAGAAGAGCAATTACCAGTTGTTCTTAGAAAGCCACACGTTTTCACAAACAAATTGACATTGTGTAACCATGTATTACATGAGCATGAGGACAACTTACCTGCCTCTAGCAGACTGTGAGTAGCCAAAAAAGTACACATGACGGCCATAAATGTATAAAAGGCCAAACAGCGATGCCATTTCTGAAATGAAAGAAGCAAATTACAACAACAATGTTGTTTTATTAGGACATTACACATTTTTCAAATGCTAATTTTTCAGCACAACCTCCTCCATGATAAGCCCACTTCCCCCAAAATACAAAGTTCTCCATTGTCTCTTCCTACACACATACAATCACATAACTCACTTCATTGCTTTGTTTGATGATTCTTTTGTCAATATCTCTATGTCCATATCTCTAGTTCAGTGATAGTGAACCTTTGAGAGGCAGAGTGCCCGAACTGAAACCCAAATCCCACTTATTTACTGTAAAGTGCCAACATGGTCATTTACCCTTAATTACAAACACACTACATACAGTATGTTTTGTATGTTTTCTTTCTGACAAAGAAATCACCAGTCTATAGTTAATAAGAGATACAGATAGGTCCATAAATATTTTGACAGAGACATCTTGTTGTAATTTAGGTTCTGTACGTTGCCACAATAAATTTTACATGAAACAACTCAGATGAAATTGCAGACTTTTAAGGTTTAAAGCCGGCCATAGACCTCGATCCATGGCTGGCTTGTAGCAGACAGATGTTTCCATATTCCATAGGATCAACTTAAAACACAATTTACGATTGTTTTCGAGCATTTTTAGCACTAGATAATGCAATTAATTCAAATTGCATTCAAATGATGAATTCCTTTCCTTCACACTTTACGCATGATCCTTAGTGCAATGGGATACAAATGGTTTGGTTTATGTTAATATAAATTAGGCAGATAAATAACCTGAATTTGGTTGTGTGGGTGCTTGTATGTGAAAGATTTAACTGTGAACAGACAATGGACAAAGGAGCTCTCCGTGTATGTGAAACAAGCTATGAGTAAGCTGCAAAAACAGATAACAACTCTCTGAGAATATTAGGAGTGGCAAAATCTACATTTGGTCAGCAATACAAAAATACCTGAACATCCACAGAAGACAACAGTGGGGGATGACCACTAAATAATTTCCCTGGTGAAGAGAGCAACTACACAACAGCCAACCAAGTGAACAACACTCTTAATGAGGTAGGTGTAGGGATATCCAGAACTACCATAAAGATAAGACTGCATGAACGTTAGTAGAGAGGGTGCACTGCCAGGTGCAATCCACCTCAATAATACAAAGGCTAGATTGGACTTTACTTAAAAAAATCTTAAAAAGCATGCACACTTCTGGAAAAACATTATTTGGACCAAGATCAACCTCTACCAGAATGATGGTGTAAAAGGAGAAGGCGTGGAACAGCTCATGATCCAAAGCTTAGCCGTGTATTATCTGTAAAATATGGCGGTGGCAGTGGGATGGATTAGGTGTGCATGGCTGCCAGTGGCACAATATATTTGGCCATTGAATGAGTATTGGTGATGCACACCATTGCCCATTATAGCCTCTGTATAGCATTGTGTTTGGGTATGCATCTGTCTATATAAATTGACAATTCAAGTTCAAATCAAGCATGAAGTCAGAAGAATCATCTGTAAATGGAAAAAGTTCAAAACCACCAGGACTCTTCCTAGAGCTGGCTGGCCGGCCATCTAATCTGAGGGCCTTAGTCAGGGAGAAGGGCTTTAGTCAGGGAGGTTACCAAGAACCCGATGGTCACTGTGACACATCGCAGATTGGAGTTTGCCAAAAGGCACCTGAAGGACTCTCCAAGCATGTGAAACAAAATTCTGATCAGATAAAGACTAAACTCTTGTCTGAATTCCAGATGTGATATTTGGGGGAAACCAGGCACCGCTCATCACTAGGCCAATACCATCCCTACAGAGACATCCTGGATAAAAACTTGACTGGGGCAATGGCTAATCTTTCAGTTGGACAACAACCCTGCCAGACCTTAGCCAGAGCCCAGACCTAAATCTGATTAAGCATCTCTGGAGAAATTTTAAAATGGCTGTGCACCGACTTTCCATCCAACCTAATGGAGCTTGAGAGGTGCTGCAAAGGGGAATGGGTGAAACTGGAATAAGGCTGTAACATAACGAAATGTGGAAAAAGTGATCCATCTTTGTGAATACTTTCTGGATGCATTGTAAGTGTACATTGACTTTACCTTGATTAAATAACCAACCGGCAATCCAAAGGTCAACCAAAAAGAGCCCGTAAAATTCAATACAGTTTTGCCTGCAGAAGAGCATATTGTTAGAATCCATGAATATAAAAAAACAACTTATGTTTACAGTCAAATTATTTTGTTCCTGGGAATAGTACAGAAATCCAGACTGAGGGATTTATCACACATGCCTTCTACAAAGAGAAGCATCACATAATCAATTGCTCAAAGGGAGTTTTATAGCAATTTTTGTAACCTTAAAGCACCCCTATGAGTTGAAATTAACTTACCTTCTGTCTATATTTAAAAAGGAGGCATTCAAAGCATGGACGTTAGGGAGAATACAGGACTATTTCTTGTCATGTAATGTAGTTAAGGCAATGGCTGGTGGGATTGTGAGGCGGTGGCTGGTGGGATTGTGAGGCGGTGGCGATGGCATATATACTAGGTGAGAGGTCCCACACCTTATTTTTAGTCCCCATTGCCTCAGGCCCTCAACTGTGGCCAAAGGTTTTGAGAATGATACAAATATTTTTCCCACAGTCTTTCTTTTGCCATGAAAATAACCATTTCCACTGCATTTCAGCCTTTTACAAAATGGACCTGCTGAGATCCGAAGAAAGTCCACCAAGTGGTAGGACCATCTCCTAAAGATGATTTAGTAGCGGGATATTGAATTCTCACACAAGGTAGATGGCACACTCACAAGGTGGCCATACACAGGTCGATTTTCACCCCATTTTGCCACCGTCATGCACGCTTCCGCCAATCGCCCAGGGGACGCTCAGATGAATATCATGTGGGCCCACCTAGTGAGATCGACCAGGAATCTCCTGCATGTCGGATTGCACGGTAATCCGATATGCTGGTAAATTTCTGGCCGATCCCATTACTGCTGTTCCCATTTATAGCACACTAAAGGGTCGGCTGCAGCAGGATGACATCATCATGCTGCAGTCTGTCCCTCATCTATTGAGGGAGAATAGCCTCATATATGGTTACCCTCAGAACACAGCATTGAATAAAGAACCTACTCTAGAAAATTACTCCCTGTAATAATAAGTTAACCCTGCCGGCTGGTGTGGACTGTGTAAGTTTACTGCGTAAGCGCTAAGTTTGACAGTAATTCTGAGCATAGGCATCCTCATCTGAAAAAATCTAGTTGCTCTGGCACAGTTTACCCGTGCAAACCTACACTTTTTAGGCTATGTTCCCACTTAGGCGATTATTAGCCTGGCGCTCACGATTTTTAATCGCCTGAGGCAATCGTTGTGAATCGACATACTTTTTTGAATGGGTTTGTTCCCATTGATGAGATCGCATGCGTTTTTTTTTTTCCTGATCGCTCCCATAGACATGAATGTGGACGATCACCCGTCCGGCGATTCCACAGATGATTGAAAATCGCGAGCGCCACGGAGATTAATCACCTAGTGGGAACATAGCCTAATATACAGTGCTGCTTGAAAGTATGTGAACCCCTCGTTTGAATATGAATCTGTTGAATATGATAGTTATAGTTTGTGTAGAATCTATAATTGTATTTTGTTGGTTATTATAATGTTATTAGTTAGAATTGTATTGGTTTAATATAGAATGATACAATGTCTTTGTTTGCGGTGAGAACAAAGGACTGACCTGGGGTGTAATGTCTTTTGAAATGTATAGTAACCATACCCTGTGGAAAGGTATTTAGCATATACCCTGAAATGGCAGGGTGGAGGAACTCAATCTATTTAGCAATACTGTTGAACAATAGATCCCCTCTTAGTATGCGTAGAGTTATCCAGTAAAACAGGAAAATACCTTGTTGCACATCCTGAGAAGATCAATCTAGAAGTTTCACATACTATTGAGAGATAGATATGAACTTCAAAGGGATTTTGGGTTAAGAACAGGGGGCAGCTTGGGAGAGAGCAGCTTGGCGGAGGATAGCCAAGACAGTGTAGGAAGCCACCACGACTGAACTGAAGCCAGTCAGTCCACCAAGACAGCAAACCAGGTATATACATGCTAATGTCTGATTTATAGTGGGCCCAATTGTATTAGTTTGTGTATTATTTTTATGTTTATGTATATATTTGTTGCAGCATTCTGTAATATTGCACACAATATATGTTTTTTTTTACTCAATTATTCTGTGTAACTTTTTCGGGCGGCCGCGCCTTCGAACCTACATAGGAATGTTATTATTGAATTAATTCATATCCTAATTAGGCGTGATTATTATTTTCCATAATATTCAATTTCTTACACCTCAAGTGGTGTAGATGTTTCTGTTGTTAACCATGAGTGTCTCATTCTATCACACCAGTGTTTATTCATGAAATGTCAAATATATGTTCATCAATTGCATGTACATGTTTAGTTAGGTTGTGTTTAAGTAGCCCAAAAAACTACATGAAACATGGACTTAGTGATGTGCAAAAAGTAAGTGAACCCCCAGCTGCATTGGTTAAGTCGAGCAGGTTAAAAGACGCAGAGTGAAACACATTTGGTGCTCTAATCAATCACTTAAGAGACCAATGAAATGAGACATCCTTGGAAAATGTTTTGGCCTGCACTAATTAAAAAGAGAGAGGAAACCAACTGAACCACTGTGGTCCCATACAAATCAACACATGCCAAGAGCAAAGGGATATCCGAGGACATGAAGAAGAGGGTAGTGACAGCCCATCAGTCTGGGAAAGGCTATAAGACCATCTCCAAAAGATTCCAGCGTCCATCCATCCACTGCCTACGACAGATAATTTAAATGGAGGCCTTCACATGACAGCAACTTTGCCTAGAAGTGGACGCCCATCAAAAATATCACCCAGAAGCACCAGAAAATAATAACCAGGTAAAGGCCAACCCACACATCACCTTTAGAGAGTTGCAGGCCTCTCTGGCAGCATCTGGGACAAATGTGCATGCGTCTACAATCAGACGAAAATTGAATAGCCATGACATTCGGGAGGGTTGCTAGAAGGAAGCCTTCTGCTCTCAAAAACGCACACAAAACTGCCCGTTCTTCACTTTGCCAAGAGCACTTGGACAAACCAGAGGCCTTCTGGAAGTCATTCTCTGGACAGACAAGTATAAATAGAATTATTTGGTCACAATTCAAAAACCGACATGTTTGGAGAAAAATCAACACGGCATATGAAAAAAAAACTCCTCCCAACCGGAAGCTATGGTGGAGTAAGTAGGATGGTGGAAAGTTGAAAGTGGGGGCTGCTTTTCTGCTGCTGGTGCCTGGACGACTCCTATTGTCCAGGATCATGAATTCTTCGGGTTATCAACAGATTTCGCGACCAGAATCTCCTGCCATCAGTCAGGGAGTTGAATGAAGCTTGGACGAAGATGGATTATGCAACAAGACAATGACCCAAAGCATTCCAGCAAGAGTACAAAGGAATGGCTTCAGAGAAAGAGGATTGGATCGCACTCTGGATTGTTGGCCCAGTCAAAGTCCGGACCTTAACCCAATTGAAATGTTGTGGAGATGACCTGAAAAAGTTGGTACGCCAGTATGTCCCCCAACGTCTCTCAACTGGCTGATTCTGCAAGGAGGAGTGGGCAAAATCCCCATAAGCAGATGTGAGAGACTGGTTAGTGGTTACAGGAGACGTTTAGTTTGATAATGGCTGCCAAAGGGGAGGGCCACAAGCTACTAATCAAGGGTTCACATACTTATGCACATGTGAGAAATTTTCAGTTGTTGGGACATAAACCCTCCTTTGTTTACTTAAAATAATGAAAATATATCTCTTTTTGTGTGTGGTTACTATTTGAAGGTGTGGCTTTACAATTGGGATTTAGATGTATGTCTAATAAGGTTCTTTAAGGTTTTTTTGCACAAACAGTGACCATGTCTGGAGGGTTCACATACTTTAAGCAGCACTGATATTTAGTCTGGGCTTAGGTGCACTAAGAAGGCTTGACCGGCCACTATCAAACAGATATAACAACAAAAGAGAAGCTCATAGACTTTCCTGTTACAAATAGCGGTGTTCCATGTATCAGCCATACATGTAAAGCACTAGTGGTAATACTGTTTAGTTATTGCCCTGTAATAAGCTAGAAACTGTGTTAATATCACAGCAGCAATGATGTCTATATAAATTGCAGGCGTTTCATTCTACATTCTCCTAACCAGCCCATTGGGCCCAGAGTTGAAAGGGAGGTAAGGAAAATTCATAAACAACCAGTGATCATTTTTACCAAGAGGGCAGCAAGAGTAGACAAAGAGGACCACCAGTGAACGGAAATGCTCCCACCACCCAGCTGGGTCGGGGTACCATTAGTTCTTATTTGTATGGGTTAATTTCTATAATCATCGCTCCTAAATATTTCTGTCAAAAAAGGGAATTGTCCTTGGTATGGGGCCCATTTAATAAACCTGGTCCTTACTGTTATTTTCTGCTTTCAGCTTTAATTTTTTTTTAGAGGAACAGGTTAGTAGTTATTCTAAATGGATATTTTTGTGTGTGTTTCATGTAATGTTCCCTGAAGCGTACCATCCATTTAGAGAAATAAAGAAAAACAAATAATTAAAATGGTTAACACATTATTTTTTATCATTTAACCTCCCTAGCGACACTGTCCATAAGTTACAGATTTACTGTACTAAAACGCCGTCACCATCGACTTTAATGTTAAAGTTTTTCTTTGTAGGAATTTAAAAAAAAATGTACCTTAAAAAAACAAAGTTTTATTTCAAGGATAGATGGTTCATTCTGGTTGTTAGTGTATATAAGAAAAAAACCCCCCTGTACTTTAACCCTGTCCCTAAAGTGGTGTTTGTGTTCGTACTTTAACCTGTATCGGTAAAACCATTGTAACCTGGGTTGACAGAGTAACCTCACTGTGGCCCCAGTACAACCCTTCACCTGTTTATTCAAGCGGTGATCTCCAACGTAATAGCCCAGAGCCCGCGCAGGCTCATCCCCGTTACCCGGCTGGGCGGCGGCTCCGAGGCTTCTCTATGCAATCCCGCGTCTGCTACAGTGTATCTGTTCTCCTCTACATGAGGACAGTGCATTTGATTTCCGCCGCCCACCGACTGGTTGATGTAAACTGCGTCACACCGTTGAGGGGCTCTGTCTGAGGGGGTGATCACTGAGCATGCCGGGTTTATTGACAGAAAGCGAGAAGCACTCGATTCGCCGTCCCGCCGGCTCTTGACGAGTCACACGCCCCCATCGCGTTCCTAAGGGAGCGCTGCGGGGCTCTGGCTTTTACGTGTGTCGCCTTGTTTTCAAGGCGATTCTACACGTTAAAGCCCGGGCAACCCGCAGCGACTCACTTACTGGTCCTTGTGTTGGGGACGGCAGGAGCGTCCGAGGGATTCTCTGTGTCAATTCCGCGCTCATCTTGAAACTTACGCCGCTGCCCGCTGGTCGGGCGACCGGCGGTTTGTCCGTTTCATCACGTTCACGCCGCGGCGGGGGGGCAGTAGGGAGTCATTACAAGAGATAGCTCGGAGCGCGGGCACGCTGGACGTCGTGGATCGGTGAGTGAACGCGCGCGGGGGATCTCCGATCAGTTGGTTGGACGGTCCAGCGTCAGTACCAGTTGCACTTTCCAGCATGTCGCAACTGGACGAGCTGGACTCGTCACACACCGCTAGTGGACGGGTTAAGCTATGGTTCAGGCCAAACCTATGTTACATATGTTATTATAGTTAGATCACTTATATGATATACCCGCTTATACCCTTGAAACTAAAAGCATCCCCCGACCAACATAAGGCCACCCTTACAGCTTTTTGCCTCTACTTGAAATATTAGGCCATCCCCCCAAAAATAAATAAGGCAACCTTCTGACGATTAACAGTTCTGACAACTCTGCGACAAGTGGGGGGTCAACAATGACACAGGAGCGATCTGATCTAATGGTAACCCCCCCCCCAACCACCCCCCGAGTCTAACCTGGTGACCATTGTTTTTAATCAAACACCCCCAATCTGATCCCCCCACACCTGTTTCATTTTAAGTTTGATCCCCCCCCCCCCCCCTCCACTATGATACCTCCGTGCAGTATTCTTCTATCTCGTTGTTATTTTCTTCATTGTGGGAAAAATTAGGACAGACATCTCCCCAAAAATAAGAACGTTTAGGTGCATCTTTAGGAAAAAAATGTATATAATACACTGTCTAATTGTCGGGGAAGCACTTACATGTACACGTCTATAGTGCATTATGTATTAATTTGTATGTCATGTAATAATTTCAGATGTATGAGTAGTACAGGGAATGCTATCTATCTACAAAACATTTACATACTGTGCTCTGAAGGTTCTTTCAAATTCTGGAGGTCCATTGACAGCTGGGGGTATCACCTTGTGCTTTATTCTAGACTTTCCCACCAAGTTGGCGAAATATGCTGCAACAAAACAAAAATTAAATAAACAGATGGACAACATGTATTATTATGTCACATTGTGTACTATGTACTCTATAGCTATGTGATACCTTACCATGCTTAGGTATAATGATTGCAAAGTTCTTCTGGTTTGAACCCTCTGACCTATGGATGTGTATGTGTCTATAAATAGGTTGATGATAACAATACAGCATTCCAAAAAATATCTGATCTTTGTTGTTGGGGACTAATCACTAACAAATATTTATGTCATTTGTAATTTCCTTTTTACATGTCTTTAGAATGAAAAATTGTCTAGAATTTTACCAAAAATCATAATTTTTTCTTGTTTTTCATAGTCAATTTATACATTATACATAAATATCTGTAACCCCCCCCCCCCCCCCCCCCCCCCCCCCCCCCCCCTCCTTACATTTATCAATAAATCTCAATTGTCCTACTGCCCCTGGAACAATGCTGCACTTCCATTCCAGTGCAGAGAGACTTGGGGAGGGAGTCACTGCCTTAACAATGCTTCCTTCTAAAGTGTGAGGAGTCTGTTTTCAGCATTAAAACCAATTATTCACCACCATCTAGTGGCCATTGGAGGTACTACAGGAACACTGTTACAGGAAGAAGATGGGAACTGTTGGGGCTCAGCAGATAAGCACATTTTTATATAGTATTGTGGACCTCTTCCCTATCATCATGCTGGCTCAGAGATAAATAAAAGTTTAATTCCATATGTTTTGCCTTTTATCTTTAGGATTTGTCTGCTTTAGCGTTTAGCACTAGCCAATATGGTTGTATTATGCCTGGTGGTATTTTGAAACAGCTTTTTATTTTTGTCTTTCAACTTGTTCCTGCTGACTTTGTTTTTGATGGAAGTTAGATAGAGCAGTAGCAGTTCCTGTTTACTTAAAGTAAAGTATCAGAAGGAATAATAAGTGAAGGAAATTTTTTTACAATATGGCCTATATATCTCAGGTACAGACAGAACAGGAAGTGTTCAAATTTTTCACTTCTTGCCTATAAGGACACTTCAGTGCCAACGTTTCCTACAAATGTCAAACCTGACTCCTGACATTTGCATCTCCTCACGTTCAATCATTGTCACCCATTAAAAGATTTAAATGCATCATCCTAGTAACCTATTTTTAGGGCTGATTGCCATGCAGCTTTAACAAGTGCAGAATACGAAAAGTTATACAAAAAATAAAAGGATAAGCATTTTCTTTACATTCCAGAAAGATTTGATGCAATGTATGATACAGTCTTAGCCGATAAGGAAATCTGGAGCATCCCGTATTTCCCAGTTTTTTAGACATACATCTGCAGTCAGAGGTGCCACTTGAAGTGCCATCTGTTGGTATGATCTTGTCTGGTCACACTGCCATCTGCTAAGTTATTTCAGAAACTGCAGATCTGGGTTACATAATAAGTGATTGAGGAAAATAGGGTTCTGTCCAAAATACTACGCAGATTTATATTTTCCATTAAAATTCCCTTATACTTAATAAGTATTTGTAAGATGTTCCTATCCTCCCCCAAGCATTCCCCAGGACCCAGTGTAGAAGTGGACTGAGTCATGTGGATCTACAAACACAGACTGCCAACAAAATTCTTCTCTTAACTTTGTGACGTGCTGCACTAAAATGGAAACAGATTGCCTTGCTGGTTCATGCTGGTGACCATAGACATTGCACATTGACACTGATTATAAAAGGGAACTCCAGACTATTATTCTTCTATATGTGTAGAGAATCCTTTCCTGACAAGTGAAAAGTCTCATCCCATTGCATACTTCCCTTTCCACACCGGAATCTGTAGCAGGACTCCTAAAGGCGCCTTATGCCATGTTTCATGGACACCAGACCCTCTCCTCAATTTGGATGATATCTATCTATAACCCTTCCCATTCAGCTATCTGCTTTCCTACCTTTTCATTATCCATTTTTTATTTTCCCTTTTACCAGTCTTTCACATTCTCCACTTTACAGTATTGATAGGAATCGCCATCCCAGATTTACACATTAATATATATATGGTTAGTGTCTCTTTTATATGGTTGTGTGTCCAACACGGGCCAGAGGCATTGTAAAGGTGGAGTTTTCATAAAAGTAATTAATAATTTGGCAGCATTTGTATTTTATCTTTTAATACTATGATAAAATACAATCTAATAATGAAAAAATACATCAATTGAAGCGTATGATATATAGAACAGTGAAAAATGACAAAGAGCATAGTGAATATACGATATAATAGGTAACAATATGCTGTCAATAATTGCTTATTCATGACTGACTTTCAAAACAAACAAGAAAATATCAGAAGGTCGAAGTAATATAACAAGAACAAACAAAGACCCAATGGAAAGGGAAAATAGGAAGGGTGGAGTTTGGGGTCCACTCCCCAAAAAAGGTGTGGTCAGAGTGGGTTACCATAACTAAGAGCATAACTGGATTTGATTTGTGCAAAAGGAGTGCGAGCGAGAAGGACATGAGCGGATCAACTATGATTATAAGACAGAAATTCTGTCGTTAAATAGAGTAGGGTGTGTTTGTCTAGTAAAACGCTGGTCAACTTTTCGTTGATAAAAAAAGTCAATGCGACATAATACTTCAGGGTATGGAGTCAACCGTTATTTCCAAGAGCGGGCTATTGTTTGTTTGCAGGACAAAAGATGCCAATTTATGCTGGGATTTATTGCCCCACACGTAGCCAGTGGGGGCCGACAGACAAGCGATAGATAGCAGCATGATGACGTCATCACGCTGCACTCCGTCGCTTAGAGTATCAGTGGGCAACCTTTTTGTGCCCGCTGTTAGTTTGAACAGGGATGCCGGTGGCCATTCAAACTAATGCATTGGACAGAGATTTACAGACATGTCTGTTCTCTAGCCGACCAAACTTTGACCCCGCGATCTGCGGCCCGACCGCAGGCAAAGTGCGCATGCACATTGGTTGGCTGCAAAATCGTCAACGGCTCGCTACGTGTATGGGGGCCTTTAGAGAAGCCCACTGGTTTAAAATGGAGGAACATGGACTACGAAAACGTAAGAACTTGTTTTCTTTTGTCATCATTTCTTCTGTTCTGGCCCGTACAGTATATGCAGGACAGGAAAGATCTGGACTAGTAGCAATGTGACAATATAGCTACACTTATTAATAGTTTTCTCAGCTCTTCAACCTTCAAAATCCTGAGAGCCCTTAATCCATAGACTTATGTATTCTCAACAGTAATCAGAAAATCTTCTTCTGTTTAGACAGTGATTGTTAGGCGTTTGGGGAGAATTCAATGCACAACCTTCATTTGAGTGTTCTGTTTTTTCTCTCATGTATGCCTGTATTCAGCCTCTATGTATATGTAGGCTGACATCTTTGTGGCACCCTGCACCAGGTGCATGAACAATGGATAACCTCAGGGGACATCTTTCAGAGAAGGGCTCAAGTTTCTGTGCCAGTGTTCCTACCCCTCCAAGATATTTCAGTTTTTCTCATAAAGGAGAACTTTATAGTAAGAAAAAAATCTATGGGGTCTAGTTATTTCTTCATATTATTGAGCTCAAATGTAAAACAATATATATATATATATATATATATATATAGACAATTATTACAGTTTTGTGCCAGAACTATGTGCTAAAATATTAGGACAAGTAAGAAAAAGTATATGTGATTTACTTTGGATGTAGGACAGACACTATTGTAGTGGACGTAATACAAAATACATTTATTTATTCAACATCACAGTCAAAACAATGTTAAAATACATCAAAAAGGAGTGGGAATTTATTGACCTCACAGGTCAGACTTTCTAATTACAGTTGATCCCAACAGAACAGAGTTCACATGTATATTGATCCCTTCCAACAAGTAACCTCAACGTTTCGCCCATGTGGGCTTCCTCAGGAGGTATAGAGAGGGGATCTAATGTTCAGAAAGAAACATACATATATCAGTTACAATATCTTATATTATTTATGGTATCGTCAAAGACAAGTCGTACATCTATTTCTGACATATGTAATCAATTAAGATAGTAATAATGTGCTAAAATATTGATAATGCAATGAAGAACTTACTTACTGACACTTCCATCAGACTATCCAATAATAACACTCCAAAGTCTGGAAGCACTCTAAAGGTCCCCGTACACGGGTCAATACCCGTTCAATTGATAATGTCATGCTGTGGGCATTTGCTGCCATTGATTGCATGGGTCATCGATTGCAGTCACTCTGTCTTTGAACGGGATCAAGACAGGTAAATCCCTGTTCAATCTTCCTGTTCAACAGGTAAATCCCTGTTCAATCTCCCTGTTCAACAGGTAAATCCCTGTTCAATCTCCCTGTTCAACAGGTAAATCCCTGTTTAATCTCCATTGCTTTGGATGTGGACTGAGGGTCTCTATCAAAAGCATCGAACGGAAATCTATAAGTGGTGCACATAGATTCTCATTTAATCGATGAACACTGAAGCGCAGCGTGGTGACGTCACAATGACCTCACCACACTGCACTCGAGCAGGTCATCGATTGAATGGTTATCGACTCATTTATGGACACTTTAAATGTATACATTTCTTTCTAATTAGTTTGACATAGGCACAATAAACTTGTTTGTAGAGTTTGTACAAGCCTAGGTGATTGTCATCTTAAGATCTGAACCTGAAGGTTTGTGGCAAGTAGAGATTATTAACACAACACAAGAGACTGTTCATTAGAGATGCTGACACCCTACACTAGCATACAAAGTGCATGCAGATTGAAAATTAGACAATGGAGTACAGAATGTCAACATTTCTCATCTTATTGGTTATCTCTATTGGCCTTATGTTGGAAAAGTCTATGTATTTTTTCTTAAGATACAGATATAACAAAATCCATAGCTGTACTTGGTCAGTTACATAATGTATAAGTGTACATATATATAATATACATGAGGCATGTGCTCCTGATTAGTATAGCTTTTTCAGCTGGATTTTCCACACATGGGTCATTCCTAGATTTGGGTGTAGTTTTTAAAAAGGGTTACAGCTGTGGGACTCCAATGGCAAAATAGCCTCACCCATTGTTCAGTCTCTAAGAAATGAGATCATCTGAATTTTGAAATGTGGTCCTTGTGAAAAACAAAATAAGCAGAGATGGGGGAATATTTCCATGACAGTCTAGTTACCTGTGTAGGAATCCACAAAACAACCTGTTGACAGTACATGAGCAAAGGCTTGGAGTGCCACAGGGGTATATACCATATTTTTTGGACTATAAGACGCACTGAACCATAAGACGCACCCAAAGTTTTAAAGATAAAATTAGGGAAAAAACTAAAACACAGACATTCAGATTCAAGTGAATATATAGAATTTTCCCGCAAAGTAGGACCATGCAAAATTCACTCTGTATTCCTCCAGCCAAAAGGCCAGTGCCAGGAGGGAGGTCTTTGCTGCAGGGCTTAAAATTTTGCATGTGTCCATACACTAGCAGTACCCATTCTGTAAACACACTGACCAACTTATGGAGATACACATTTTACAATCTGGCACAAACAACTTACCCATAAGCAGATATTTACACATGGGAGGAGATATGAGTCCTTGTTACAAAATGTATTTATTGCAATGCAGAATGTTAATGTAAATACACAGCTCAAGCTATCTTATTGAAAAATATCACTATCGTTGGTGAGAATGGGTACTGCTATTGCTAATGCAGATAAGATCTCTTCTTGGCAATGGTTTTTTGGTTTGGCTGGAGGGAATGGAACACATTTCTGCCTCCTGGGATGCAGAGCTATTGCTCCCAGGATAGATGGGACTACAAAAAAAAATATGTTTTTTACATATTCGGATCATAAGATGCAGGAACACTTTCCCATTGATTTTAATGGTAAAAAGTGCGTCTTATAGTCCGAAAATTACGGTATGTATAATTCCAGGAAATTTCAAAGGCGACAGAAAAGTGATAGACTAGGAATGTAGATTTCTAGATTTGGTGTTTATCTATTTGTCTCACAATGGATCTAATAACACTGAGGGCTTTCTCCCCAAACGCGTTGCATTTTGTAAGCAAGTTTTTACTGTACTGTACCAATGGTACCATTCACACTGCATGCATTGTGTTTTTAAAAATGCAGCATTAGTGTGGGTGTTTTTTTATAACACATTGCTACCCACTTTTATGATGCGCTGCAGTCATAGCTTATAAAAAGGCAAACGCAAATATGAACAAAACGCTTTCAATAATGTTTTATCTGTTAATGAAAAAACACATGCCATTAAAAATGCATATAGTGTGAAAAAGCCCTAAATCCCCACCAATCTTCCTCTAATTGAGCTGATGTCCACTGAGGTTCACTGCCGTAACACACAGCAATCATAGTTGAGTAACCCACTGTATGCATTTCTAATTCAGGTCTCATTTACATTATACACACTGAAGGTAGTTGCCATTTCAATGGAGTGGAGATTAAAGGGCAATGCACTGTGGAATATATTTCTAGAAGCACAACACTGTACAATAATGTCAACATAAACAGAAAAGTTGACCATTCATGGATCACATTTTGACAGTGTGAAAGAGCCTTCAGCATAATACTAGGAGAGTATATTTATCCGTATCGCACTCACAGCCATCTATCTGCACCATATCATATGCGGCCTTCCCTGTTTTCGAGCGGGACCAATCAATCCTACTCATAAACGGGTAACAGACATGAATGAAACCACGGTCGATGTCCATTGCTTTGCATGGAGACCGCGGGTCTCCATGCAAAGCATCAGCTCCAGCAGTGCTGTGTCTCCAGCTCCTCCGATATCGGGCAGCAGGGCAATGACGTCATCCCACTGCTGCAGGGAACCTCGAACGGCTCCAATATCGAGTTGTGTGTTCCCTGCTTTAAAGTCTACAGACTCCAATGAAAATTTAGCCTTGGTTTCTTCAGCCAACACATTATACCCCCAAAAACCAGAGCAATTTTTGCATTCACTATATGTGCCTGTCTACTTGTCAATAACAGTATTTCAAGAAATCTATAAATTGTTTGGCATGGCTAGGCTTTGGCAGTATTTGATCACAAAAAAAAGACATAAAAATGAACAAAAGATGTTTTTCTGTTTTGACCAGTTTCATACTATGTATATTATGTTAATTGTGCATTACCATACAGTAACCCATGATTGGGGTTAACTAGGGATACACATTGTTAAAACAAAATAAGTAGTGTCTTTTAGTTGGGGTGATCTATCCTATGCCATTGGCATGATTTATGTAACATAGACTACTTTATCCATGAAAGTTAGTTTTAGCTTCTAATTTATTTTTAAATCCACCATGTGACTATGCATGTCCATAACACTGTGATATGAGGACCTTTCTAATCCTTCCAATCACTATGTGTTCTATCAGAGAGGACACTACTCAGGGGTTCACATACATTTTTTAGTGAGCTCCTCAGATGAGTACCAGGAGATGGTGTTTGGTTCTCACCCTATATGTAGGGTGGTTTTTTCACTGTCCTCTGCGTCAGCCTCCTGCATGGTAGGTTCTGCTGCAGATGGACCTCCCTGTTCCTGATTGATCCTCCAATTAGCTGTCTCCATCCACAGGTCACCAGCTGGCTTTGGGTCAAATGTAACTCTAACAGTACAACACGTTTATACCCCCAGATCTCATACCTCAGTAGTGCAACCCTGACATTTTCTGGCTTAGTAACTAACCCCTGAGACTACCTGCAGTCCAAAGGTCAGCCTTTCATAGTCATATTCCAGCTGTCAAACAGTGCTTCTCTCAGATTTTACTCTTACATGTGCCTACTCTGACTATCCCCCAGATCTCCAACAACCTTAGAAGTCCAATCTTTTTCTTTGGATTAGTAATTTACATTTCCAATTTCACACCCCTAACTGCAACCTTTCATAGTAATTCATGTTTCCCTATGGTTATACAAGTGACATAAATTGCATACATTTAACTGTGGCCTTGCTTTTAATACTTTTACACTTAACATCCTAAACGTAAAATCAGCCTACACCCTAAATGAAGGCCTCTATTGTATTACATAGTCACCTTGTCTTGTACCAGCAGCCTATATATCCTGATCCGACCATGTTTTTTTTTTAGGTTGTATTCAGATGGTTGGCTAAAAGCCCCGGGCCGCTTGGTTGGTTTTAGTGCTGTTGGCCATTAAATATAACATGATAGTGGGTGTCAGTTATTGCCAACCCCTGCCCAGTAGTGTACAGTGACGTGGCTGCGGCTGCCCCTGTCAGAATGAAACCTAAGCAGCAAGGTCATGAGTTTTTTTTATTGTGACCACATTGTAAATGGTTGTAGACCTATAAGCGACCTCTGCTATAAAGTGACACCTCACCCATCACCCTGCACGGCTTAATGATTCTACTTTGCATATCTTGGTGACACCGCTTTGACTCACCTGATTTAAGATTTGAATTTTCTTGTGCAAGTAGGGAACCAGAAAAAAAGACACCTTCCTGGTCCTATATCATGGTAAGGAAGAGGTGAATCACAGGACTGAGTAGACTTTTCAAATCATTTAACATAAATGAGTTCCAACTGTTGCTGTGACTGGTGACATGTTTATTTAGGAAAACCAACATAAATTCAATAAAACTGGTGGAGCTCTGATAGTCAAAGATGAAAATATTATAATCTGAATAGGAAAACATACTCTGCTTAGCATCTTTAACACTAGTTCGCTAACAGTATAATAATAGTAAAATAGTACAACTGGAACAACTAATGGGATATTTCATAAACACTGTAAATATATTTATATACAATGATTGTACAAGAAAGCTAATGGAACAGATGACGGAAGTATTGTATGGCATAATATGCTCCTTGGAAAATCTAGGAGGTACGCTACCTCTATTGTGCGGATTTGTGGGAATACTTCCATAATTGAACAAACCTGTTGTTGGAAGTTACATCGCAGAACATATGGCCAAGACTCAGCCTTAGTAACCTGATCTCGTCACCTGAACAATGCTTTTCATGTTAAATCCAAAGGTAAACCCTACTTGGATCAAAGGGATCTCAATACCCATTATCTCAACCATTCCAAGTATGTAATAATTTAAAACATCTTCTAGTTTAAGGATGTTTCTATCATCAGAACATCTGGTCCAGACCCTCGCTGTGACTTCAATGTAAAGAGAAGCTTCTAAGGACACAAAACATTGAATGGTATAGAAAAGTTCTCCCTGACCATCTAGAATCCTAGACCCAAACTTCTGGCACACATCAGGACACATCATGGTCAATGGCTGGATTAATGTTCTTACCTAGCTGGCAGGCAGACAGCAGAGAAACAGCAGCAAGAAGCACAATGTCAGCAGCCATGTTGCTAGATTGAAAGAGCGAAAGTGAGTAAAGGAGAGATCAGCCTCACAGCTCATACAACACGCTCACCACGCCTATCTCATCTGTGTATACTACACATTAACTATTGCATTGCTGCCATGATCTATAGCTTAGAAGCAAAGCAATGAAATTTGGTAAAGTAAACATTTTATAACTTGGATAAGGTTCTTGTTTAGTATTCTTGTGGGTTTGAGGTTTGCTACTATGTCAGATTTATGTAGAACTTTGTAAAAAGTAAGAAACCGTTATTCTCTGGGTGAACTTTCACCTGTGGTTAGCAGAGTTAGGATGTCTACAATTGCTGCTGCTCTATAAAATCAATTCCCATTGATGGCAGTCAAACAGGTATTTTCCAACATATTGGTTCCTTGTTCAACCGACATTTCAGCAGCGAATGCTCATGGCGATCAATAATTTGGCAATCAAACAAAAAATTTAGCCATGTGTGGGTACCCTAACCTAACTCACCTTCCCTTCCAGGTTCTGTTCTTATGGTCATCTGGAGGTTACAATAAAACCCTACGATCTCCTGTAGGCATTAACTCTCTTTTTCAACCTTAGAAACCTGCTCATTAAAGGATTTGCAGTAATAGATTGTACACAAACACTAGACTGTCGCCCTTTGGATGTCGATGAAACTGTGGATGAACTTTTTTTTCAGAAAAATATAGTACAGTACAGAGAGGTTCTAGTCTTGTCCTTCCTTTTCCTTTTGCCTTTGCTACAAAGACAAGGTGGGTGGTATTAAGTGAATGATGCTGAATTGAAGAGTGATGGAGGTAGTGGCCAAGGATAGCAGACTGGCATTGTTCTTTTGAGCATTGTGCTGGAAAGTGAGGGTAGGAGTTGATGAGGACAGTTGGATTTATGCCAAGAGGATGAGGTGGGGGTGGACAGGTGGTTTGCACTATACTTGGAAGTGAGAGAAGAGGAGGGCAAAGACGTATGACTGGCATTGTTCAGAGCGAGGGAAGAGGTGGGCAAGGACAGGCAACTGGCATTGTATTTGGGAGTGGGGGAATAAGTGGCTAAGGACATGTGATTGGTGTTGTACGGTGGGATACAGAACTAAACTGGACTAAAGAAATAGGTGAGAACAAGTGATTGCCTATGTTTAGGAGTTGATGAGGAAAGTTACCAGACAGAATAAGGTAGAAGTAGCAGGAGCTTAGCACTTCTCTAAGTGACCTACTACGAACAGCAGGACCATAAGTAAGGTTGGCTTTGTCTGCCATACATCGGTCAGCACTCTTGAACACTCACCATATTCCTAACATTGCGTTGTCTTCTTTCACCCCTAATATGCAGTTTCGCTGCAGTTCACCTAACCTGGCAAAAGGCAGAATTCGATGGTTATTTTCCTGTAGTTGTCATATGACCTGACTGTCAAGCCAATCATGATATCATTGAAGCCTATAAGAATAGTTAAAAAAGACCATTGTACTATAATTTTTAAAGCAGCACGATTTCTGGTCCTTTATTGAACACCTAATGTTGTGTTTGCAGGTAGGTTGGCTTCTCAACCAGTCTCATTGACTTCGACAAGAACGCTCTACAATTGTCAGGACTTTAGAAAGCAATGTTCAGGCGAATGAGTTGTAAAAAACAACTGGGTATAAAGATTGACAATTTGTTGTCTAAAAGCACTGGCTAAACCCTTCATCTATAGTTGTTTTTTATGCCAAGAATGTCCTAAATTTTACCAAAACATGGCAAAACCATAGTGGTTGCATCTTTGGCACTCCCCCATTCATTTGTAATGGGCACCTTACTGTTTAAAAACTACTTTATAAACTGCAAGAAAACACCTATTTAATGACTTCCAAAACTTACAGACGCAAGAGGGAAAATGAATACATGACACAAAGGTAGAGGTATCTATTGCCTAGAATCCAGCAAATTGCTTTTAGTTCATTAATTCTTCTTTTAGAAGTGATTTCAATTATTTTACTCCTACAGATGTTAAACTTATTGGCTTGAAGCTGCCAGCTTCTTCCTTGAGATACCTAGAGATGGTCAATGAGATGAAGATCCAAGCGGAACAAACAAGTACAGCAGCTCTTGGCACATTGAGCATTTTTATTCCTTTCTACATTTCTTAGTAGGTTATTTCATTATTATTGGTCCTCCCATCTTGGGAAACCTTCCGTTAGAAGAGACAGATTAAAAACATCTGTTATAGTTGCAAATACCATATCCCAAAATTGTCCTAGAACTCAATCACTAGGTTTCATATTGACATAGATTGACTGTTTGATGCACTGTGTCTGCATTTTCAATGTATTCAATACAACAGGCAAAATGCATAGCAAAATGCTTGGGACTTCAGACCACAATGCAATGCATGTGGCACGGTCTAAAGCCCCCCATACACCTTTAGATCATTCCATACAATTATTTTTAGATCTACTAACAACTATGTAGTGTCTGGTCCTCCCTCTCCTTACATAGTGATTGGTTGGTGTAGAAAGCTCCACATATTACATGGTTTTGGTAGGAGAAAAGTTGATTGTACAGAAATTGTATGGTAAGATTATAAGGTGTATGGGGGGCTTAAGACTACATATATGAAAAAGTTAGTTGATCAAGGTTCTCTCAGTTAACAGAAACTGATAAATTTCATGTTGGAATATATGGAGTTATGTGCTAATATACATCTATCCAAATGGATTGCTAGGAGACATAATATTATGTTTTTTTTCCATATGGAACAGGGGGTTTCTGCACTTTGGGTGGAGACCTTTTGTTGGATAAAAAAATGATTGTTAATGTTTTTTACTGTTTTCCACTGTTTCCCAATGTTATGAAATGTCTTTTCAGCCACCGAAATTTTTTCCTAAAGATTAAAGAAATCTACGGATGCTCCATGTTTCTGTATAAAATATATAGCCGTGTAGAAGCCCCATTTATAACCTGATTATTTTGTCTATTTGCACTGTCCACAATGGCTATAGTTATGTCTTTGGATACAGCTAAATATTTTATCATCTCAGACCTTATCTCATGCATGCTGCAGCAAAATTTGGAAGATTTGAGCAGGAAGGGTTGGCATCACCGAGAACAGTTAGGTATCTAGAAGATGATAAATCCAAGCCTGATGATGGATAAAAATAAAGTGAAATTGAAAGTCCGTTCTGAAAAACAATTTACTGCAGCCCAGGCTATCACAGGAACCATACAAATGAAATATCACATACACTATCACCCAGGGGCAGCATCCAACTTGCTTAAACCAGCAGCTGCAGTGAGATCTACATCATTTTGATGATGTAGACAAAAAGTGCAGAGCTGGCAGTAGTAATACACATCACCTTGACTGCAGGAAGAGTGAAGAACAGAAATGCGTACTTCAGTAAGGCTTAGCTTCCTTTTCCGCTAAAGAAAAAAACACCTCAAATGCGGGTCAGTTTTTAAATCATTACTTATACTGATCTCATCTTTTGTGCCATTGTGCATAGCAAGGAGAAAGAAGTGGGTGAACAATGCAGAAGTATAATACAAAAATAGACTACATAAATTACACAGTGACCAAAACAGACTTTGTCTAATAAAATATATACAGCAAACTGCAAGAAACAATAGGGAGACCCACATAACCCAATATGAGATATGTGGCAATACAACATGCTGGGATTTCTGGTAGGATTCCCAATATCTAAGTGTTAATAACAACCCTGCATAAAAAACAGTTTCACCATGGACCATGCATCATAGAAGATGGTGTGCTTGGTTAAAATACAGCCCGTAATTTGAGGAAAAATGTCTAGACTATGGTATATGGTTTACTCAATTTATTCCTATAGAAGAGGTATTGTACTATCATCTACAAGATTCTACTATATAGAGAGTATAGACAAGTGGTTCAACCTGTGGGTCGGAACACCCTTGGGGGTCGAACTACCATTCCACAGGGGTCACGGAAAATAAGAGGAAGAGTAACGCCCCTTCCATCCTAACCTATGGTGTTAAACTCCCCTCCTAACTTCTTACATGCCCGAAGTGACATCCCAGAGTGCTAGTTCTGGTATGCAGAATGCGGAAGTGACACTCAACACTGGCACTTCCGCGTTCCAAATACAGGAAGTGACACTTTGGGTCACGGATCTACAAAAGTTCAGGACCACTGGTATAGACTGTCCTGTGTTGAACATGTTGGCACTAACGCTACCTTTTTATCTTACAAAATACTGTTTCCCCGTAAATGGAACCTAGCCCCAAAAAAGCCCTAGCTTGATTTTGGTTGTACATTTTCTGTGATGTGTTCTCCAATAAATATTTTAGAGTTTATAGTTCTTATAATACACTACAGAATTATTAGTCATTATTCCGCAAAGATTTGAAAGAAGAATGACTGAGTAGTTCTGAGTAATTCTGCAAGCTCTGATACCACTAAGGCATTGACTCCGCTCTCCAGAACTCCAGAGGGGAAAAGGCATATGTAAGACACTGTTAATACAAACACTACATGTTAGGATGTGCCTGTAGTAGCCATTGTTATGGATGCATTATCACCATGTTCAACAATTCCATGCCACAAAACATGCCCCAGAGTGCTCCATTGAATGCCAGGGCCTTGGTTCACACTGTATTTTCCAGAGTATAAGACGACTGGGCATATAAGACAACCCCCCAACTTTTCCAGTTAAAATATAGAGTTTGTGATATACTTGCCGTATAAGACTACCCCTCTTCAAATGCACACCAAATAAAAAAAATAAAAAAATCAGATTTGATTTCAATATGGTAATTTGTATTCAAATGCTTATGACATGGGCAAACTATCTTCAAGTCACGGGAATTCTTCTTGCAAATGTGCCAACATGCGTCCTTTTTTCGGTCAGCTCAGGGAAACAGCAGTGCACACATGGTCTTGCATATGCCTACTCTGACTTTCAACCCCCAGATCTCCAACAACCTTAAAAGTTTTTAGTAATTTACACTTCCAATTATTAATGTTTCCCTGCGGTTATCCAAGTGACATAAATTGAATACACTTAACAATAAAACTGAAAAGAATTTGGCAATCCAAAAATGTTAAAACTTTTTATACATGATAAATGAAGGTGTTTTAATGTGTTTGAGCTGCACGTCAGCTTCCTCTCACACATAGAGGAGGGAGAAAGGGAGATGAGGAGCAAGCCGCAGATGTCTGACTCCTCCAGCCGCGCTGTTTTTGAGCTCACCCCACCATATGCAGGACCGCAGATTGTTCCACTCCGGTTTGAAAGTTTGAGCATCCGGCATATAAGATGACCCTTGACTTTTGACAAGATTTTGCTGGGTTTAAAAGTCGTCTTTTATAAAGAAAAATACGGTATTTACAGTGCTGCTTGAAAGTATGTGAACCCCTCAAGTGGTGTAGATGTTTCTTTTGTTTAA